>VXBO01008398.1:487501-515044 GCA_013400135.1 Rhinoptilus africanus
GGCCCGGGACCGGGCCCGGGCCCCTCAGGCCGCCTCATGGGCCTCCCCGCTTCGGGCGGGACCCCCCCGCTTCCCCCGCAGCCCTCCAGGAAGCCGCTCGCTTCCGCGGAGCTTTCGGAGCAGGTTGTTAGCGGGGATGGGGGTGGAGGAGGGTTTCGCTTATTTAGGTGGTTAATGCGTATGAAGCAGCTTGGGCAGGTCAGGGATTGAAGGGGCGGCTCCCCTGGGAAACTCGCTGGGACCTCGGCGAGTCTGGAGGAATGGGAAAAGTAATATTTACTGACTCACCCCAGCATGAAAAAACCACCACACCAAAACCCCACGATTCTGACAAAAGATCGCTCTTACACTGTGTGATGTAAATGGGATACAGAGAAAGAACCACCAGAGGATCTTGTCTCTCTTGTTCCTCTTCTTTCCCCAGCTGCACACATTTTAAACAAGATAAATTCCTATGAAGTCAGGAAGTTGCTTTTTTCAAGAAGCTAAAATAAGATTTGCACAGCCATTGTAAGAAGCGGATCGTGATTTTGATTATCAGTAGTTTTGTTGGCTGTGATGATATGTGGTAATAGTTTTGCCTTAAGATCAAAACGAAGTAGCGTGGTCCTGGCAGCTCTGTGTGTGTACAGACACGCAGATATTTGTAGGTATCTCATCTCTGTTACTCGCTCTCTGTTTCAAACTTAAAAATAACGTGTAAGGTGCTCAGCCCTGGAATACCCTGAGAGTTCAGGGTACCATTGGTAGGTGTCACTGTCACGAGTCTGCAGCCTGATTTCTTTTACAGGGCCTTATTTGCTTCAAATGAAATTAGTATGATGGCACATTCAGTGCGGAATAGGTGACTTGCTCTGCCAGATCTCATCCGCGTCTGTTTTGACAGACACATCCACAGCAGTTTTGATTTTATTGATTTGCAGATCACTTGCTGTCGCCTGAATTCTGAACGCAGGGCATCATTGCTCCGAGTTCTTTTGAAAATCGTGTAATTAGTTCCAGAGATGTTGGCAAGCTGTGTGCATCGTTACACTAAAAGGATTGCTATTTTTGCGTTACACGGCGGAATGATCAGGTTCTGTCAAACAATTTGAATTATCTCTTCACCTTTAAATAAATCACTGTTTTTATATAAAGGTTTCATGGTTTTGACTCTTCTAGAAATTGGAATCTCCAAAGAAGAGGCACTGGAAGCGTTACAGGTTGTGAGGCAGGAGTGTCACGGGGATGCAGCAAGGACTGCTGGGGCATCGGGTGCCACCAGAAAGTGCACAGCGCTGGAACTTCTGGAAGAGGAGCAAGCCCAGGGCTTCATCATCACCTTTTGCTCAGCACTAGACAATATTCTGGGAGGCGGAGTGCAGCTAACGAAAATCACCGAGATCTGTGGAGCACCTGGTGTTGGGAAAACACAGCTGTGGTATTTTATTTTTAGATTACTTTTGTGCAGCTGAGAATCTTTTTTTTTTTTTTTAGTTTTAACTATGAAGAAAGTTCGTTTTTCTCGTTGTCATGACTGCAATCTCTGATTCTTACACGGCATTATAAATATAACGGCTGTACTGCTTCCTGTTCCATGCATTCCTCAGCAGAAACATCACTTTAGGAGTGAGTTGTGAGGGGAGGAGAGCTTTGTGATGTAAATATATCTCTTTTTTTCTGTTTCCCATGGCAGCATGCAGTTGGCAGTCGACGTACAGATCCCAGAGTGCTTTGGGGGCGTAGCTGGAGAAGCCGTGTTCATTGACACTGAGGGGAGTTTTATGGTAGACCGAGTAGTGGATATTGCAACTGCCTGCGTGCAGCACTGCCAGCTTATTGCTGAAGCTCATCAAGAAGAAGGTACATTGCTAAGTCGTTTCTTTCCACCTGGCAGGCTAGGATCTGAGTGAAATGAGTGTGTCATAGGCTGCAGTTGTACAGTTGGAGGGTTTCAGCAGCAGCGCTGGTTTAAAGAGTTCGTACTGCCAGCCTTTAATTTCTCCACATATGTATCATACCCTGAACTGCGTCAGTGTGAGGGCCGTGCTGCAGTCTGAGCTGATCTACTTTAAGAGTAATTATTTTCCTACATGGTGATTTGTGGGGTTTTTAGGTATGCGGGTTTGGGGCTTTTTCTCTTTTTTCAACACAGACCACTTTAATGATTGAATGTACAGCAAAACCCAAACACAGCTCTGTCAGCAAAACTGAGGGATATTGTGCTGCAACACAGTAAGAATTGCAGGAGGAGCAGCTGGGGAGGGAGAAGTGGGATGGCAGAATTTATTAAGACAGTGTTGCTGCTGAAGCCCCGTATTGTAAAACTGCAGCTGGAATTCGGCTCCTTTATAAGGTCAATACAGCCTTTAATGAAGAGTTTTGTTCTATAAGTCACCAGCGTGTTGGGGATACTGACACAATATTTATGTTACTCTTAGAGTATTTTATCCAGTAAACTTCTGTTGAACAGAGGTAAAAGGACACCATATTAAATGAGCTACTGCCTGTACATTAAACAATGGATGATTAATAGTCACTGTTGTCCTCCAGCGGTGTTCTGGCTTGAAAATGATTTACTGGAAAAGTTCTTTCTTCAGAAATAAATTTTTCATTTTTGGACAACTCCCGTGGAGGCTCCGGTGTGTCTCTGTGCAAATGCTGAGATAGCATCTGCTCACCTCCTTCTTGACTTTCAAGTCAGATGGAGGGTAGGTTTCCCACACTCTTTACCTTGACTATTTCTGTTTCTGGGGGTTTTGCTGTTGCTATATGTGGAAGGCATAGTTTGGTAGAATGATGAAAGTGGCAATATGCTAGCACAGACTTCTGACTCATTTACTCATCTATTTGTTGGTTCTCAGATCATCTAAAAGCTTTGGAGACTTTCTCTCTTGAAGGTATCCTTTCGCACATATATTACTTCCGTTGCCGTGACTACATAGAGCTTCTTGCACAGGTCTACCTCCTCCCAGACTTTCTTTCAGAGCATTCAAAGGTAAGGGTTATTGCAGACTTACCAGAAGATATGACTCATCTTCACAGTAAAGGTTTTCAGGGAGACTAATTTGGTATAACGAGTAACACGAGTAACACCTTGGTACCTTAACAGGTTGGCAGCCATGTATTGGCTGATGCCAGAGTACAAATGTAAAGCTTCTTAGCCTTTTCATTCCCATCCCAATTACTCTTGAGAGTAATTTGCTTTCGCTGCCACTGCTGCCATCATCCTGAATCTCCACTTCCAGGCGAGGATACTGGATCTGTGTTGCCACATGTTGTGTTTCTGTGAGCACTGCGTTATGAATCATCACGCAACTGCGTTACCAAAGAGCCTCCGAGCCAGATATGCGTGTGATGACCATGATGCAGTGGGATCAGAAAGGCTTAGTGATGGGGTTTTTTTGTCCCAGAAGATCACTGAGGACCAGAAGCGTCCTGCGCCATCTTGGCATCCAGAAAGTGACTCTTCTTCTTTCCAATACATCTCCTGTTGCTACAAGCAACCAGAGCCTGCAGCTTGACTCTTGGGTGGACTACAGCCAAAAAGTTTCCTAGTACCTAGTGTCTTAGCGAAATGCTACTCTAAGGCAGATTTTCACCACCTCCCTTCCAGATTTCTAGATCTGCACAGCAGATCACTCCCTAACAGGATTCAGGGAAGATGACTTGTGCCTCATTCTAACAGAGCCCAAATCAGTGCTGTTTAGTTAGATTGTCTTTTCCATATCATTTCCATTTTTGGAAGCTGTTCTGTTCTTGAAAGCGCAGATGGGAGTCTTACTTTCGCTTAGTGTAGTCTGGTATTTCCCTTTCTCTGCCAGGTACTAACGGTGCCCTGTTGTGTTTGCTCTTGTGGAAAGTACATGGCTTCATTAGCACAGTTACATTGGGCTGCAGTTCTGTGGGACCATCTGTGCTGATTATCTCTGCTTGGCCTGCAGCCTGAAATACTGAAGGTTGCAGGAGAACCGTAAGACCTTCCGGTGATTCCTTGGACAGGCTATAAGTGACTTGACAGATTGCTCATTGCAGTCCAGCTCTCATTAAAATTAGTCTGATCCCACTGTGCAGACCTGGAGCTGAGACTTGGACCACAGGAAACCTCCAGCTTTTAGGGTTTTTTTTGAGAGATACATAGTTGTAGAGAGTGTCATTTGGTAATATGATTTAGTTTGAGATCTCGTTAATAATACGAGAAAGACCAATAATACAAAAAAGACTATGTTAGAAAATACTCTTGTCATAATAAACGTAATTCTTTAAGTCTGGTAGAGACAAACTGACCTAGAGAAGGCATATGTGTTACCAAGCTTTTGTGATATAGCCTACTTTTGAATACTTTAGGTTTACTTGTTTGCTATTTTATAACAAGTGCAACTGGGAGAATAAAGTAAATAGAATCCTACCTGGACACATTCATCTGACGGGCAAGTCATACCACTCTGTATACATTCCTTTCTAACATGAGTTGTGTTTATACTGTTAAACTGATTGTTCTTAAAGCAAAAAAATTATGCGTGAGGAAGACGTACGAGGTCATAGAAAAAAAATTGCAGGAAGGAGGAAAAATGAGAAAACAGAAGAATATCTTAATTTAATTCTTACTTTTTAATCTTCTTTTTCAAATTAAGATTATTTTTTTTTTCCAATTGGAGGCCCAGAGCCATTGCATAGAGTGATGTTTGCTGCAGGCTTGTATATTCCAGTCATAAAGCTACTTCCCAATAATAAGTTAAATCAATAATACAGAAACGCAGTTTTCTTGTATTGTTTCCAATTTGTTATCTTGTGCATTAATGCAAGAACTTGTAGATACCTAGGATTTGAACATGCACACGCTGTAAGACTATCCATCTCCCTTCTGTATTTCAGACAAACTTGGGTCATCAAAACAGGTACAACAAATGAAGCTAGAATAAATCAAAATCCCAGACTAATGTTTATATAGTGTCTTGAGGGCGATGAGCCAGCGGCAGCATTGTGCTCTAGCTTCAGGTAATGACTGCTACAAAAGAAGTAATTCGGCAAAGCAAACATCTTCAGGCAGGCTAGATACTTGGCTCCGTTGCATAGTGTCTGGAATGTCTTCGAGCATTTGTTAAAATCCATGTTTCTAAGATAGATCACTGATAAAAACTTTAGAATCAGTTCTTTTAACAGTGACTACAGGCAGCATGTATTCTAGTTTTGCTTTGGATTTAATTTTTGAGGGAGAAGGTGAAATAAATTAGTGTTTGTGGAGAGTCAAATGGAGTACAATTTGTATGTTTAATGATTTATTTTTTTTCTCCAGCTTCTTTTCTGCAAGGCTTTAAGTCCAGCTTTGTTACATTATAGTCTGTACCAGGTGCTGCAGAGGTACATCAGCTGTGAGTGAGCTCTGAAACTGGAAACAGTTCGAAGGGCAGCTCTGGGCCGAGTTAACTAACGGGAGAGCTCAGTGCAGTGTGTTGTTTAAGCTAGTGCAGCTACGGCCTGAGCTAGTAGCTATGCATAATGCAGTACTGCCGTAGCAAGTGTATTACTGTGTTGGGAGCTTGAGGCTCTTTGCCCTGCACTCTTGTGCAGAGCTGGTTGTCTCCGATATAGAGACAAAGGTGTTATACTGTCATGCACATCTGCGCATGGAACCAAAGATTGTCATCGCATTACATAAAACATTCCAATGCACTTAAAAAGAGGTCTTACTGCTTTTTGTCATTGGTTTGTAGAGTAGTAATGGTAGTTTTTCCTTTTCCTCTGCATTTAGGTCCGATTGGTGGTAGTTGATGGAATTGCATTTCCTTTTCGCCATGACTTTGAGGACCTCTCACTTCGAACAAGACTTTTGAATGGTCTGGCACAGCAGCTGATCATCATAGCAAACGATCATAAATCAGCGGTAAGTCTGGAGCAGGTTTACACCACAAAAGATGCTACTTTGGAGTAAATACATTACAAAGAATTAAGCAAATGTGATGTGTGATTGTCTATAAATAGCAAAATAAAACTGCAAGAATGCCCTCTACATTCCTGTTTGCTGGTTTGGTTCGTAAGTATAGATGGATCGCACAGGCAAAACTGTTAAGGTGGAAAATTCCTAGACTTGCCAAAATAAGTAAAATTTGCATTAGAAGCATCTTATGGATCTTAATTAAATGGTGGCATATCAATTTGCTGTGCTGTTTCACATCATCTTCTTTAATGATTTGGTGACTTCTACCTACAAAGCACGTGCATTAAAATACATCAGAGTATTTAGCAGTTCCAACATAACTTTCTGCTCTCCGTTTAAAAATAAACTACGGTCTTTGCAGAGGAACTGCTCTTGGGGAGGAAAACCACTTTATCTGCTAGTTTGGCTTGCTCTCCTGGCATCCATGGAAACCCATAGCTTCCTTCCTGGGCATTATTTCTACGTCATTTATGCCAATATGGAGGCCAGCAAATCTGCAGCCGCGTAGCCAGCAGATGGCACTCAGAAGCTACATCTGTTCCAGAAATTGTTTTGGCAGGTCTTTTACCGCACAGAAAAGCATTGTTCAGGAATTAGAGCTTACACAGCCTCAAAATGGTGCTTGTGCCTGTAACTGTTTCCAGGTGACTTGCAACCTTGTCACCCACAACTCTCTTGCGCAATTGGCTTTTGTTCATAACTGCTAAAAATAAGCCTCCCCTTGTGCTTCCTCCGATAGCGGCAGGAAGGGAAAGAGCACAGCTCTGCATTCCGCCTGGGCTGGGCGATTGGCCTTGCTGCTGAAAGCGTCCCCTCTCTCTCGCCCTGACATGAATTATGAAGCTTCTTCCTGCTGGTGTGGGCACCGAGGGAGACAAATGTTATATGGCTGCTCGATCTGCACAGCCTCCAGTTTACCAAGTGCTTTCACTCATAAATTGGGTACCTGGTGACCTTGAACAGGAGCAGTTGTTGTTGTACAGTCTTTTTTTCTTTGGTCAAGAGAAACATAACTTACTTCTATTGAACAAGTGAGCAGTTTAGTACAAATGCTTGCTAAATAAACATTTGCTAAAGAAGAGATCAATCCCAGAGCTTCAGAAATAATTTAGCTCTGAGTGGCCCTCTTGCTAGTTTTTGAGTTAGTTCCATGTAGCTTGCAAGCAGTCTAAATTCAGCTTGCGTGCCAGAGATTGCTTGTCAGGCAGCAAAGCTGGGCAGTCTGAATGCTCTAATATGGTAGGAAATAAGTTCCTTTAGTTTCTAAAGCTGAACTCAGTGAGTTGTGCTGGGATGCCTGGACCAGCCCTTCTCCAGCAGTGAGATGGGGAACCTGTTTGGGGCTGTTACCATCCATATATGAGGAGTTACTTCTCTAAAATACACAATATACGTCTTGGGGCTCTCAGCTATGTAAATGCTTTGGTGTGCACTCGGTGAATTGCTTGCTGTAGTGCACATTTATAACTGTTCAAGCAAGAATCATACAAGCATGTCAAACAAAGAAAGTCCCTAGGGTTTAAGATAGGTACAACTCTTTATTTTTCATTTTTAATGAACTTTGCAATTAATATTCCTGGCTCTTTTCTGTCTCACCCACCCCCACTTCTACCAGGGATCTAACCTAGACTGTCTGTGAACCTCCTACGAGTGATTCGTGCTGCGAAAACACTCCCCCGCTCTGTCTGTTCACTTTCATTCTGCTTTGTATTGTACCCACTTGCGCATTTTTAGACTACAAGGTGCAGAAATGCTGTTAATCACTCAGCTTATACATGTTTTGAGCAGCACCACCAAGTTCATTTATGCCACAGTGACTGAAATCTATCTCTTTATAGAGGGCTAGTACAAGTCATGTGCATCTAAATACAGATACAGACAGCATTTAGTACAAATATGGTGGAATATACAAGTTGTGTAGAGTTTGCATCCCTTGTGAAGGGAGAAATTTAGGTGTCTTTAAAATCTTGAATGAAACAAATCTACCTTCAATGCAAATTGAAAATACGTTTTGCAGGGTTCTCTTGTTTTTGCTATTGAGAATGAATGAGGCACCTTTACGGTTTCTTCTTGTTAACACAGAAGCCTCGTTACAGCAGGCAAGAGTTTTGCCTGAGTAACGACTTTATTGGTAAAAGCTTTTTGAAAAATCCCTCTCTTCCCTCGCACCAGTACACTTCTTTTCTGGAGATTTTCTTGTTTGCTTCTGTTTCCTCTTGTAGGTAGTTCTGACAAACCAAATGACAACAAGGATTGGACAAAGCCAGTCCACATTGGTACCTGCTTTAGGTAGGTGTTTTGCTTGTGAGTTGAAAACTGAGTTAATATGTGTCAAATATATGACTTCTTTCTTTTGGTATTGTGTACCAAGAAAATGAAAGTGTTTGCTGAATTTTGGCAGTGTAGCAGAATCGATGGTGAAACTATTCGACCCACCTGGAACTGCTAGCATTGTGGAACTCTACAGTAGTGCTTAGCTATGTCAGCTTTGTAATTATAACTAGCAACTATCTAATTTTATTCTAAACTCAAACATAGTGTGCAGATTAGAATCCTGGTTAGATTTGTAAAAATCATGGAATTTTTAGATTGCAGAAACTCACAGATTGAGAGTGTTGCTGGATTTCTTTTTTTCCTTTTTAAACCAAAATTTTTAATACTAAACGATATTAGGTCTATCAGTATACCTTAAGATGACTGAATCGCCCTTTATGGGGAAGCACTAGGTACTTTTAGTAGTCTCTGCATAACTAGGTTTTTGGATGTGCAGCTAATGTATTGCAGCCCTCCCCTGAGGATAGCGGGCCATGGAGTTACCTCTATTCCAGCTGCAGCTCTGTCAGCCAAGGAGGCCACTACCCTGCTGGAGGTCACTGCCGCATCCTATGTGCTGGCCGAGCTCTTTGTGTGATTGTCTCCCAATATGTTTTTGCCAAAAGTGGGCTGAGTAAGCTTGAGCTGTGTCAGTAATAAGTAAACCTCTGATGAATCGGGTAATTCAGATTGAAACTGGCTAGTGAATGATCATGCAAAAAATGCAGGGATGGAGCTGGGGGCAGTAAACCTCTAGCAGCAATGTAGTGATGAACAGGTTAAAGCACTAACAGAAGAGGTTAGTGCTTAACGGTTGCACACCTCAAACTATGCTGCGATTTCCTAAATTCCCTGAGAATCATTCACTGCCTCTCCAAAACAGTGTAAATTGTTTATTTTGCCATTATACTTGAACACGTTCCATTAATTATTTGCAAAGGCATTTCATATTTGCTGCATAGCTGGACCTCTCTACCCGTTGCTCTCTACAGTTGTGATGTAGAGGGAAGTTCTATCTGGGATCCTCAACTACAGCCTTTAAGTGTTTTTTACAGGCTGCTCCTGTCACGAGCGGAGTACCTTATATAGACACTTCTGCTGCAGTCACAGGGGAAAAGAGAACAGTTCTTCTGAAGTAGAGATTTTGACAAATTAAGAAAAAGCTCAGCTTTTAAATCCTATTTCATGTTGTAACGTTGTATTATTTTATGATGCAGTTAAAGGGCACAAATTCTCAGTCCACAGCTTCAGTTTCTGTGAACTAAGTAATGATTCCCCTGTTCTGGAGGGGAGGGAGCAGAAGGGGACAGTACAAAGGCAAAAATGTTCTCAGTGTCTGTACAGGCATTGAACCGTTTGGCACAGATGTAAGATAAAACGAACAACTACAGACCATCTCCTTTGAGAACATGAAGAATGTGGAATTTTGAGCTGTGCATGCAGATAAAGATCCAGCTTCTGATTTCTGACCCTTTTTGTCGTTTTTGCCTCTTGCTCTCTGATGTGTTATTTTTGGCAGCCTTTCTGGCTACACACTCAAGTAAAGCTAATAGATGCTGTCTTTTTTTAATAGCCAGTGTTGTTTGAGAGCTGTTGTGTTTATTGACTCATAGGGGCAGTAAAGAATGTGTAGACGTTTAGAGTAGGTTATAATTCAAAGATACCATCTTCTATCTTGTGCATATTTTCTTTTCCAAACATTTAATTTGACATAACCTCATACTGACCCATGATTGTGACTCTCACCAGAATGTGTAACAACATGGTATTGTTAAACTGAGTAGTACTCTTGCAAAAATGAAAGTTTGTGCCAGTTGGTAAAATATTTCAGCTAAGAGATATTCCGCTCCTCCTAAACAGTGATATCTTGAGTGTTGAGTGGTACGAAGATGTGAATTTATTCCACAGACTCGGTGCAGGTATTGAGCTGGTGGATTACAAGGTGATTTTTATGACCCACTCCATCCTATAGGCTAAAGAACCTCCCGCTCCTCCATGGAGAGGTCAGCAGCAAAACCCCGAGTAAAATCACTCCTATTGCCTCCCCTGAATAGGTTTTTTTCCCCATTGATTGGTAAGCCTTAGAAACAGCCTTTTCTAAGATTTCACAAGGGCATTAATCTCTAAACTTTGTTTCAGCTTCCTAGCAGAAGGGAAGTTCTTAATTATGAAAAAAACCCAACCCCACAGATGCTGCAAGGTATTAAGTCAAGAGCTTTTGGAAGGGGACAGCTTTCTTTCCCACTAGTCACAGCTAAGCTGAGTGTTCCTAGACATTTCTACTGGATATATTTAGAAAGGAGGTCAAATATTAATCTGCAGCCAGTTTAACTCAAATACATCATTTTACAGTAGCATTTTTCTTTCATTTTCGATACAGTTGGAAACATTCTGGTATGGAATTTGTACCCATTGTAAAATGCGTTTTGATCTCTGACTCGGAACCGTATCCGACAGCCAAAATCTTTAAACTCAACTTAGATATAGTGCAACAAGATCTGGCAGGACGCCTAGAAGGTCTGGGTCTTCATTATAGTTGAATCATTCTTTTTTCTTCCCTGTGCTGTAAAGAATACCAGAGCACATGGGGCAAGTGGGGCTGGTGGCGTGATGGAGACCAAAAAGTGATTTGGAAGTTCCAGGGCTGCATGCAGGTGAACAGGAGATGCTTCTAGCACTTAACCAAAATGGCTGGTTTAAAATGCAGTCTATCTTTGGACTACTGACTGCCTCCTGGGATAAACAGAGGAAAACACACAGTAAAGTTGTCTATAAATTGACTGAGCCTGTGTTCAGGTGTGAACTGGAACAGTAGGACTGTTTCCCCTGAAATAGGATAGGAATCCAAGCTGCCTTCTCTCTTTCCACCCAGCACCCCCACCCCTGGTTTTTGTTGTGTTCCTTTGCATTTCACTGTCAGAAGCAGAGGACTGCTTCAGGGGCCCTTAATACTTTAATAATCATTGACTTTCTCCCAAAGCTTGTATCCCAAAGGGAGTGATGTTTGCTCATAATTATGCCTGAGAGACAGAATATTGCAATTTTGAAGTAGGATTTAGACATACTCACTAGACTTCTTCAGTAGTAATTAGAAATATCTTTTCTTCATGCTGCCTCCGTTTTCAAGATTTGTCTGGTACCTGTCATTTATTAGGTGTATATATAAAATTTTTCTACAAATATGGAAGGATTGCATCAAGCTTTCTATAAAACACTCTGTGAGTACAGAGGTTATTAATTGTCTCAGTATATTTGATAAACTGGTTGTGAAATCCTTGTACATATGAAAAAGATGTGATTCATTACTGTAAGGAAGGTATATATGTTTTAATCTTGGTGTTTTTTTTGGAAGACTGTAAATTTTAGTTCAATTTACTGATGCTGCTGCTGTTATAGGAGATAAATAAAATGGCTTAACATTTTGTGTTACCCAGGAGAAAGCTGGGGACATGCTGCTACTGTCCGTTTAATCTTCCACTGGGACAACAGTCAGAGGTAAGTGAAAACGTAGGCCAGTAAGGTACATAGTAATACTGACAAATGTGACATTTGAGAGTCTTTCTCAGACTGGTCCTAGTGGCCAAGCAGGGATTTGAATTTGAATTCTGGCCTTGGTCTGCTGTGTCCCAGGCTACTGAGGCTCAAGAGGAGCTTTCTAGTTCAGCCTAAGACAGTATGGGCTGATCTGGCATGCTCCTCCTTCTCACCATGGTCAGCTTGCTGCTTGTATTTTCTGACAAGATGCCCTGTCTCATCAAAATAGAACATCTTACTGGTAGTTGCTCAGACACAAGAATTTAGGATCTGGTGGCAAAGTAGAAATTTTTTTTTTTTTTTTTACTATCTGCATTTTGTGAGCACAGAGTAGAATGTCTTTGCTTCGGTCTTTTAGGCCCCAGACAGTACAAAGCCAAAGATGCCAAAGGCGGCTTTCCACCTAGACAGAGATTCTCAGGAAGACAGACTGTAGGGCTACTGGCCCCTAAGCCCCAGTGGCAGCCACTGGACCTTTCTGCTTTTGAATGCAGCAGGACGGTTCTGCAAAACTGGACCGCTGTGCAGATACCAAGTTACAGTGACCTGCAGAGGGGTAGAAAGAGCTGCATTTACCCCCCATGCAGAGCTGACCTAGGGCAGATGATTTTAGAAGTCCAAAGGAATAAGGATGACCCTTCTGAAATCAGTATGGAGTTCTGTCTGGTGCATTGAGATCTTTTCTGTTTTATAGTTCTTTTTCCCCCCTCTTCACTGTATTGCAAGCTCACTTCTCTTTCCTGGTCGGTTAAATTTGTCTTGTATATCGTATCACAACAGAGCAATTTGAGATTAAGAAGCCTTGCTTCAATTCCGTAATCTTCTGCAAATGGTGAACAAAAATGCTACTGGAATGTTGTTGTGAATAGTTTGGCTTGTTAAACTTGAAAGAGAAATGCAGTGACACTTCCTTGTGGAGTTTTGTTTTTAAAATTCTAAGTTTGAAGGCAATGCAGAATGTTTACAGCAGGCTGTTTAATTTGGTATTAAATTAACATCACTGATTAGTTAACAGCCTTTATAAGATAGAAGTTGCATCAACATAATGATTGCAGAATGAACAAAAGTTAATTTTATATATCAAAATTGAAGAGCTTTTTTCTTCTGCGACACAGCGAAGAAGTTGTGGATACAGGTTCCAGAAAGCAAGCCAAAAATAGACAAACATGTTTTATTTACTGTTCTAAATATGCCGCTAATACGGAGTGGGGTCTGCAGAACCGATTACAGCTGCCTCTGTGTAACGAACTACCTATACCTGCTGATCCGTCGTGGTTTTGTTGTTCTTGTGTGTATATGAGGTTATTGAGACGCAAAGATGACCATTTGGGAATCCATTGGCTTTTTTTTTTTTTTTTTAAATTGTGCTTTGCCCAAATATGATACCTGTCTTTTTCTTTCTCTCTACTACTGAAAATGTCAGAGCTTAATTATAAGGGTTCTCGTTGCAGTGAGGAAAAATCCTGTAGAGTCAGAGGCATGCAGCAGAGCTCCAGCTGAGTGCTTGTAAAAGCATGGCTGCTGCAGCTTCAGATTTAGGCTATTTTGTAAAGTCTAACCCACCACTTAAATGTTCTGAGGAATTCCCTGTGTAGCTAATATGAAGTGGCAGTGTTCCTCAGGCTGTAATTACGTGCTCTCTAATAGAATGGCACCTCAGGGAGGAAAAAAAACCCCAAAAATAATTAACAGGATCTTTGTCAGGGTGTCTTGATACAGAGAGCAGAACACGTTCTATATTGCTTTACCTTAGTGTAAGTTTTGGGAGGTGGGCACGGTGCAGACTGGCAGCCATGGGACTGCTTGAAAAATCCCTTGCTTTTGAGCTGCGTTGCGATCTTCTATCTCTATTATAGATCTTCTGTCTATATTATTATCTATAATATGCAAGCATGATATTGGGCTAGGTGCTGTATATGCACAAATCAAGATGCAGTGCTTAGAGTCTAAACGCGCAAAATCAAGGAAGTGTTAGAGTAGAAATACAAGGGAAACGATTTTCTCAAGGTTATGCTGTACGTCAGTGGCAAGGTCATGCTTAGAAATAGATCATCTTATTCTCCATCCACTAGGTTATATTGACAGGCTTGTGAAATCTCTAGGAAAAAACCCTCCATTAGAAGTATTTGAATTCTTGGGGGTATCTATCTCCCAACTTTAAGAGGTCAACGAACAAATGATTGCTTAATGGAGTAGGAAAGAATTGTGCTCAAAACCTTTTTTAGTTGCATTTTAAGAAAGTGGTATTTGCAATTAATTCATAATGAATATTGTTTCAAAAATATGATCAAATGCTGTGATGAAACAAGGCTAATTAATCATTCACTGTTTTTAGTAGGTCTACGTTGCATTTGAGCTGACAGGTCAAGTAAGGACGGGAATTTGGCATCCATAGTTTAAGTGACCTATATGAAAAGACATACATAAGTATTCCACTGCTCATCCATCCTGTGTTTGTGGGAAAACTTGGGTCTGATCATTTGGTTATTGTAATTTTTATTACTATATTCACTAATCATAATTATCTGGTTTTTGTTTAACCAGGTTGGCAACGTTGTACAAATCGCCAAGTCAGAAGGAGTCAACCATACCGTATCACATTACAGTTAGTATTTCTTTTGGGATGGAGATGCAGAGATGGGAGCAAATTGCTAGCTGTAAAGGAATTTTCAGACACACAGACAAATCTGAGAATGCTGTTTGCTTTCTTAGTGTTGCCTTTCAGTTGCCTTCAGAAGGTAACCAGTAATATTTATGAGTATTTTGCACCTTTTCTCTTTAGAAAAATGACCCAGCGTGCTAGTCCTCTTAAACATTTTGATTTCCAGATCAAATTTACAGACAGCCTGTCCCCATCTGTTCTTGTGCTAGTACTGCTTATTTTTTCTGCCCTTGATTTTAACTTTTGGCCTAAGTGCAATTACAGAGAACAATCATGCACTCTCTGAGCCTTCATTCTGGGAGACTTGCTCAAGCCAAGCTGTTTTCTCCCTTGTCAGGTAGGTTGTTGTTTCCCGAGTGCCTCTTCTCTGTTCCAGCTGAGTTTATCTTTCTAGGACAAGGGTGAACAGAATCATACATGGTCTTCCAGAGGTATCACCAGTGCCATACATATTTCCACGTCTCTGCTTTAAGTGCATTGCCTGATATAACCTAGGTTGTATTTATCTCTTTCATAGCTCCATTTTACTGCTGACCCTATGACCAGCCAATTTACAGATTTTTCTCTGCTGTCACTATTATATGAGGAGTTTCTAGCTTATGGCTTGAATCCTTATTCATCCCTAGTTAAATCCTGTGATTATTTTCTTTTGTGGAGTGCTTAGATACATATTAATGAGAATACATACTGTCTAAGCTGTATTTCAGTTTAAAAAAACCTCGGCACTCATATCTTCAAATGTCAGATACATAGGTACATGCCATAACTATTTGCTATGTGTCCTCATGGAAACACGTTGCCATAGCATTTCCTGCAGATTTTAATGCTGCCATAAGATGAGAACTTCAAACTATTGAACAGAAATAAGATTGTGGGGTTTTTTTAACCCTGAATGTATTCACCTGGACAGAAGAAATACTGCAAATATATATATATATATTCTTAGTTCTGTAAAGACTGGAAGGGTAAGTGGGACTATATCCCAAGGTTGTTTGGATCATGTGATGTGAGCGTGCAGCCCTTTCTCTCCAGCTGACAAACAGATGGATTTTATCTTAGACAGTTTAATTGCCTTTTCTTTTCAGTTTTATACCCACTATAAAATAGCTATGCGCTCTTCTGTGTGAATGCACACAATCTTGAAATACAGTTGAAAATGTATCCTCATCAAAGGTTAGTTAAAACTTATGGTTATCCTTGTGTTTTTTCCCTTAATCCTGTTGAGCTTCTTCAGCAGCCGGTTTCTATAACTAAAAAATCTATTATCCCTGTTTCTTTCATGAAATTCAGGTCTGATGGTAACAGCCTGCTGTTACCACTTATCATTCCAATTTCCATAGTTTAACTGGAAGATGTAAATACATGTTCAATGTTTCCAAATCTGATCTAGCATATCTATGTATAGCCAGCATACAAAAAAAGATAATTAAAAGAAATAATAAATTCCTCAAGCCTAGATCCTCAAAGATGTTTAGGCTTATGCAAATTGATACCATTGACCAACTGGCTCTTCAGTGCCTGTAAGCTGATGGAGAAGTGGATAACTTAGAGACCGAGCTCTAGTTCTTTTTCATCTGTGTCCTTTCCAGCAAGTGTGGAAGCTGCAGAACACCTACCAAATGGAACAGTTTCTTTCACAGGCTGATAAGGATTCATTCTTAAATGCAGAGTATAGACACGTAAATTGATTTATGCACAAGGGAGTAAGTAGATCATCTGATTCACCTAAATTTCCCACGTAATGTGACCTGATTATTTGATCATGAAAGAGAGAAACCCAGGACCTATATTCTGGGTAGGAATTGTCAGTATTTCCCTGAACTGTGGAGGGTCTGCCAGACTTGTGGTGAGAATACCACTCAAGTAATAAAGCCGTCTACATTTGTCAGTCTTGATACAGTCTGTAGACAGCAGAAGATGTTAAAAAACAACTCAAAATGCTGTAGACTATCTGAGCTTTGAAGGTCCAGTGAGCCTTTTTAAGCCTTGGTTCCGTTAGCTACATTCTCACCCATCTAAAAACTACTAACAAGCTTCATGGATATATACAAAATTCTTGTATTTTCCAGGGTCTATGCCCAGAAGGTACATGCCTTTAACTAAATGCAAAACATCCATACTAAGCAGCCTACTTTATCGTGTTCTGGCCTTTATAACCGTTGGAATGCTTTCGCTGGGAGTCTAGCATTCTGGATTAAGTGGATTCTTGGCTACAGATCCACCTTTGTGCCTAAGGGAAATGGCAGAGATTAGATGCAAGCAGCAGTGAAACACTAAACTTGAAGATTCCCCATTACGCTATTTAGAATAACACTTGAGTTGCTTATAATAGCAGAGGGACTGCACAAATGCTGCCCTTGTGGCACCTCTTGCTGTTTGTTCCCTTAAAAACATAGGAGTCTGCGTGAGGTGAGGCATTTAGAAACAGAAATGCAGAGATGGGAAACTTAAGCAAAACATTTGGATTGGGTTTCGGTTTGGATTGATCTTGGTGTGGGACACACTGGCATTTTAGAAAAGTCACATGTCTGATAGTAATTCTGCCTGCTTTTTCACACTGCACCAACCTAAAATGTCAGCTTTCCTGAAATCTCTCATCCTCACATTGTCTCTACCTGAGCATTTAGGATCCCCAGAGCAATTTCTTTTTCTGATTAACCTCTTTTCCTCTCTAAGTCTGTGATGCAGTGAGAGATTTCACTGAGCTGTCAGCAGTGCTCCCTGCACAGCATTTGTCTGGAGATGGGAAGACAGACAGTTGCAGGTTTCACATCTTAGTATCTTCATCTGCATCGATGACATGTTTAACACACCGACTTTCCAGATCTTTCATATTTCAAAATCTTTGAAAATCACTGAATTGTGAACTAAGGTAACAGAAAATACAAATGGTACTAAGCCAAATAGGTCACTTTAAGCTCTCTCCTGAGTAGCAGCATATAGTTTTCACTTCTACGTTAGGTTTTGGCAGTTCTCATCCCATTGAGTCCCATAAATTACTATGCTGAGACAATCTTTGCAGTCTAGAGACTGATTCAGAGACGCTGTTCTATTACAATGTCTCATTGATGTTTTCAGTTCATTAAGTAGATATATGAAACAAAAATATCTAAGGTTTTAGAAATTCACTGTTTTGGTTCTGAAAATGACTGAGGCAATTAATGCAGTTGTCTCCTTGCTTCTGTGGGGGCCTGAATAATGGCTGAAGGATTTGGCTTTTAATTTCTTTAAATAGGCAACACAAGTTAATTTACAGAGAAACAATGCCTCATAGCCATAGGGGTTACTAGTGGTAAAATGAAAATGATAGCCTGGTGAAAATTAAGTATCTTTAAAAAATAAAATGAGGAGAGATGGTTATTATTTGCCATGTGTGTTGAAAAGCTTACAGTTCTGAGCTTAGCCTGGTTTATAAACATTCTGCGGCTGCTCTTCTAAAATAAATGGCAGCATCATACCTTATTCTGATCTTCTGGGAGCTAGTTGCTCATGCTTTATATCCATAGAAGTGTTATCACGTGATTTTGCTTATATGTTACAGTCTCATGGCTTCCGAGATGTGCAGCCTCCAGCTGTCACTCAAAATGCAGAAGATACTGAAATGAACCCTCGCAAACGGCCAAGGAGAGAAGAGGAAAAGTAATAGCGATTCAGAAGTTGAATGTTAAAAAATGTGTGCCCATGGGAACAGTTGCATAGTGAACATGCAGCTGAAGGTAGCCTGAGAGACTCTAACTTAAATTCCTACTCTGGACATTGTTTTAACATAAAGACTGCAATATGCAAATTTCTGTCGCAGGAAATTCCTTTGTGTAGGGCATAATTTTACTTTTATAATAAAAATCTATGTTTTCTATAGCAAGAGGCTTTAGCTTTTTTGGGGGAGATGGAGAATACAACTAATTCTTTTACTCTGGGTAAAAAACAATTAGACGTGAGCATCTAATACAGTACACTTAGTGACACAGGTCTTGATCACTCATCTGGTTTTCTGTGTATCTGAATTTTAACAAGGTCTCCTGCAGCAATCTGCAGACCGGGGCAGAAGGCAGTGGAGCTGCTGATGGATGCTTGAAGATAAATACATGCCGAAATGCTATGCCAGATTGGGGCATTAGCCCTTACCTGCTGCAAAGTCCTTGATCAAGGACAATCAAAGCACTGTTTTGAACTTCTCATTTATCTTGTAGAGGTAACAATAGAGATGAAAGACTAGATCTGAAGGACAAAAGATTTAACCCAGTATGGTAATTCTGTGTTCCTATCTTAGTAACCAAGAATATTTTACCATCACTCAATCTTGAACCAAGCTGCTGCGTAGCCCTTAGCATCCATGTTCTTATTTTACCAAGGCATTCAGAATGAAGAGTCTGTACTAAGAATCTGTTTCGTTTGTGGCTTTAGTAAAGAGGAAACCCAGGCTCCTTAGACACCAGCAATATATTAGCAGCTCCAGAATCTAAACCAAAATAAAGAATGAATGGACACTGAAAATGCAGCAGGGATTTGTCCTCTTTTTATTAAGAGAAAACAAATCAATAAGATTATTAGAGGAGAAGAAAGGTACTGCAGTGCAAAACAGTAATTACTTCAGTTATAAGAAGTGTTCGTCCATACGCATGCATGCATGTGACCCCCTTTCTGGCATAGCGCTCGATAACATTATAGCTGAGGAAACTCAGCCAGCAGGCTAAATGGAGAATTCAAGTTGTGGGAGTCACTAATTTTTAATTTAGTAACACTAAGCTGACTTTGCCTTAAAACAAAATTCAGTGCTGAATCTGAGTCACAAAACCTCTCTATTCAAAAAGCTGAAAAAAAAGTGGCAGTGATTTTTGGATCATTATAGTGTTTAGGTATAAATTACATAATAAAATATTAAAAGGAAAAGTATTCAATTGCCATGCAGCAAACTGAGCTGTGTCAAAATTTAAAAACTGAGTCAGGGAGAAGCTCTCAAGCAAGCATGACATAGGGAAAGAAAGGCGGTGGGATCTGTGACTCACACAAACATTTCAATGCAGGACACACAGGCAAACAAAAGGATCCTACCGCATGTGATGTCAGCAAGCAAATGCTCCATTTGGGAATAATAGCTTCCTACGTATTGCAGTGCAAGAGCAGGGGGGAGCTAGCACAGTACACATGCCTGCGTAGCCACAAGGAAAACCGTCCATTAAGAGGGTTGTAGCAATATTTTAAGCAGCACTGCTGGTTGCTAGTGATAGCTGCTATCTAATATGTTTGGTATTTATGGAAAAATCCATTTCTCTCAATTTACTGTGTTCTGATTTAATAACCTCAACACGTTCTTCCATGTACGAGGAGTGTGAGGACGTGTCTCCAATATACTATTAATTTCAGCTGACTGGTTTTTTTTAATTTGTTTGTAGTAGAATAGCACCCAGAAGCCCCAGCTGAGATGCTGATCCTGTTATACCAAGATAAATTGTTTTGTCTGAATAAATGTTAGATCTTCCAGTATTTCAGGCATCATTATCAAAATAAAAAAAAAATTGCATAGTTACTGGTTAACAGTGGGAGTTATAAAACATCCAAAGGAAGCATTGAAGGCTCTCTATGCTGAGATATACATTTTTTTTTTCATATTGAAGCTATTATAAAAATCAGCTCTGCAGACCAGAACTAGAGAGAAGGATCTGTTGGTGGAGACAAAATTAGATTAAATGAGCCAGATTTCGTTCTCATCTGCTGGAGACTAGGAAGCTGTTCCAGGCTTAGAACTTCGTATAAAGAAAGAATTTGACCATTGCCTCACCAATAAATCTTCCATGGCAAGTTTTTATTTTCTTACATGTGCCTGGAAATCTCTTGCATTTCACAGCATCAGTGAGTGGCATGATATAATTTTATGACTGCACAAAAAGTAAGATTCTAACCAACCAACATCACGGCACTGAATCAAAAATAAAATTCGGTTTGATTTGCTGCTTAAGTCCCAGTTTTCTGAAAGCCAAGAGCTTTAACTATCATGCTGAGTTTAGGATTATTCCATTTTGTAGGGGTGACATTTACTTGTGGTGTAGGAACCACAAGAAGAATCCAGTATCTACCACAGGGCTTGGCAACAGGAAAACAGTAAACTCACAGTAAACTACTTCTCAAGCCCAGAATCCTGCTTTGAAACTCTGTAGTTTGGGCAGGGGAAATAACAAATTATTTCCTCCTGATTGTATGTGTTCTGCACCTTTTCCATTATAAAACACTGAGAAACCAACTAGCTTACAACTAGAATAAATTTAAGAAAACATAGAGAAGAAATAGCTTTACCTGAAAGTAAGAAGGTGTAGCCAAGGTTCAAGTTACACAATCAGTCTCATACTGAAGTCAATTAGAAGCTGGTTGACTAATGTGGAAGGAGATTCAGTTGAATGTTGAATACAGTGCCGAGAAAAGTACATTTAAAATATAACATCTATTCTTCTGTTGAATTTCAGTTACTTTAGTTACTTTGGAGGGAATAAACTTAGAATCAGATTTATTCAAAGGCATTTCATGGATTAACAATAAGGGTGAAATCCTTACTGCCTGCTTTTTTAACCTCGCTCTTTTTCTCAACAAAAGAAGATACACAAGTTGGAAGGACAAGTCATTGTGTTCCAGCTTCTCAAAAGAGATTGTCTTTACCACGCTCAGGATCATAATTATTTAGAAAGGAACATCAAGCTGTATTATACTGGTTTAACACATGCTAGTTCTATATTAAATGTGCTTCATTAAGTTTTGAAGTATGGCTTGATGCTTTCTTGCCCTAAGACAGAGTACCTTGAGGGAAACTGAATAAATAGAGTGCTTACATTGCAGTAACACAAATATTACAACAGAGTACATGAGGGAAAGAATAATTTTTTTTACAGGATGAGAACCAGGCAAGTTGATCTGTAGTTCCCAAGCAGTTCAGGCACAAGGGCCCTGCTAAGAGCATGCACACAGGAGCCTGGCTGTAGGGGAATGTAAGCCACCGGCTGCCAGAGCTGGCAGCATCTTGGGGCCACTGAGCCACCTGCCCAGCCCTCCTCCGCACCAGAAGGAACTGGTGCCAGCTGCTACCCGCTTCTGGGCTTCCCCTCTCCCCAGCTCCCCAGCCTATGTACCCAACCTCTCCTGGCTTCTGGCCATCCAGCCATTTGGGATGATTAGGGTCAGGAGAGCTGGCTTCCCTTGGCTAGTGCAAGATTTCGGCAATAATGTTCTATACTGAAGAATAAAATCACTGGGAACTGGCCCCCTTCCCAGTACTGAATTTCACCCACAAATGCACCCACTGTTAAACTGTAATCTACTGTCTTGCTTCCTGCAAGCAAGCAATATTTGTACAATACGCACTATCTATTTATTAGAGAGTACAACACCTACAGTTTTAACTACATAGAAATATAAATGGTATTAAAAGCAATATTCAATCACTATACAAGCAGTAAAAATGTTAGCTTATACGCTGAAAGGATGCATAGAAAAGTATGTATTTTACTAAGTCATTCTTCAAGAATTACAGCTAATACTGTTCATTTTATGACAAGAATTAATTGACATTGATTTAAATGGAGCTAAAGAAGCACCAGGATATTAAAAAAAAAAATAAAAAATCACATTTCAGTACCAAACAATGAGAAGCAGGAATGTTTAAAATATAAAATATCTAGCAATGTATATAGGCAAGTAAAAAGGAAGCTCTGCAGACCTCGATAAATGCTTCTAAGCTTTCTCAAAGCCTCCAAACATGCTGTTTGAGTACTTGATCAGTTTGGTATCTCACATTGCATTATTTTAGAGTTTTAAGTTTACGACATGTAAGTTCTAATACTCTAATTTAGTGTGAACCACTACAATTTTAGCAACATAGTAAACCGCACTTACTAAGTGATTCTTTTTGTATTATATATGTTGCTACAATAAACTGGTTTAGCTGAAAGAACGAGTTGTTTCCTTAGCATGAATATTATGCCTACAAAGTATAACATGTCAATATGAGATTGTCACATAATTTGTAATGCTTTTTTTTACTATATAAGCTTACTACACATTTGACTGTAACTGTTATGGAATACATCACATAAATGTATCTCTCTAAAGGGCATTTATTCATTCATCATTTTGTATAAATAACACAAATTTATGTGGCCAAATCACAGAATTTCAGACTGTTCAAAGAAGTTAGCATCAGCTGCATACATAGTTTAAAGTCTGTGAATCCTACCAGTCTATTTTATCTGTACTCTTGTAGTACCTGTACTACAATAACAATAGCCAGTTTGGACACAAAAGTCATTAGTTTCTGGTACTCATGTAAGCGAATTATCTTTTTTAGAGTTTTGAGTTGGGCTTTTTAAGAGACATTTCTAAATAGATGACTGTAGAATTCAAGGTCTTGTCACTGGAGCAGGATAGCACAGAATCAGGAATCTAATCTACAGTAAGATGATGAACAAGTCATTTAAAGTAAGTCTGTAGAAGAACCAATATAATTTTTTAAATCCCACCAGGCACCTGCCTTAACAAGTTTGGCTTAAACTTTGCTCTAATTTTAGAATGAACTTCACCCTCAACCTCTAAAGGGCACAATATGCACACACCATTAAATCCCTAGAACAGAGTATAAATGGGATTTAAGTGACACACCATTTTGTATTGCCTCCCCTGAGCAAAAGTGAGCTTCAGGTTTAGAAATTCCAGTAGCGCTGTATTCACACAGTATGGTACTGTGGGACTTCAGCCTCAGATGAAATGTGTTGCAAAATGGAAAGTACAGAGGAAGGGCCTGTCACGGTAAAACTGACAGAAAGCTCTGGTGTTTGCTGATATCCAGGAGGTCTGCGCCCCTCATCTCCATTTAGCAGTAAAAGGAAATTATGATAATCAAGAGTGACTGATTGCTGAAGTGGATCAACCTTAACAAGAAGATATTGGACTCTGGTGTGCTCCTGCCTGCAGGATGGTCTCATGATTTGACAACATCCAGACCACGTTTCTAAGTGTTCTGTGGTCAGCTGTGTTTGCTGAGGCGATCCCATGGGTGCCAATCTAAAGGCACACTTCAATCAGGCAGTCAAAGATTTTATGATGTAACAAATTTTGTCTTCGCCTTTGTTAATGGGAAACAAGGTATGTTGTGCTTTATCTGCTCTGACAGCGTTCCAAACCTCTTTAATAATTTTGAAGGGCTCAGCTTTTCATTAGTTCTCTCTTCCACATAACATACTTTTCTACAACAGATTTCCAAATCGAACTAAATAGGCATGGACTAATATCCTGCTTCTCACTATTGCTACTCAAAGAACCTCCTTTCCTTAACAGGGGGCTGAACTGAAGGCTGAAAATGGAATTTTCCTTTGTAATGGGACTGGAAACTTCCATGACAGCTGGAAACGGGATTCAGGCCTGAAATCTTGTGTTTTGCAATGGATGTGGATATTTCAGAATAATGTTTAACTACTAAACTGGAAAAGCTGACTTGACTTCAAAACCCTTTTCTTTTAGAAAGAAAAAAAGAGGGGGGGAGAGAGAAAAAAAACAGAGATAAGGACTTTGGTATTTAAGAACATCCTAATACAGTACTTAGTACGGTAAAGGAGCCAGTAAAACTGTGGTAATAGAAGGTACTTTACTTTTTAAAACCACAGCTGAACAAAGACTGAACCTAAGAAAATTAACTACAGCTTGTCAACAAGAGCCTTCTCACTGTACTCCTTCCAAATTCTTGTCGTTCTTACTCTTAAGCGACTGAAACTATTTCAGTGTTTTGAACAATAATTATCTCTTTGAGTTTGAAGAGCTATAAAAAGAACCGACATATATATTCACATTCACGAGGTGACTTACTGATCATGTGAATACATATAAGGAATTTTCGTCTCTTTCAAAAGTATATTGCAAGCATTATTTCATGTATTATCCCATATACAACACTATACTCAACAGCAGACACACCTTCAAAATGAGAACAGCAAAAGGCTTGGAAATATTTACTCTTCTGGTTGTTTCATCTGGCCAGCAAAACAGAATATAGCTTCTAAAATTACTTCTGGTTTATTGCAAAAGCCCTACTTTTTAAAAAGATCACTTTAAAAAGATAATTTATGTACCATTGGGTTTTCCCATTACAGTCTTTTGTATGGTATCGGAGCATATATCATAGGTACATTAAATATGTTCAAATCATTCTTAATGCCCCTACATGTTTTCTGATTGTCAGTGTACAGGAATAGCTTCTAAAGGTTACCAAAAAAGTAAAAAGCATTTCTTTTTGCACTCCATACAATTCAGGTCACCTCCCCAAGGCCTGCACAAATCCTGCTTATTTTTCACCAGCAAAATGAGACAGACGAAGACATCATTTTAAGGTTAAAATAAAATAAATTTCTTCCAAAACAACAGTGTAAAACCTTCTTTAAAAAAAAAGCAAACAAACCCAACAACATGATGTAGCCAGAAAGGATACAAACACCTGTGTTTCCTTCTCAAGTCAGGTGTGAGTCTTACCCTCTATTTGACAGTATGTTGCAAACCAACGATTTCAGACTCAAAATTTTATGAGTTGTGAGTTGACTCCATCCACCTAACCTCATCACATAGGAACCACGCATACTGCTGCTACCCAGCAGTCCAGAGGGCACCAAGGCATTCTAAATTTAGCTTCCAGAGTTACTGAACGTTAAAAACATTTCATAATAGTACCAAACATGCCTCTGATAGATGAGTGCTTTACTTGAGAATACATTTTATCTAGAGCTTCCTTTTCTGGACGGCAGTAAGTACCAGTGTGGCTACCTTCTGTGGTAATTGCCCACCCCACTGTCTCCACATAGCGAAGTGATAGCAGGTTCCTGGCTGCCTAACTTAGCCATACCGCCCACAGCTACCATATGTTCCACATTGCAGGTTAATAAGAATGGTTTTTCACCTTCCCTCCCAGGAACAAATGTCAGCATGGCTTAGAGCCATAAGCTCTTTATTTAATATTGAAGCAAAACAATACTAACTTGACCGTAGCGCCAAAACTTGACAAAGTATCCTGGGTACAGAGTTCTACTGTATTTCATTTTAATTAGCGTCCTTTGCAATTAGACAAATGATGAAAAGCACATGGGGACTGCCAAGATGAATCAAGGACATCTGGTAACTTTAACATTTCAACATGAAACAGGGTAGGTATTAGACTCAGATACTCTTATGTGCTGCTTGAAACAACTAAAAAAAATACAGGATTGACCAAAATTTTTTAAAAAACACAACCCTATCCAAATGCTTTTGAATCTTTTCCTGGATAGCCTTAATTGCTTTTCGTCATACAACATGAACCTGATCATACATCTTGTTGAATTAGCTCTTACTTCCCTAAGATATTGTTATAATAGGAGCTTTTAGAATTGAGATCATATTACACTAAGATTATCTGGATTATAGCTTCTTAGAAACTACAACTGCCTCTGAACTACTAGTGAAAAACAACTAATCAGAAACTTAAAACTGCTTTTCTGATTCTTGCATTGATACGCATTCTCTTGAGGCTTGTGACTCACTGATGATGCAGTACACCAAACCCTAAAAAAGTAAAAACAAAATCCAGCAGTGACATCATCAGCTGCAACTGTGGGCTATCTCTTCAAAAAGAGCTGCAATGTTCTTTACCCCTCAAATAAATTAATGTTAAATTGAAAATATATAAATGGTATACTGAAAAAAAAATACTTAAAGATATCTTTTTCAGGAGAAGCTATGCAATTTTCTGTTGCTTTAATAGCTTTTGGCTGTGAAAGACTAAGACTAACTGTGACAATCACATTTTTAACTCTCATGGCTTTTCCATATTCACAAGATTGCAATATGATCAGTCAATGCAGTTGCCGGAAATATTCTAAAATTAGTTTGGCTCTGAAGTAACAATTCTCCAAACGGAAGACAAATTTACAGCAGCACCTGACATGCAGAGGTAATTACTACAATGCAGAGAACAACGAGCTTCAGCAAGCTACTGGCCTTGTTCTAATCCATTAAAATTTGAGAATATTTTTGCATACGAGGCTTGTGATTTGGCCATTTTTCAAGGTATATCTGACATTAAGGATATCATCCCCTCCCATGTGTACAAGCTATTTTAAACTTGTGGCAATTATACCTGTTCATTGTTGGTATTTATGGACCTGATAGCTCTGAAAATAGCTTTTCAGCAGCACTGAATAAAACAAGCCAAAATGCCTTTCACAAATGAAAGGCATTTATTAGACAGCAGGAGAATATCAACTACAGTTTGTCTCACGCTGACTGACTATAACTTTTAAGTTTCATTTAGTGTAACATCTTCAGCTACTTATGAACTCCCCTCTGCTATCTAATGTGTAGATAGCGTGTAATGTATCATTTATCATATGGCTATTCAAATACCGATCTTGAACATATACTAGTGGCAGAAGTTTTGTTGCCAAGTGTTGGATACGGGTAAATATAGCCCCAAATCTGCCCTTCCCGGGAACAGGGGGGTATTTAGAGGGGCACGGGTGAGGAGACGGGGGCTCTGAGCGCGGGGGGCTCGGCCTGTGCCCCGCCACATCACAGGGCGTCCGGAGAGGACGTTTTTTGACGAAATACCGTATGTTTAAATGCTGGTTTACCTCATTTAAATGCCGATTTACCCCACGCTAACCCGCTCCGACTGCAAAACACCTCCTCGGAGCCTCCGCCGGCCCGCGGCTGCCCCCGCACCGCCAGGTGAGGCCAGGCCGCCCCCGGCCCCGCTTACCCTCCGGCTCTGTCCCGGCGGCGAGCGGGAGCCCGTCGAGGCCACACCGGCGCCGGAAACGATGAGCGTAGGGAAATCCTGAGGCAGAGATTAGGTAATCAGGAAAGTGCGCTCAGGTTTCCTCCGGGTTCCTGTCAGAAACCTACGCGTCTGGCTGCCTTCGCATGACTCATCACATCGGCGCGGCTGTCAGCGCGCCCGCCCTCCCCCTGCCTCCCCCCCCGTCCCTGGGCCCCTCAGCCATCCGCTCGCCCGCCTTTTCCCTCCTTTCTTCCCCGCCGCCGGCCCGGCCGCCCCCTCAGGCCGCGGCCCGGACGCTCTCTGTCCCCTCAGGGCCGCCCGCGCTCCCGCCCCTCAGCC
>VXBO01008398.1:515316-530103 GCA_013400135.1 Rhinoptilus africanus
GGGGAGACCAAGGTGTGGGGCTGAGGGGATCCCTCCTGTGTGGGGGGATTCTTTGGTGTGGGGCTGAGAGAACCCCCACTGTGGGGTGGGAGGCGGGAGACCAGGGTGTAGGGCTGAGGGGATCCCCCCTGTGTGTGGGGAGTCTCTGGTTTTGGGGTGAGGTGACCCCCCGCTCTGTGTGTGGGCAGGTGGAGCGAGGGGCGGCGGAGAAGCCCCTCATTCTGGGGGGCGAGGGGAAGGTGTGGGGCTGAGGGCGACCGTCCTGCTGGGGGAGGCCAGGGCAGGGTGCTTGGGAAGGGGAAGGTCCCCCAGGCAAGGAGTTAAGGACTTAGGTGGTGCTGAGCTGCTCGGGATCCGTGTCCTGCTCTGTCCTGGTCCCAAAAGGTGCCTCTGCTCCCTACCCTCCTGCTTCCCTCTCGCCAGGACAAGGAGCGAAGAGGCAAAGGGAATAGACAAGGGAGAGCCAGCCATCTGGAGAGCAGCTTGCTTGGGGAGGGAGAGCGATGGGGGGAATGTCTCACGCTCTGGTGCCAAAGCAGGAGGGGGGTTTTGCCTGTGGTTGATTGTACTGAGGCTTGAAATTGAAATGTTCCCTGCGTGAGGGTTTGTAAATGGGGAAACCTCTGCCAAGAAAGAAGGAAGGGGGAGAACAAGAGGCAAGGAAAAAGAGGCAGTTCACACCAACCCCATTCCCCCCTCCAAAAAAAACCCCACGTCGAGAAAACCATACCATGTATTTACAGACTAGGGAGAAAAGCAGAGTAGAAAGCCTTAGGAGAAAGCTATCTGTAATCATGGGGCTCTTTCTGCCGTCAGCTTGGGAAAGCCGGCTATATTCTGCTCTGTATGGAGGCAGTTCCAGATCTGTGCTTTCTAAAGGCTGGTGCATAAAGAGGAAACAGATGGGATCTATTCCCAGTGTGAAAAGTCTGTGGACTGAAACCTAAAGATCAGTTACCGGTGGCTTGTATTGTGCTCAGCTTTGGCTTTGAAGGCTTGAAATAGAAATCGTTGTGAGTGGCATTTCTTTAGGAACCTTTTTAAACTGATGCCACATGAGGAGACAAATGAACCTGTGAAAATATGCACAGCACACCGGGGAGCTTTCTGCCACTGAGCTGATAATTGTAATGAGAGGTGTTACTCGGTCGCAAATATAAATAAAGAAAGAACCAGGTTTTACAACTGCATGGTCTGTTTCTGTTCAATTCTCATCTGCCCTCTGCGTTTGTGGACGATAGGGACAACACAATGATAGCTGCAGAGGACAAAGCTCTCCTGTTCACACATGCTCACCCTGCCACCTTTGGAAAGTCTTTCTCTGGAATACAGCAGCACATTCATAGGATGTGGCAGAGAGGAGAGAGGCAAGTCCCTTCTACCTATTGAGAACGTGTCTTGTTTCTTTAAAGCAGACTTATGAAATCAAAAGTTAGATTAGTGTCAACAAAGTTTTAGACATAGAGCAGATTATTTTAAAGTATTATTTGAAGTATATCTATGAAATGATTTTGAACTTGAATTCCTCCCTCACCCCTTTCTCTCTCTGCATGTCTCCATACCCCAGGACAGGGAGACTTAGATTCCCCAGTTTCTGAGGTCCAGGTTCATGGATGAAATTATTAAGCAAAAATTAGTTTAAAAAAATGACATTTTGAGAGGATTCTTTATATAGGGTAGCTCTTGCCAGGTTGTGGGGGGGTTTTTGTGTTTTTTTTCATCCTTTCTATAAATCTTTTGATAGCCACTGAATGAAGCATCTGTTTGCTTTTGTTTATGGTGAAATCAATGCAGACTTCCTTCTATAGACACCTACATTATGAAGCAAAAATCACTGTCTACCTCAAAATAAAGGGAGCAGAGGATCATGTTATAAGAAAATTGTTTTCCAAAGGCTTAAATATTTTGTTAATATATAGGAAATGCATTTTCAAATAGTAAATTAATATATTTTAACTGAAGATTGATAGACATTGATTTATACCTTTCCAGCTAAGATAACTGTAAAATGTTATTCTTTAAAACATTTGAAAATATTGTAAGACAAATCTAGCAACTTTTAATATAGAGAGCTAAACTCAAATAGCTTTTTCTTGAGTAATGGTTGAATCTGAGGTAAGTGCAAGTGTGCAAAACTGTTCTTCAGGTAAAGTATTGTATTTTTAGTACACTTTCCAGTCACCAGAGAAACTTTAAACTGTAACAAGATTATAAACCAGGCAAAAGTAGAATGTCTTCCCCTTTTACAGCTGAGGGATTGACTGGTCAGATCACTCCAGAGATGTGAAAATTCATGCATATGAATAAAGCTACTCTTGAGCCAAATGGTTATGATACTGTTAAAAAAAAAAAGAGGACATGACATGAAAACTCATGTGGAGGGGAATATTTTATTGGTATGTCATTAGCAAGAAAGACTATATTGTAAAGGCATGTTTTCTCTAACTGTAACTATATATTAGTCAAATGACTGGCTTGCATTATATGTAGCATGAGGATAAAACCCATTACTGTGAAAGATCCAACAGCTGTTTTTCAGCTATTTTAAGCACACAGCTTTAGTTCTTTTTGAGGGAAGTAAGACCATCTTAGAAATGGGACATATTGCCAATGATGAAAAAATATAATAGTTTTCTGCCATGGTGTAGATCATTATCAGAGAGTTCCTATTTATGAGATTTTCCTGCTATTTTCCAAAAGACTCGTGTTCCCCTTTAAGATTTCCAGTTCCTGGTTCCCTTTTAGAGACAGCATATGCTTGGAAAATTAGATTAATGTAATCTTTATATCTGTCTAAATGCCACAAAATGTGTACTGTGTGCTTTCTCAGTGATCCTCAACAGAATGAAACCTATCGACAGGAGGAATGTTAGGTGAAGGAAATAATCAAAAAAGAATAACATTTGAGGGATTGCAATGAAACATTGCCTGATAGCTTGTAAGTTCATTTTGTGATTATCTTCTATAACATCTTATTCAGGAGAAAGCAATATAATTTAAATAGTTTCTATGTAGAAAGGAATATAGTAAGGACTTAATCTGTTAAATGTGAGTCCCCATTGCTTGCTTTCACTGGTTCAGGAGTAAACCTCATTTCTGACTGACTTTAAAGGAAGAAGTTACTAACTTGATGTAACAAAGTTATACATCATGCTCTTCTCTTCCTCTTCTGACTGATACTTTTATTAAATCTAATGTATTTTAAAAGCTGGTTCTTGACAAGACGTCTGAAAAACTAATCAACAAAGATGTGGTTGCTAAGAGAGGAGAGGACCAGGCTGAGTTCAATAGTGCACCCTTAGAAGTTGTGCCACTAAGAAGAACAAATTTATCTTGCTGATTTTGGTGGTACAATATTTTGCTTTCAAATGTTAATTTAGAAACATCTGTAGCAAGCTTAGACAGTTGGTCTATTTTTCCAGTGCTGAGATTTGCGAAAGATGGTAAGTAAAATTAAAATAAAATTTAATGTTATGTCATCTTAAGTGCTTAACCAAGGTGCTAATGACAAAATGATTGTTTTGAGGACTACAAAGATCTTGCTCTGACTTGGAGAAGAAAAACTTTTAAGCACTGCCCTTTTAGATTTCTTCACAGAACACTATGCAACATTCACAGAATATCGTAGATCTTAAGTTTAAAAAATGCAGTATTTGAAGTGAGATTTTTTTTTAATTAACCCTTTCTTTGTTTTCAAGAGAAAGAATATTTTTCTTTAGGTCTATGTATTCCCCACAGTCTTGCTATGAAAGATTCAGAAAGGCAATGTAGGCTCAATCTTTTAATTGGAATGATATAACATGTGGACAGTAAATAAGAATAGAGTTTTTGCCCCTCAACTTGCAGTTTTAAGCTAGGGAAAGAACTTTTCATGGTAATTTTATATGAGCAGAAATCTTGTTTTGCAAAGTAAGCTCTTAACTTGAAAACAATGTTCCATCTGCTGTCTCCACCACTGGTGAGTGAAGAGACTTTAAAAAGGAGAGATACATGTTTTTTACTTGCTTTCTTAACCCATTTTGTATGAAAGCTGGCATTGTTGTCACTATCTGTAAGCTGAAATTCATGTATTATGCTAGACTGGCTTTCTTAACATCATATTAAATAGGCTGCGATGTTTTATTCTTTTATAACTTGTCTTTTATCACCTGTTCTATGGATTGCAATCTCAAAGCCCATTTAGAAAATATGATTATCTACTTGCCTTCTCTAATATTAATCACAAGGACCAACAAAAAAGAAATACCACCCTTTTTGAGATGGTACTTGTTTCATCTTATTTGTGAGGTTTTACAGTGGAAATGGTGATAATGTTGGCCTGTGCTCACCTTCGATGGCTGGAGTAGATATTGGTTGCACTTCTTTTGGGGAATTTTCTAATGGTTAATGAGGAGTTTTGACAGAGGCTGCTGAGGTGTACAGAATATGGCTGCTGATGTCCTCAGACCCAAGGGATTTTGGTCCTAGAAATCCTGCTGCTTCTCTGTAGAGAAATTCTAAGTCATCTGATAGAATTGTATGCAGAAAGTTGAGAGAGCTTCAGTGTGGTTATTAATGCCTTATTACTCTTTAAAAGAGGCTACTATGAAATTCAACCCATGTATCGGATGATGGTGATGTTGTAGCATACAGAGATGGGCACATTTCATACGCTTTAAACTGGAAATCGTTATAATCTACAAATAGGTGGCATTTAATGATAATCACTTTCAAAACACAACTAATGGTTTACATAGTGAGAGATTCTTTACGTTGCTTTTGAGGCAACCCACGCTTTTAAAAATACTGAATCAAATCAGATATTTTGATACTTCTTTTTTTTAAAAAAAAGCAGTATCAGCTATAATGAGCTGTTTAGTGTGCAGATTTACATTTTGTAATGGTTAACATATATGGTGACGTTTCAAAACTTACTAATTTATTATTAAAAGGATGCTGAGTTTTTCAAGTGCAATGGTGAATATGCTTGGAAGTTGTTTTATATAACATTAAAACAATTCATTTTTAGTGAGGAGATTATGGGAGTATATTCATTCCAGTGCTTTTATTTCAATTAATGTTGCTAGTAGTACAATAAATTAAAGGGAATTAATTTTATTAGGAGCTTTTCATAAAGAGATTTTTTTGATCCAAGATCAATTTGCATAGATTCTACTACCCTTACTGAAGCACTTGGCTTTTGAATACGAATTGGTTGAAGAATTAGACCTGTGCTAATACCTTCTTTTTTTGGACCTTATATAATCACTGTTGAAAATAGATTAGGTTATCAAGAAAGAATAGTTATCAATCTGTGTAATAAATTTTATTTGTAATATGTTACTTTTTATTTATAAGATACTCAAAAAACCTCATCTAACTAAAATCTTGCTGGCCATCTTGTGAACGTGTTTTTGACTCCATCTTTGGGATGTAATGAGCCTGTTAGGCTTCATTCCTTTAGAGAGTTTCAGTAATTCTTTTTTCCACAAAGTGCTCTGCATAGAATATTTTTTTATCCTCAAAATTTCTCATTATAATTACCTTCAATAATGGCAGAGTATTTCTCCACCTGTAATTTGAAGAAATGATAGTCTACTTAATTGTGCTTCTTTCCACAGAAGATTCCGAAAAATTATTATTCCTGATGTTAAAGTTAAATTTTCAGTTTGCTTTACAATATCCTAGAAGTTTCAGTGCCTTGGCTGCTCTATCACTGGTGTGTGCTCTCATTAATTTTTTGTTGTCTTGCTAAATTGCTTACATGATCACATTAAAAGCAAAAGCAACAGGGCATGTAGTACACAGATAATGAGAGTACTATTTATTCCTATATTTGATGTCACTCTGTTCTTCAGCATTTTCTTTCTTCATGTTGTTTTGTATGTACTGTTTTTTGGTTTGTTTTCTCATAGGGAGTATTCTCAGGGACTAGGAAAGATATGTGAAAAATGAGATGAAATGGAGTTCACGCTTTAAAACATTAGGTGTTCTTTGAACCATGCTACAAGACTGTCTTATGCAATGCCATCGTGATTACGTAATGCAAATGGTTATAAAAATAAATGTGTCCTGGACAATATGTGTCCATGACGTTTTAGTAACCTGTGACATGCTGCTAAACTGTAAATGGTCATTGCTACATATGGTAGTGTAGGTGCTCATCTTTGGTTTAGCCAAAATCAACCACTAAAGAAATACTCTTGATTTTTTCTTTTTTTGTTATAACATATTAGTGATTAGATAAAATGAATGCAGACTGTGGAGCTGCTTTACAGAAACTTTTCTGCTGTGCCTTTGTACTTCATTAGGAAGAAACAACATTACCCACGTTTAATAAGGCATTCTATAAAGAAGTAATCATCAGAGTCATAAATTAGAACTGCAAGGGAAAAAGCTGCCCTTGGGTACTTCAATAATTAATACAGAAGTTAAACAAATTAACTAGATTGCAGGATTACCTCAGTTTATGTTTATGTTGGATGGAAAACAGCTAAAGGCGACTAGTGATTGAGTAACTGAACGAACATTTTGAGCAGTAATACTGCTCACCAGTTCTGAACTCTGCATGCAATCAGAAAAGTTTGATATTTTTTTCTTGGTAGAGCAGGATTAAAAAGTTGACTGCTAAACTTTGATCACTGGAAAATGTGCTTAGATGCAGACAAGTCTGAATTGGGAAACATTTGCACTTTCTTGTAGCTGTAATTACAATAAAAGGAATATTTGATTAATTGTGTAAAATTGTGGGTAGCTCCTCAAAGTTCATTTTCTCAGAGGATATGATTTTGAAGCTATTTTTGCCAGCCTTTTATGGTAAAGCCTATTAAATTGTACCTAACATCTTTTTCAAAGTTAGTTTCTTTCGCTCTTAATTGACAATAAAGAATTTGAGTACTTTCTCTCATTTGAGAATATGATTTTTTTTTTATAGTCTCTGTAATTCCAACATGATGTAACTAAAAATAGAAGCAGTGTATAATAATAGTGCTTGGCATTTTAACTTCTTGGCGCTGTCTCTAGGGCTGTTCCTTTCACCTCAGGCTATGACCTTCTTACTGAGGTTCAAAAACCTGAAATGAATGTGGTAAGTTATTCCTCATTAGTGTTATGAACACTGTACTCTACACATTATATTAATTAGCTTCTAGAATGATTCTTTTACTTTCAGTTCTAACTTGAAATTACTGAAGGGTGAAACCTCCACTCTCTAGTTGGGTATTCAACAAGTAGTTATGTGTTTTCTTTTTCTGTTTCTCACCAGAGAAAATATGAGGTAACTAAAATGTGTTTTTCTGTTTATGCTAGATTAACATGCAATGAGCTTTTGCTCAATTAGACATTGCTTAATTATTTTTTAAATTATATGATAGTGATGATAAAGCTCATAGTAATTTATTTTGTATTAAGGTATTTGGTTTATTAGTTTATAATAGATCACCTGAAAATCAGGGGAAACATTTGGTTCCTATTGGCCCCAGTTGAGGACACATTAGTAAACTATCTAAAATTCCTACTTGCATAAAAATGTAGGAACTTAAACTAATAAGCTAATACACAGATATACAGCATGATATATATTTTAAACTAAAGCTTTTACCCTCTTTTCTTATAAGCAGTATCATTCTGTTCAAGTTATCTCATCATTGAGGCAAATATGATTGAGTGCATGTATTTATAAAGATCCCTATCTTAAAAGAGTTTATGCTTTCAGCTGCCACTTTCTTCTGAAAAGCTGTGTAAAAACCTATGGGTCGGGTAACAAGAAGTCAGAAGCTCAATATTTCTAGAGATTAGGAAGAACACTATTGTTTGGGGAACAAGATATGCTTTCTGCTTGCAGAACGTGGGTGTGGTTGGGTTGTTCTTAGTTTTGCTTTCTCTCTGGAGCATACCCCACAAAGAATAAGGGATGTATCTGTTATAAAATGAACTTAATCTCTGTTTTGCTTGGCACTCCAAAAACGTTATGTCAGATTCTAGAAGAAAATGAATTGGTCCTAGCTTTAACATCCAAATGTGAATTGTTGGTGAAAGTGTCCCCAAATGAAATGAGCATTGATATAAATACTATGCTAAACTGCTAAGGTTAGTCTATGTTAAATTCAAGTAAACATCTGTTATTATAGTTAACATTAATTATATTGGATTTTTACTGAATATTTTAACATTTTGATACGTGGAAGTGATTTCAAAGTGGTGCTTGTAGGATTCCTCTGTGATGGCAAATAGTAGTAACCAAGAGTAGTTTTGATGTCTCTTCTTTGGCCTTTAGCCTTTTACCTCAATGGTGGGAACTGTGTAAAATCCATGAAAATAATTGTCTTCCATATAAACAGAGGGTTCGAGTTATCGCTGTTTAACATTTGTGCAATTCCCATTGAAATAAGTGTAGAAAAGAAGGTGCGGTTTCCAAGAGAGTCTGGCTGGGGCTGTCTGCCCAGGCTACTTGGTCGGAGAGGAGAACTGAGCCTGTATTAAGTAATCTGATCATCTTCCCCAGTGCGTTGTTCATTTCAGAATGAATTTTAAGTGGTTTAAACTTTCCTTATTGGTGTTAACCTTTTTCAGTTTGGCTGATTATGAATGACCCAAATGATCATATAGAATACTTAAAATCTTGCTAATTACATTGTACACTAATTTTAGAAAAACATTTTTGAATATTAGGTACTTTTGGTTTAAGCATCTGGCAAAACTGAGTTGGTGCAATTCACGTTCACTTTGGTTTTTATAAGTGCTTGATGCTGTTTAGGACATACAATACAGTATTTTTTTTTTATTCAGTTTGTTGTCCTCTGAAAACTGATGAAGTAATGCAATTTTTGTTTTCATGTCTGTGCATCTTAACACGAGTAAAGACAAAGGTTGTAACAGCCCAGGAAATGCCATAATAAGAGGCATGTGTTTGTGTGTATATATTTACTTGTTTGTCTGTCTAAGCTCTCTTAAACAGCAAATTTTGATCAGTCCCTTTATGAACAGAAATTATCTAGCCAGGCAAAAATTAAGAGTAGGAAGACAGTTACAAGCTGTCTTGAAGTCTCCTCCTCTTTATTATGGTGTGGAGCAAAATATTAAATTTTTAACTAACACCTTGGGTGGGGGATTATTTTTTGGTGTTAATTCTGAGAAAATTGCCATCTGAAATAGAGATAACAAAAACATCTGCTGAGGAAGTAGAGAAAGAAAAAGGAAGGCATTTTGAGGAAGTCTGCTTTATATTTGTGAAGATATGAAAAACAGCTAGTCAGGTAGCATGAAATAATAAAACAGAAAGAGGAAGAAAGAATGAAATAATATCACAACCTGAGTGACCCACTCATGTTCCTTCCATTCATTTCTTAGAGAATCATTGTCACTCTGGGAGACGGGTCTGCAAAATAGAGAAACTCATCAAAGTGTCTTATAACCCCTGTTTTATCGTGGCAGACCTCCTAAACTGAAAGGTGGTTGTGCACAATTGTATTTACGCTTGTTTGGACGTCATTGCTATGCTGTTACTTTAACTTTGAAGCGAGAGAAAGATCTGGTACTTTCTTATGCTCTTGCTTTCATGCGGGTTTGCTATTAATATCGTGTTACCAATTATAGATGCTTTTCAGGGAGTTGTTTTAGGCTTTAGGCTTCACTGAAAGTTTTTTGTGTTTTTCTTTTTTTTTTTTTTAAAGACTGATAAAATAATTCAACTGTCTCCTTTAGTGGTGAAAAAGGGACAAAACTATTCTATTTTGCCTGTGGCCATCTAGCATTTAGAAAAGAAAACATTCAGAGGTGTTAAATCAGGAAAACCTTTTTTTTAAAGGGCTCTTTCTATGTGGGAGTAAAACCCCGAATTTCTTTAGGCTGGGGGAAAAATTTTAAAAATTATGTTTGTTAAAATTAACAGGTAAATAATAGCATAAGATCTTACAGCATTTTAAATACTATGTGCCAGCAGAATCTTTTCCTCATTTTCCAATATGCTCACTACTGCAAAAAATGAAAAGTGCCGTATCTTCACGTTGTTCTGGAAGCCTTATGGTGTATTCTATAATGGGATCTTGTGGGATTTTGCATTGATGGGCAGCTGAAAGTTGTGTTAGTACTTATAGTAGAATAAGGATTCAGAGAGTTTGCTAGAAAAAAAGATTGTTGCAAAATCGATCTTGTGAAGGTAGTGAAGAGAACTGGAGAGGAAATTGGTGAGAGATTTTACTAAAAGCAATACCGTGGCATTGTATTGTCTAGACTCTTGAAATACATTCTAGAGGGACTTGTACTTACTTTTCTTAGTTTGTTTTTGGTGACAAAACAATGTTATCCACTGGAGCAGGAGGGAATACGAGTTGCTAGTCTCACTTAGAGCAAAGTTAAGTGACATGATAAAAATGATTACAGTGACAAGTCTAAAATAGCTACTCTTGTCATAATACTGGTAGCAACAATAAACATGGAAAGTTTCAGGAAAATGCCAAGCTAGACAATGCGTGTGGAGGTTAATTCTCATTTTCTGCATGTCAAGAGCTTCCAAGTTATGTCAAAGGAAGTTTGGGCTAAAGAAAAAGGCACAGGATATGACCCTCAAAAAATTGCTAGTTCTAAATCCAAGAATAAACTAACATCCTGTAGTTTCATAAACCCTTATGTTTCAGAACTGTGTTAATTAATTTACTGTATATTTATCCTTCTTTTTGAGGGAGATGTTTTATTGTACTCTTCTGGTCTATGAATAAGGAAGGATAAATACATAAAACAGGGCAAGAGTTTGGAAGAAATTTATAGTAACAAAAAAAAAAAGGCAAGTCAGTCTTGATTTAAAAGTAAACATTAAAAAAATTCTCTCCCCTTAAGAAAATCCTTTTTCTTCTTAATCTTTTCTCCTCACCCTGTGTCCCCCCCCATCAAAAAATTTAATGTCTTTCTGTAGTTATAAAATAAAAGACAATTATATTGTGCTGCTGCCACAAATAAAAATCCAGAGTTGGTAGTCTTGTTTGACGTGCTTTTCTTGTGCCACTGTAATAATGAGGGAAGAATATGCAAAAGACAAGGCAAAGTAGATAATGCTGCCAGACCAAGTAATCATGGTATCACCATTTAGCTCAAAACAATAAAACTGACCTACACTTAAAATAATTGAGGAAAAAACCCAGTGTTGGTTTTCCTTCTGAAAAACATAAAAACATTTTAAACCTTTCCTTTCCAATCGAGAAGCTTGGGAGCTCTCCTTAAAAAGAATAATCTCAAATTTGAAAGTACTTGCTTGTTTCAAGTAGTTGCAGCTTGAAGTAAAACACAAAATACTACAAACTTGCCATGAAATTGCTCAAGTTGTCATCAAGGGATGAACCTGTGCCCTTCAAACCCATAATTCTCCAGTGTTTCAACTGAGCCACAATTTCATCCACTGTACAGATTATTTATTTATTTATCTTTTAACCTGTAAGAAAAGGTTCGGTGTGATACGCTGCAGTCAGTGATGGAGCCTGTGCTGTTTTGCCTTCTGGGGTGTTTCTGGGCTATTAGCCTGTTAGATAAAACTTGGACCTTTTTCACATAAAGAGAACATAAGGAAAACTTGTGATGTCTTTCAAAAGATTAACGATTAAGCTGTAAAAAAGACTGCTGATATTTCACCACTGGTAGTTACACTATAAATACTTCATCATTTGCATTTCAGGGTTTTTTTGTAAGTAAACATAAACAGCATTCTAGACTGCTCTTGAGTTTTTTAATTTTTTTCATCTGTGGTATCCAAATTCTTTCTTTTAAACAATTACAGTGACATTGATGGGTATTTTGAAGCTTCAAGAATTCCTCTAAGTCTAAGTAAAGTACCTCTCATCACTCAGACCCTGAAAAATAGCTCTTGAAGTAGAGAGGGGATAGAATCTGTAACAGAGGAAATTGAAGTGGGGTTGTTTTCCAGCACACGCAGAAGTCACCAATTAACACTTTAAGAATAAAGAGGCAGAATGAGAAAGTGTAATAGACACATTGTTAAATGAAAATAATTTTAAAACCCCCAAAACTTGTGAGAGTGATTATACTATCTGAAACATCAGATCAGTTAGTACACTATTAAAAGGAATTGCGAGCGTGTTCACTTCCCTAGTCAGTTACCTGCTAACTTCATACCTAATGGGCTGTGTTTAAACATCTGAGTAAGGTGCTGATTGAACCTAATAACCTAATCAGTTCCATTTAAAGTCTGGACAGCTGAAATCGATGGAAATTAAAGGAGTGATGCCCCTTCTCCCTCTCCAAGGTGAAAAACTGTATATTCCGTTTGATTCCTTGGTGAAAATGGCACATTTTCTTCTGAACTATATTCCTTTATTTATTCAATAATCTAATTGTCAAAATTAGCTATAGTGCAACATCTTTAATGTTATTACTATGGATTTACAGAATTGTAATCTTCCTTAGGTTTCACCATCCTCTTTTATCGGTGTCGAATGTTTCTTCCATGGCAAAGAAAGTCTGGCAGGGTAACTAGATTGTCCAAATTGTTTTGTTTAACTGATGTTTCTGTGTTCAAGCCAGCTGTAGGTGCTTTTATACTTCCAGGAGCAGTTTGAAAAGATAAATCTATCATTCTCTATCAGTTCCTCCTCATGTTATATTACTGTTTTATAAATGCAAAATAAGAAATTATCATAGTCTAGAAGTCTCATAAAAACCAGAAGTACGTTGACATAGCAAGCTACCCAAGAAACTGGTGTTAATGAACTTTGGTTGCTGCTTATTAGATATTGTGAGGAGGACAATGTACTTAGTTTCGAAGGTCAAAGACTGCAACTGATCTACTAATTCCAGCCCCCAAAATACATCAATTTGTACGGAATTGGTAATTAGTGGATATGTTCTTTCTGATATCTGAGAGGAGTTGATAATTATTAGATTTGTTCCTCCTTGTACGTAAGAGTTCTGAGAGTCCGCTTGCTGCTTGCAGAATTTGAGTGTGACTTAATATCAAAATAAGGACTTTGCAGCTGTATTAAGTATATTTGTAGCTCCACAAATTCTGTGTTCCAGCCTACATGCTTGGTTATCTTGTAAAAGAAAGCATTTCACAAATATTCATCAGCTCCACAGATTCATCTGGTTTTTCCACCTCCTGGATCCAGATATAGGTTACACATGTCCGTTGTGTGAATACAGTTAATTGTATAAGAATGATGCTACTCTCTGTATTTGCTTGCAAAGGTTAATTATTCATTCGTTATAATTGTAATCTGAGAAAAACAAAAATATGCACATGATAAGGCAATATATTTTTAAAACACTATTGATAGCTAGATACATGGCTGATTAATTTTACTGTAACTTTTACTGTTGCTTTCTATGTGTAGTTATAAAACCATTGCAGTCCTATCCACGAAAACAGTAGAGACTACTAGTGTTAGTATGAGTAGAAAATACAAGCTGCTATTCTCACTTAGTGCAAGGGTAAGTGACATAATAAAGAAATTTTACAGCAAGGTGTCTGAAATTGTTACCCATACCATAACACTGGTGGGAACAAGGAACTGGGAAAGTTTCCGGAAAAATGGCAACATAGACAAAGCACTTGAGGAAGTGTTACCCTTGATATCATGCTTGAAAATATCTTTCAGATTATTTTATCTCTGCAAACTATTGGCCAAGCTATGGTGTTCAATAAAATAATAAAGCACACAAATACACAGCCCAGATCCTGTCTATGACAGCTTTTATGTATACCCGAAAAAGTAAACAAGCTAGCCCATGCTAACCAGTAAGATCAAATTAGTTTTCTTAGTTAAAAATAACATGCTTGTAAGCATACTAAAAAATGTAAAATCAGTTAGTTGATATATAAGTTCTTGTGCTGATTTGTTTTGTTCTGAAGTAAGCATGCAGGAAAAATTTTCCTATAGATCATGTTTCAGAGAATGCCATATGAACGCGAATAAGCTTTATGTGCCCTAAGTTGGTTTATATCACTCAAGTATAAAAGAGGGAGTGAAGAGTCAGAGGTGATGTCTCAGTGAGGAGTTAGGCCTTAACACCTGCAGGGAATAGACTTCTCTCAGTAAAGTATATAAGGCATCTTGTTGACTGCCTGTTTCTATAAAAAATAGCTATATAGTGATAATATGTAGTTAAAAGCTGGTTTGACTACACATGACTCTAAACCCATTTCCAGTTTTTACTGTGCTCTTAAACTTTGCCAGATTTGTTCCCATGATAACACTCTGAGCTGTCATTTCCCTCGTTCTGAAAAAAATCTAAACTTGAAGGAACAAATCTGGATGGTATATATCCTAAACAGCCACATTGAATACAAATTCTTCCTATCGGTTATCTCGCTATCTGTATGAATAAGTTTCATTCAAGCCCTATTGATCACAATTAAGGGTTGAAATTAGAAATTGGCTTTCATTAGCTCAAGGCAAATTAATCTCAAGGCACTGCAGCAGGTTGTACTCACTTTCTGTTAGCGAACTTGACAGTCAGGTTCAGTTAGAATCCAAAAGTGCAGCAGGAGGACTGTGTCCCAATATCTTAATGTGACAGCCACCAAGGGAATTACTTTCTGAAGCAGAAGAAGGGAAACTGGAAACACTGAGGGGGTGGATGCAGACAGATATGACAGGATTCTGAGAACCTGGGATTCCTGACGGCGTAGGCCCTCAGAGACCACCCACTGAGATTTGGCAGGTAATAATCTAGGAAATTATAATACACTTACTTTAAATGAATCTGTTGAGATGTTTGATCCGAGATCTTCATTACATGTACAGGAATGCTTTTGCTGCTAGAGTGCTGTTATTTTACCAAATTATATTGAAGACGAGAAGA
>VXBO01008398.1:530524-612299 GCA_013400135.1 Rhinoptilus africanus
TGATAGGACAAGGGGTAACGGGCACAAACTTGAGCATAGGAAGTTCCACCTAAACATGAGGAGGAACTTCTTTACCTTGAGAGTGGCAGAGCACTGGAACAAGCTGCCCAGGGAGGTGGTGGAGTCTCCGTCTCTGGAGACATTCAAAACCCGCCTGGACGCGTTCCTGTGTAACCTGCTCTAAGGTGGCCCTGCTCTGGCAGGGGGGTTGGACTAGATGATCTACTAAGGTCCCTTCCAACCCTAGGATTCTATGATTCTATGATTCTAAGAGATTTCGGAATGGATTTTGTAATGGTGTAGCATCTGGTTAAGTGAGATAATGTATGGCCAGATTCTACAGAAGCTAACATCACGGTATTCCTATAAAAGAAGAAAGTTCAGTCAACTTAGATCTGCTTTTACTGACTGGTACTGGCACGTATCCTCGTGCTCTGCATGTGAGTGCCTGTGTGGGTAATTATATTGTAAAAATCTGGCATGCGGAAGAACTATTGCGACTAAAGATCTAAGATTTAATCCCCCTCCAACTGTAATGTTTCTACAGAAACTTCCTTCAACAGAGTAACTCTGTGCAAATGATGGAAATTACTGTTTGTAAACATTTCTAATAAGGTGTTTGCTTTGTACTACATAACCTCATTCCTTTGTCACAAAGCCACCAGACAGATTTTCGTCTTACAGCTAACCAGATTAAGCATTCTGGCTAGATCTCTGTATGCTATTACAAAAGCATTCCATCTTCTCCCTCTCCCAGCCCCATCAAGTTATTTTGAATCTGGAATATAAAGCAGTATGTATGTAATTGGGGAAAGAAATGGAATGTATTTATTGGTGGCAAGGGAGTTCAGCCTCTAGTGGGGCAAATGGCAGTGTGAATAATGAGGTTCATAGCATAAAATTTAATAACATTGTAAAGGAATTCCTGTCAGAGTGTGGCTCTGATAGGACTTATCAAAGAGTACATGCTACTTATCTATCTTTGGCAGAGAACTCTAACTCCGTTTAACTGTCAGCGCATCTATAATCCTTCCAAGTCTGGAATTGTTGATAGAGTACCAAATATCTTGGATTATGTATTGTCAGAAAGAGTAAGATCTGTGATTGTAATATCAAACAAGGTAAATGTGGCTATTTAATGAAATAATGCTGAGCTTTTAATATGGCATAACACATACCAAGATGTATATTTTTTCGTTTGGTAACACGAGCCATTTCAATATTGTATTGGAGATAAAAGAGAGAGAGAGAGAGTTTTGGGATTACAGTTACCTATGTACAGATAGATAGGGCAGACAAAACTAGAAAAGTTTTTGGTTATTTTTGTATGATGGAAGTCTCAGCATACACACTGTTGAAATGTTCTGGACAATTAGTACCTTTGTGTCATTATGAATGTGGTATTAGAGTACATTGGAGATGAGACAATGTTATAGCATTCAGCAATGAAAAGATAATGTCAAACAGGACAAAACGGCCTAGTCCTGAATGGTGTAATCAGCAAGTAAGCTATTTTAATTCTAGCTCTCCATAAATCAACATCTATCTGCTTGCTATTTCATCTTTAAAAGCATACGCATACAAGCTCTGTAAATAAATATATTTTGATTTAGGGCTGACAGAGGCTGTTGTTTCTCTCTTAGAACTGAAGTCTTGTGTTAAATCTCAGAACAAACAGCAGTACCAGGGACTAGCTCAGGGGTTCTTTCGGTTTCTGGTTGGTGTTCCTGCTCCCTCTTCCCCAGCCAGTGCTCATCTGAAATTGCATACTGCTGGCAGTTGTACCAGTGATTTACGTGGTAGTGACAGTCACATATGAAGAACCAGACCAATGCCACCAATTCATGTCATCTCCGTTCCTTGCCAAATGAGTAGATGCTTATCACTTTCATTCCTTTTGATACAGCTGCCATTAACTTTTGACATTCTTACTGTGAAGACTGCAGCATCTTCTATCCTTACCTATCTGCTAACAAGACCATTTAAAGCAGGTAAATACTTCTTGTCCCCTACCCGAAACAAAAAAAAACCCAAAATCCTCTTGACATTTTTATTTTCTTCACCCATAACAAAGCCCTTGGGTGAAAAGCTCCCACAAGCCTGCATTTTTCTTCAGTTCTTTTTCAACTCAAGGGTAATAGCAGTTAAATCTAGAAAAATAAATGTTGATTGATGGAGTTTATTCATCATACCGAGCTAATGAGGCATCACAAATGTATTTTTGAATGTGTAAAATCCATTGGGGGTAATTGCTTCAGTTGGATAAACATACAGTGTCTTCTTGATTCACTTGTCTTGGAGTCAGGAGCTAGCTGAGCGAGTCACTGTTGATTCAGGTTTTTTCAACCTGCGATGGTGCAAATAGATTCTTTTTCCAAATTCTCCAGAGAAGAAATGTGACAAAGCAAGGCTGTTTATTTTTTGAGTTTATCTCCAGAGATGAAATAGAACAGCAGAATTGGATCCAGAATTTCAAGAAGTAAGATAAATTAACGTTTCCATTTCTCTCCTGCTGACATACTTAGTTTACAAGATCTTGGCTGCGAGTCCTTTTGTAGCTCATCAGTGTCTGTGTTTCATTTACCCATGTTTGCCACAGAACTGGTTTGTGTGCTAAAGAAAAGGATTACCTGTATATATTATACTGGATATTGATTATCGGTGATCTTGATCTATGCATAATGTGCAAATCTGCAGTTAGTGGTTAGAAAATGTCTGCCAGCATTTAGACATGTTTGTCAGAATACAGGGAATTGCAAAGGCAATTGGTAGGCTGGAATTCCTTTCACGTAGGCTGTTCGTTTGCATCTTACCTAGATACTTCCTCATTAGTCTGAGAAATGCAGGTCAAAGAACCCGGTCAAAATCTGGTCATTTTGCTTCTGTGTCCTGCTGTTCATCTCCAGGAAATTTGGGTTGAATGAGTGAATATGGACTCTCTATTAATTATCAGTATCATTTGTGCAGGGAGAAGCAAATTAACCTTTACTTGCAAAAATACCTCACTATGCTGCATATGTATTAAATCGGTGAAAGGTTTGTTATTCATGTTGATATCTTACTGTGTTTCGCAAAGTTCAAGAGAATAATATTTTAACATCATATTCCTTTGGGTATGATGATCATACTAGTTAAAATTTCCTGTAAATTGAAATGTTACTTTTAAGGTCATTGTTCTTTATGCATACGAATGGAAAGAACATGATGCTTTTGTAATGGAAAAGAGCATTGCTATGGAAAATGTCAGCATAAATTGTTCCTCTCATGTATACAAAGTTTCTGATGTCAAAGGTAAATGTTCTGGTAATAAGTGCCTTGGAACTTCTTTAGCTGTAGTAAATGTTCTCAGACTCAGCTATTGTCTTCTAAGCATCAGCTTGTCCGAGTGTATGTAAATTACCACAGGCTTCTTTTTGTGCTTACTTTGAAAATGCAAAACAAGGGGTGTTAATGGTATTTTTATGATCTATTAATCTCTGAAAGTTTTCTCAAGACTTTAATAAATGTCTGTCAGTAGTTCCAGTTTAAACACTAGCTCCTGCATCCTAAACCTTGCTTCTGCAAAATTCCTATTAGCATTTTTTGAGCCACTTAATATTTGTTTCTTTATTTTCTGAAGTACAAAAAAAGGCATAATTTTGGCACCCTCAGATATAAGTCTTATTTAATATACATCAATTGTTGTCTGTTGTGGGATCTTAAGAATGTGAACTTAAAAACATAGCACTACCTGTTGGGAGAACTGCAAGCTAATTTAGAAATTGTCCAATACGCATATATAGAACTTTTCATTATAGTCTTAAAATATGTAGGGATAAGGATGTTACCAAGTAAAACATTTTGGGGGAAAGGTTGAATTTTGGGTTTGCCTGGAAGGTGTGCAAGAGCATACAGCACATCCTCTAGATCGCTGTTCTTACACAAGTGCATCCAAATGACTTTTTTAAACAATATAAACTTTTAATTGTTCCTCAAAGAGCAGCTATTCCATTCCTTTGACCATTTTTGTTGCCCTTTTCTGTACTTTTTCTTGTTCATCTGTGCATGTATTTGTTGGGAGGGGAAAGCTGTAAGGAGAGAAACCTGGACCAACATCCACATCAGAGATAGTATTAGAGTTGTGTGCACACTCAGGGTTTATAAAATAGAGTAACAACCTTCCTGTTTCTAATAATTACTACCACTGTATTTCCTTTATTTTCCTTTAGCGGAGAGTAAGCTGGCTTTTTAATAGACCTATTTATTATAACTTCCAAGATATTTCCCCAAGTACTACTAGTCAGTTCAGAGCCCAGTGTTCTATATATGAATTTAGGATGGGCATTTTTTCCCCCATATGCATCCCTTAACATTCATCGTGAGTATAATTTTGCCTGCCACTTTGCCACCGTCACCCAGTAGCATGACATTGTTGCAACTAACATTATTCTGTGCTGAATAAATATTATATTAAGATATGTCATTTAAGAGAAGGTGTATATAGCACTGTTTAACTTTTAAATGCTTAACAGATCAAAATAATGAAAATAAATTGCTTCTATGTTAAGTATAGAAGAATGCCCATGAATTTTAAACAACTGGCCTCAATTATCCTTTCTGCTGTGGTGCTTTCATTCAGATAAGCCTGCAGCAAAGCACTTGGCCTAAAGATGTTCGTATGCTGTGGTCTCTCCATGGAAACAGTCTTAAACCATAGAAAACAATTCAAATTTAAAAAGGCTGAATCTCCTTTCCAGTTGGCTCCTAAAATAACTTTCAGTTCAGCCTCACACGTGCTGATGGCAAGTTAACTGGGTAAGGGCTGAAGGATATCGTTAGAACCATTTTAAGGAGAAAGTTAGGGACACTGTTCTGACTACCGTTTTACTTGCACTCAGCTGCCAGTGTTGTCTTAAAGAATGATCTGTTCCTTCACCACTGAATTTTAATGTTGTGGCCCTTCTGGAAAGCTGAGGATTATGAGCTTTACTGAACTCATATTGTGGAATCCTGCTGTTAGTTAACCATTTGCCCTTTTTTTCAGCTGCAGAAATTGCAGTTAAGGTTCCTTTTTCAAGCTCTTTTGGCAGCTTCTGGTCTGGTTGATGTGAACAACCTTGTTTGTATTTCCCTGATCTCTTCAGACAAAACCAAATTTTCTTAAACACGTAGGAAAGAGAAAGAATCACCATTTTGGTTTAGTCATATTTACCCTGAATATTAAGCCCAACAGACAGTTTCAATAGCTATTAAAATTAAACCTGTATTATAAGTTCCCTTGGAACTGTATACCAGTTCGTTTTGCACCCTTTTTTTCCTCCATAGCACTCTCACAGTAAATTTTCTTGAAAGAAGATTGAATATAAGAAAACAACCAAATTGTTCTGACCATATGTCAGGGATACCCAGCAAAGTATATTTTGCAAACATGACAGCTTGATCCAAAAGACATAAAAAAAGATCTTTCCTGCTTTAGTGATTTTAGGTAGTGCCTACTTTTGTGAACAAATTAGATATTTTACTGATAAGTTGATGACATACAAAAGCCCCACTATTCACAGGGTTGGGAACTGGGACAAAAAGATAAGTCAAGACTTTCGTGAATGAATGCCAAATCCTTTGTGAACTGTCTGAAATGCCGCTAGTGAAATGACTAGATTATGTTGATTCCTTATCACTAGGAGAAACAGCAAATGCCGCACAATTGCTCCAGTCATGTTGCCATGACATGACCTCCTTTGGGTAATTTATCATCTCCTTTTGGAACCAAAATTATTTTTATCTTAACTTTCAAGGCTGCACCTTATTTTAGTCATTTTGTTTCCTCTTTGTTTATGGCCTGTGCTCTACCAGCTTCTGGCAGTCTGCAGTTCCCTTGTGCAGCCATCAGTCTAGTCACCTTTCAGACCCTCTGTGCCCATTATATTTGCTCTGATCTTGAATGATATTCTGTTTTCCTCTAGTCCTTTAGCCCTTTCTTCAAGATTAATGTTTCCGTCAGCTTTCTACTGCTGACTCATTCCTGATTTGCTCCTGCAAACTGTAATATGTCAACCTATTAAGATAATTTACTTGATAGAGAGAATGCCCAAGAAAATATATGGATAATTAAGTAACATCTTGTAATTTGCCGGACTGTTCTGTGTCTGTCAGGTGTCCTCCCCATGAAGCTTAAGGATTTAGCCTATTTTGTCTGTATTATTGCATGTGTCCAGCCATGGGCCTCTAGAGCCAAGGCAGACACTGAATTTGCTTTTCTTTTAGAGATGATTCTCCTTCGTTCAGAAGGTGCATAGCTACTTTCCTTCCTGACAATTCTGTGCATTTTTCTGGTGTTTTTCATCCATGAGTTTTCAAACTCATCATTTATCTCCCTGACTATCCCAAGTCACATATATTAAATTTTTTTCTTGAGTTATTTCTGAGCATGGGGAAAAAATGGGATTCTACAATTGATTGATTTACCAAAGAAAGCCAGTAATAAAGCTAGGCACAAGCCTGGGCTCTCTTGATTTCCAGTTCTTCTTCTATCATTTCTTCCTTTGCTAAGCCAAGGCATAGCAAATAAAATTCCAAAGGGTTTTGTGGTTTTGTTTACACAAATTTTAGCTTCATTTTTGTATTGTAGGAATATTATTTCTCTAGTTACTCTGAGATACTTAGAATCTCTCATGAAAATTAAATCATGTTGCTTCCTATTTTTCTTTGTCAACTACTTTTGAGTTTCTGTAATTTCAGTTAGAGACTTGAGAGAGCTAGATAAATCTGGAAACTGTTTGTGTCAGGCTGTTGGATCCAGAATACAAGTGATGGATGATAGGTTTGTGAATTAGATTGGGTACTTTGTGCTTTGGCTCTGTGGTACAGGTATCCTGGTCACAAAAGTAGGAGGCAGGGTTGCAGCTGATGCCTGCCTGCTTTCAGAGAGGTGTTTTCCAACTTCGGAGGTTGCGTGGTGGCAGAAGGGACTGCAGGATGAGGAAAGTGATTGATCTTCACTTAGTAGGTTTTCTCAGTGGTTAGCAACTGAAGACTTCCTCCTGATGAGTACTGTCATAATGGAAGACAGAAGCCAACCACTTCAATTTCTGATAGTTACTGTGGCTGCTGCTACACCCGTCTGGGGAGAGAGATTTCAAGTCTGCAGCAGAAGAATGAGCAGGAGATGGCTGTAGCTGTGAGGAGCCAGAAAGACAGTATCTGACTTCAGGCACAAAAACGTCTTGCAGTATCTGTGCTCCTAAGACACGCTGGCCTGTGAATAGACCATTGAGGAGGTCAGAGGAAACCTGCACAGCTGGAGCTGCCCTTTGAATTACTATTTCATTTTCCAGGACTCTCAGACCAGTGCTTTTCACATGCCCTAAGATTTAAAACAAATTGGAAATATTTCAGAATTGTGAGTGTACACAGACTAATCTGTTTAATTGCTGACTGACAATATGAAATCAGTTCTGAATGTATATCATTCAGTAAAATAATAATTACCATAGCAACACACACTACATCTGAAACATAGCTCTTCCTTACAAAAGCCCAGAAACAGAAAGCCTGAACTCTTCACGCAGCTCTAAGAGCAATTAGTGAGGTTTCTTCCCTTTTTTCAAATCACTGTATTTGAAAGAGGCCAACAGATGTCGAAAGGTAAACAACAATCAAATGTTCTTTCTGTACTTCATCCTTAATTAGGGGTAAATCAGCGTATTGTATCTTTTATGGCAGAGATTGTAACTGACGTTGTGCATCGAAGATAAAAGTGTGGTAGAGACAGGAAATCAGCAGGGATATCGTCTTGGCATTTCTAAAGTCCTGCTCACGCTTGGCCCAAAGGAAAGTACATATTCTGTGACCATTTCCCCCAGGTTTTTTTGTTGCAATTGTCCTCCTGGATAAAAAGCTGCAGCAAAGCTCAGAGCAGGCAGCCACCGGGACTTTCAGCAGGGTCTTCCACTGCAGGTTATAATTTTAAACTGTATTTCTTGAAATACAGTGGGTCAAATAGAGATGTGACAGTATTTTATTGTGCCACTTCTATGTTCATAAATACATAGAGACTGGGTTTGTGTATGTGTGTTGCTAAAGAGTATCAGAAAAGTGCAGGGTGGCTTTCTGTGGGTATCCTCACAAAACGAGGTCAAATGCTTCATTTTGAAAAATCACACAAATTTTCCTTTACCTGGATTTTTTTTCCCTACGAAGTCCTATTAGATCCTGATAAGATCCATGTTTCTAGTTCTAAGTTTTACTTCTCTGTGAAGAACATTAGTGAGGTTTACAGGTATTTGGAGCTAAAGGTGTGTGCAAGTGCAGGGAATCAGCAAGCCAAAGTTAATACTAGTAATTTAGTGCAGTTCAGTCGCTTTTGATAATTACAATGGTAACATCCATGTCAACGTTGCTTGATTTTGTTTATGCATGTACATGTGTATATGCATGAAGAGTTTAGTGTTTTTTTCTTAATGGGTACCATTACTGTCAGTTCAGATGCCTGAATTCAGAGTTCTCAGACAAAATAATTTTAAAATTTGGTCTAAGAAAGAATAAAAAGCCAGCAGTGGTCTTCGGTGTGTAATTTGTTCCCTTCTGTAGTCTAAAATGACAGAAGCAAGGATGAAGAGAACTTGCTCTGCAGGGAGTAAAAAGCTACTGAGCTGGTGAATGATAGATGACTACACTCAAAACAGTTTTCTCTCCAGAATGAATTTAGAAGTCACTGGGTTCATAATGTGAACTCTATGGTCTATTGCCCTTGAGGGTTTTTGGTGTTTTGTTTTGGTTTTTTTTTTTTGTGAGGAAGAGAAACTATTTTCAAAGATTATCTTATTTACAAAAGTGCTTAGTGGATGTGCAGTTGATTTCCTGCCCATTATTCCAGCAGCAGCAGTAATTGTTCAATAGGTGCAGTCAGGATATTTGGCCAAAAAGAACGTAGTGCAAAAACCATTGAGGATTCTCTTACAGTCTTCCTCTGAAATATTTAGGAGTGACGACGAACCCTCTATCATAGTCTCTCATTGTTAATTTACATAAGCCTGGGATTATTGCTACAAGTAAAAAATCTGTTCCTTCTAACATGGTGGAAAAGTGTTTTCAGTTAGATCCAAAGATACCTGCACTTGTATCTGTAGATATGAGTAGAGAAAGCGCCCATTTTCCATGCTCTTCAGCAAAAGATCTGTCATGAACCCTCACCCCGTTTTCTTTCTAATAAGTCATTTATGGTCAGAGAATGGAATTATTTCTTGGTCTACCTGCTCAACATGTATGAAGTACAAATACAAATGTGGGGAAAGAGCAAAGAACTATTTTTCTCCAGATAAATGCAGAATCATGGGCTTTTTCACCACTGTGATTACTTAAAACAGCAAGTGTCTCCAGTTACTGCATTTTCAGGAAACTATTCTTTGTGTGTGTGAAAATACCAGTTTGATAACTCTGTCTGTGTTTTTTTATTCCTTGTACTATTTTCTTACAGTGGATTTCAGATTTTTTATTTATGTGGGGAAGAATTTGTAGTTTTCAGTTGCTTACTGCTCACAGCAGCAACAAAATCCTTTGGAAGGACTTTTTCCGGGAAGCAAGAACATGTTTATATTTGCAGTTTAAATTGCTTCTTTATTCGCTTTTCTTTTTTCTAGCCTGTGCTTTCTGTGTTTCCATAACAACAGAAAAACTCTTTCTGTAGTGCCTTATGATTTTTTCAGCAAAATACTTGTTTTGTTTCCCCTCTTTTCTCTCTTTTTTTTGGATTGATATCACAATGAGTACAAATTGGAACCGATAGTGGGAAGAACAGTTCTCTTTTCTCTTAGTAAGGTATTCGTCGGTCAAGATTGCTTCTGACTGGCTGTAATCAAAGACGTTTTTTCTGGAGAACATGCCCGCAATCTTCACATTTTCCATGTTTTTTTTTTCCTTATTAATCTGCAGATATATATCATAGCACCTCAGTCTCCAGCCAAAGAGCACTGAGAAGAGCTTGCCGGCGTCTCTCTGAGCTTTGGCAGGAGGTGATGGCTCGGGAAAGACATGGTAGGCTCAGGAACACTCTCTGCTTGTTAAGTCATATTCTTAACAGTCAGATTGGCCAGGCCTTGGTATCACTGGCAGGCTTCAGTTGATGCACCTTTTGGCAGTGCTTTCTGATTTAAAAGGGCTTAATTTTGTTATTTTTAACCACCCTTGTCAGTTTGAAAGCATTAATTTAATTTTGTGTGTGTATGTATATCTCTAGAGAGATTATTTGTGACATGAAGAATAGAACACAGAGAAATTTCATGGCTTTTCATTGATTTCCCACCTCTCCCCCCAAGCTATGCTCTAGTGCTATTTCTGCTTTGAATTTATTTAAACCTTAGATTTGTTAAGTATCATTAAATTTGTGTACCAACTTTTGATTTCAGCTTGAGAATCGTATAGTAATTGTGAACAGAGAGCAATACCACCTTGAAGTCACTAGGTTATGTTTTTGTTGTTTTTTCATATTAAATAATCGATCTGGAAAAATGGTAGTGAAGAGATTTAGTAATATTTTGGTGTTACTTTGATCATAAAGAACTGATCCTGTTTATTAAAGGTAACATTTTAGAATTTCATCAGCTAGGGGATCAGTGTCACTCATGTATTTTGGATGCTGATAGTCTTTAAAAAAGGAGGGTACCTGCTGAAAATTCAAGAGTGTTTTCTGTCATATTGAGGGCTAATTCAAGGTCAGTCACTGTTGACGGAAATACTCTGCAATTTCCGCACTTTTGATATCAAACATTAGAAAAATAGAATAGTTGATAGTATATCATTCTGAGTTAATTTTTGATAGTGTTCAAATCAGCATTAATATTTATCTTCTGTCCCATAGTGTCTGTTTCGTGACGTACCCTTAATAAGAAAAAAAAGCAGTTAATAAGCATAAACTTACCAGGCAGAAAGCCAATTGGGATGACTATGTTGTTATGGACATATTTTTTTACGATGTTTATGCATAGCTCTTGCATTTTATTTTTAAAATATTCCGCATAAAATTACCAAAGTGTTAAACCAAATGTATTTGTAGTAGCTGAAAGAGTCTTGTACCAGCAGATTTTTGTGGGTACAAATTCTAATACACGAGCAGATGGTAGCGCCTGCAAAGTTACAGCTGTACGTATCCCTTTGTGCAAAACCAAGTCCTATTGTGTTTCTGAAGACTGATTGCTGAGAGTTTACTTCCAAAAAACGTTGTAATAGCCACAGTAAATATAAACGGTAGACAGAAAAGGCTAGTCATTTGGGAAGGTTACTTGGGAAGATATGTGCTGCGTATGAAGGTTACTACAGAGCCGGTTTGTTTTCTGTCCACTTCGTTCTCATTTTGTGTGTCAAAGCTGTAAACCATACTGATAAACTGTGGGTATATTGAAGTCTTTAGTTTTAATGAGATGCACTGAAAGGTTTCACTGGCTGCAGTTCTTATTTCATCTGATGTTAAAATGTTTCCTTTCTTTCAGTTTTGCCAAGTTTGGCATAGTTGTTATTGAAGACTTCTCGACTGGACTTCGGCACTGATTATTGTTCCTTACTCCATTTTATTTTCCACTTTCACTAGCTTCATTAAGTATCTCTAGATGAGGATTAAAAAGATGGGTTGGAGGTCACATCATCCTCGCCAACTTGTAATTATGTCCCTATTATCTCTAAAATCAAGACTGATCTTATTAAGTAAGGAGATTTCCCTCCCACTCCCTTGGGCATGGTAACCTGATTAACACAAGGTCATTCTCAAATTCTTTAAGTTGCTTGAACTACTTGTTTTTGCCATATCCTAACAAATATGTTGCTTTCCATCCTGTGCAAGTAGGTTGCCCGTTATGTCACACAAGTTCTGTGTGCTTTACTGTCTGTGTTGGCCCCGTATCTTGAAGATCAATGTAGTACGCTGCGATCTCCAGTTTTATTAGCGGCCCTTCAGAGTAGCCTTCACACGGATCATGAATCCTGGAGCAGAAGTGCTCTGTTTTGTCCTGGCTGCATTCCAACACAGTTTTATTCTTCACGTTATTTTTCTTTATTTCCTTACTAACAACAGCAAAGCATCTAGGTATATTTATCAGTCTTGAAGAGTTCAGAGAGTTACTTAGCTACCAGGGCATCCTGGCAGACATCTCAGTACGATTTCAAGACATTAGATTTCAATTGTTTCAGATTTCTGCTCTTAATCTCTTTGGTTTGTTTTGTTCTTTTAGAGAATTGTGGAGAAACTACTGCCTTGGGCCATTTGGTTATACTTTCTGTGCTGCTTCATGCATTGTATTCATATACAGCAGCATGGAAATCACTCTTAAGCTCAATACTGTGTCCAATTCTCCAGTATACACCTTAAATACAGACTCCAATAGGTCTGCACGAAAGGTCACACTTCAAAGCATGGAATTCCTGTCCAAGGGAAGAACAGCAACACTAAACATATTATTTGATATTTACCAGGTAGTTGAATACTTTCTTCTCTCTTCAGGAAGCTCTCCAATAAATTCAGTTTAGAAAGCGTCAACAAAACTGTTGTCTGACACTGGGCTCTAAATCTTCTTGAGATCCAACTCATACTCAGTAAGATTTTTCAGTATGTAGTAGTACATTTTAATGTGTTGGGCAATCAGCTGGAAGCAAATTATTAAGGAAAAATTAAGCCTGGTTTTGCCTTTTGTATTGCTAACTGTTGCCTTAAACTGTAGGCGTCTGTGAACATGAAATGTCCTAGGCTAAAGCACTGGCAATTTACCTGTCTCTGTGTGACATTAGTAATTATTGATCAGCAGATGCAATACGAACAATCCTGTGCTGTTTTAGAAATGATGTAGGCGTTGGATGCATTTACAGTAATTACGTATTTACAGCTAAAATCAGAACAGAGAGAAAAAAGATACAGGACCCTGTTCACAAAATGTCATGCCCTCCTCTTCTGTGTTTGAAAAATAAAGCAAGTATTCTTGTAATCCATGTGCACCAGGCATATATGCAGTTATTACCTTCGTGTAATGTAGGCACTGCATATTTCCAACATCCAGTGGAGTCTGTTTGCTGGTTTTTGAGTGTGATTTCAGTTCATAACTAACAGGTCTTTTTGGAAAGGGTAGGAGAGAATTTTTCAGGAATCCACATAGCCTTTTGTGACTCCTTATGCTCTGAAAGACTTTGCATGACTGGAGCCTTGGCTCTGCCTGAGGTAGGTAGGGATATGGGCTTCACCAGGCTCTGCAAAGCCCTGCTGTTTATGGGAGAAGTGGTTTGTAATAAGCATCAGGATATAATTCATTCTTTCCTAATCCTCACAGGGACTGGAGGGTTCACTTCAGGAATTCATTATAAAGATGTTATATTCTAAATCATGGTGCAATAATAATAAATACGTTACTGCATAGTATAAAGGGGAGTTTTGAAATAAAATTGTCTTCTCTAGATGTCGATTTTTGTGTTGCCTAGTAGTCTGATCTCCATTTTATGTATGATTGTGACCAGAGCTCCTAATTTGTATTTCCAGTCTTACAGATATCTGTGAATTGGGGGGCAAACTTATACATGGCCTAATTCTGCAAGATGCTGAGATAGCTCAGCTGTTTATGTTCCTTTGGAGAAACTGGCACTTTCATCGCTGGTTTTATTTGCTCTTTTTATTGTGTGAGGAACTTTTGTGGAGAAAGATGATAGTTAGCTGTTATATTTGGGCATCACAGCTGACTGCTGTTTGTTTCCAGCTGCCCGACGTGCTTTGTTCAACAGGAAATTGCAAGTTGGGTTCTTGGTGCTCTCCTATATTGGCAAATTTTAGACAAATTTAGAGTACGAAGGTGGTATCTCCTGAGACCAAAGACCTCATTGATAAAGTCTTGTCATGCCCTTGTTATTCCAGTGCCAGATCTGGGAGGAGGAGGTGCGTGTGCATGGGGGGAATGTGAGACTCTCACTGCTTTTAGTCAAATTGTTGCTCATTTTACAGTTTTGCCCCGTAATATGTATTTTATACCCGAGATTATTCAGCTCTTGAGCCTGCTGGACTCTGACATTTGTCATTATATTAAAAGCTTATTCAAAGTCAGCAAATAAAACAGTTCTTATGAGTGAAATTCAGACAGACAAATCCAGCTGTTGCATGTAAAAATAGCTACAGATGTCCTCAACAGGAAAAAGGTTTTCATGCGTTGTTATAGAAACAGAAATTCAGTAGAACTTTAAGATTAGATATTGTCTGTTTTTTCAAAATTTCCATTAAAAAAAGCATCCCAAATAATTTACTTTTTAAAAGAAGCACTCGGATTTAATAGGAAGAAATTACGCAGCATGTAATTATTTCCAGTTTCCAGGTTATATCTTTTTTGCATGATATAAACTACGATCTATCTTTTTAATAAGTGGTCTAGTGTCAGTTTGAAATATGCTTCATGTTACCTGTATGGCGTTTTGTCGATCTCCTGATGTAGGACATCTCTTACATTATAAACTAATTGTTAACACACACATGAAATTGCATAATCACATTTTTCAGGGAAATAGTTGTTTTGTGGCTGAAAGTCTGGAACTATGGTGAGGAATTTATGCAGATACTTTGGTTTTCAGGACTAGTATTCTGACTTGAAAATATAAATATTTCTCCTATGATTAATGGATTTCTTTAGCGAGTGTCAAATTGGCTCATTCTTTGTTTTGCAGCTGCTTTTGCATTGAGTGCAATATTCTGGGTATAGCCCCATGGTTTCTTTCCCTAAGTTTAGGGGATTGACATGTGTGGCAGCAAGACTAATATTTCATTAGAAATGCTTATCATTCTGGGCGCTTCTTATTTTTGCTCTCATCTTGACATGTTTTAGGCCTCTGAAAGTTGCTCTGTCTCCCTTTTTTTGCCCTACATTTCTTTGTGTTTTGTTATCTTTCCTAATTTCGTAACAATATAAACAATATTTAAGTATTAATCTACCCCCCAAACTGTGGAACTAACCTGCGTGGCAAACCATGGTCCTTTTCATGCAATTAGTACTTAACTTCTCTTGCCCTTCATTCCTCTCCCTTTGACTGACAATGTAAACATAAATTGCAGGTTCTTTGGCTCAGGGAGCAGTTTCTGCTATGTGCAGTAGCCATCGTTTGAAATTCCACTGGAATACAAGAAATGACAGTCCACATGCTGAGACTTCTAGTACATATCGGTCTATTTCTGTACATTCATGGGGGACTAGAGGAAAAGCATTGCTGTTGAGGGCTGATGTTAATTAAGCCCTTCGTTTCCCATCGCCACCGCACCACTGTTCCCACCATCCATTGTTTGTGCTTTGCTTTTGCTGCTCCTTTCTTCTCTCCAGCCTTTGTGTTGTGCCTCCAAGCTGCTGTACTTTGTATGCTCGCTGACTGGCAAGGAGGTGACGGGAATACCGTCCTCGGAAGTGCTGAGTGACAGAGAAGACATGATTAGGATTCAAGTCACTGTCACTTGGCAAACTAATACATGGAGCTGCAGGAGGAACAATGCATGAGCAGAAGAATTGCATGGGGGCAGATGCAGCAGTAAAGAGCAGTGTGCAAGGAGATCGAGGAGGTAGAACCAAGTCGTGTTCTCTTTTGTTCATTTTGTTCCATTTATTTGTGAGGACCTTATTTATGAAGCTACCTCAGGAATTTGTAAAAACGGTGATGAAGAAAGAGGACAAATTCATACAGAGAATTCCAGTTAAATAGCCAAGCGCTGTACCACTGTAACCGAGACGAGGAGTGGACCAATGGATAGGTAGCAAAATGTTTCTTAGATGTTCTGTTTGCAAGAGTGGTCAAAACCTGCAGATGGCAAAGTGTAATGTTATATTTCAGGACTTTCAAAGGAACATTAATTTTCTTGAAAGCAATTTTGCTGATAAAAGTGTGGTTCTAGAATAATTCAGGGATAAACCTAAGGTATCCATTGGTTGGAGTAAAGGTAGTTTCTTATATGCAGCTAACTTTGCAAATTCATTCTCCCTTGGACTGATTAAATGATTCCAATCTTATACCTGGAAAATTGATGTAAGCAGTATGAGACCTAGTTGGAGACTACTAAGCATATTTTAGTGCCGCTTCAGTGTCACTTATATTGCAGAAGCAAGTTTGTGTATTCTTGCTGTTTTTTTTCACTGGACATCAGGTTTGTTTCCATATGAAACTTGGTCTTGGAAATTTTTATGACCAATGAAAGTAATGTTATTCCTTAGGTCATAGAATCAGAGAACTTAGGTCAGCCTTGTACACTGTAGTAACATATGAAATTGAATCATCTGAGCAAAAATAGATCACCAGAGAGCAGTAGATGAACAAGCAAATCTGCTGGTCTTTCCAGTCAGGCCAGGCCAGTAACCACATCGGCTGAAGGGGAATGTGGTACGCTGTGAGAAGAGACATCTGAGGACATGAGATAGTAGTTGTAGAGGAAGGAACATCAGATGTGGGCTCATTGCAACTGATTTGAGGATGAAGTCTGTGTGATTGGATATATCTTTTTTTGAATAAACGTTTGTATTTATAGAAAGAGTATGTTGCATCGGTTCTGTCTTTTAAAATCCAAACACCTGTGAGGCTCTGAAATCAGCTACCTCTTAGATGCTTGCAAATACTGAAAGGCTGGGTGCCAGGAGGATGGGGCCAGGCCAGAGGTCCCTTCCAACCCTATGATTCTATGGTAAGCGACAATCAGTGTCAAAAAAAAATCCCCACCGTTGTGTTTTTGTGTAAGTGTCTGTAGTTCTGACAATTCTGTAATGCTGTAACTGTGTAATGTTTACTTTTATACAGAAAAGGAAATTGAAAATTAAACATGAGAATTCAGGGTCACTGTAATGCCACGTCTTTCTGGATTCTGAGAGCTACTGCTGTTATATCAGGATACCGTAATTCATCGGGAAAATGCAACTTTTTCCAGGAACAGAAATTGCTTCTAATTTTTCCCTTTTAGATATCTGTGTGTTTGTGGTTATCTATTATCAGTATTGTAAAGTAAGCCTGGATGAATTAGAAAAGTGTTCTGTATAGTCTTCATGTACAAAGAAAAAATGGTTTTGCAGTCAGACACCTTTAAGGTAATTATTTGTAATAGCCTTTTCTTTAAGGTAATTATTTGTAAGAGCCTTTTGTTGCTGTAGTTTGATTTCATTTCTGTGCCGTAAGAATATAAAGATTAACATAAACAATTTTTGTAGTTGAAATCAGTAAAAACTTTAAATTCTTGCATTGCATCTTTGTTGTTCAGTTACCTTTTTAAAACTTCATCTTCAAATAACTGAATTGATGCTTTTTTATACATACAACAAGTGGTCAAAAATAACAGATGGTTTTCAAATTAGTCTTGACCATACTGTTAAATAAAGAGATAAGTAAGTTCTAGGCCTGTTGAACTATTAGAAAACAAAAGGTTAATGAAATTGTGGAGCATAAAGGAAGGGGATATATATTATACACAGTGTGTATAATTACTTGACGACTTAGCCTTATAAATATCATACAGAAATCATGTTACGTATAGTTGCATACAGAATATAGCAAGAATAGGCAGAAGGATCCCTTTGAGAAGCTAAGTACCGAGGTGTATTCATTAAGCACGAAAATAGCTTTCCAGGAGACCTCTTCTCTGCTATCCAAAATGTTGTTTCTCCAGAGTTTTTTGCTGTCTTTTACCTTGTGTATTAAGTCTTCCGTGAACAGCATGGATTTTTGGTTTAGATGTAGTTCACATGAGGATAGTCCATCAGAGACATCCGCCCTGGCATGTAATTAAAAGAGTGTCCTATCTGCAAAAGAATCCTATCCTATCTGAAGAATGGACCTGATTGCACAAAATAATTCTGTAACTTGGGAAGGATTTTGCCAGCTTCAGTTCAGGAATACGCAGTCATATTCTCAGTCAATGACCTTTAGTGTTGTTTTTCTCATTCCCTGCTTTTATCAGCAGATAATAGTTCAGTTTACAAATGCTGGTAAATATTCCCATGAAAACAGTCAATAAGTCAGTATTAAAATCCACTTATAATTAAATATTAGATGTAGTCTCAGTTAATGCTGTCATGTTCATTCAGTGGGACCTCGCCGAGTGCTTAGTAAACAAATCTAAACAAATGGATGTGAGAGCTTTCAGAGTGAAACTCTTCTGGGTTGCCTGCCAGGCTTTCCATTATTCATAATCAAGACTTTTTTTTTTAATAAGTTGACCTGTTTAATGATAAAAATGCCTGTGAGTATAATTAAATTGAATTCTGTGCTTAAAGTGACCCTCTGATTCATGGGCATTTGCAGCAGAAAGAACAAAAATAAAATTAAAGCCCTATTGAAAGGTACAGTAATTAAGTCTCTCAGTTCTGATTATTACCAGCTGGGATGAGAACAGCGGATAAGCAAAGGGTGTTGCTCAAGCAAGAGGCTGGCAGTAGAATGTACCTACATGGGAGATGCTTCCCTAGGAAAATCATATTTTTTTTTAATTTTAAATAGAACAGAGGAGGCTTAGAAAAACTGAAATCATTACAGAATCCTTTTTTTCAAGCAGATGTAAAAGGGCTAGTTCTTCAGTCTTGCATCTTTTTACAGCCATAAATGAGCAACCCTGACGGAGGAGCAACCACAAAATGTTATGGCCAGTGTAAACGCCTGGTAGATTTTGCTTTGATAGAGAGTTGGCTTCTATTTCCTTGGGTGTTATGTGGAAATGTGAGCCAGAGCAGGCTCTGGACCTGAGAAAAAGATGCCTCTTTCACAGAGAGTCAATATATTATTCAGTGCCTGTTTTGTACGGTAAAGTATCTGATTCTAAAAGCATGCCTTTCTGTTGATTTGGACTAAGGGCCTGATTACAAGTCTTAATTAGTTACCTCAATTCCCATTGATTTCAGAGAGAGTTAGGACACACCAGTATCTTTGTGATCAAGCTCTAAATTCTGTAGCCAGAAGACACTCTTATGTAGGACAAGCACTGGAGGGGGTACACAGCATTGCACAAAGTTACTGCAGGTTACGTTATGAGGTTAATTAATAAGGGCTATGCTCTGGAGACACTGTATCTCTTGCATTACCCTCCTTCCTTTTAAGGGAAAGAGCTAAGGGAAATTTCATGTGTTTTTAATAGAATAGCAAAACCATAGAAAATAGGGCTGAAAAGCAGCTCAGGAGGTCACTTAGTCCATCTTTCTACCTCAAGGTAGAACTAGCTAAATCTGAACCATATCCTGAGAGGTACTTTTCTGACCTCGTCTCTCAATTTCTGTCAGTGGAGATCCCACAACCTCCTTATGCAGGCTTTTCCAGGTCTTGGTAATTTTAGTTACAGGTGGAAAGTTTTTCTTACTCCCTAATCTGAATCTCTCCTATTAATTTTTTCAATAATGTTTGTCCCTTCATCACTGACACAGAAAACAATATAATGTCTTTGTCTCCCTCGTTGTTTCATATGTGAATTATCGCGTTTCCTTACGTGTCATCATTCGTTCATGGGTAACATTTTCTAAACTTTTGATCATTCTCTTTGCTCTCTGATTGCTTCCCTCTAATATATGCATTTTTAATACTAAGATCTCTGTTGCAGCTGAAGTAGTTTGGCTATTATTTGGTTGAAGGAAAAAAAAGAAAAAAGAGAAAATAGACGTTATCCTTGAATCCAGCAGGCATTACAGGCTGTAGGTACAGATTGGCTGCAGCTCGAGTGTTCTTTTGGTGAGCAACCACTGCCTGTGCAAGACATCTCATCTTCAGCACACGTAGGATGGATGATTCGTGATCCCTGAGTGCTGGCAGGGCTGGAATTCACTGGAGGGGCTCTGCTGACGTCGCTGGCTTTGGAATGGTACCAGGGGCCCAGAAGTGAACTGGGGCGTGCATTCACTCTTTAGCCATCTGTTGTGGTTTTTTTATTACAGCCTCCAAATTCTTCATACTTGGATCTTACATATTTCTCTTAAAATCTGAATGTCTTTTCTTTTTCTTTCTTTTTTTTTTCTACCCAAAGGGAAGTTAAATTGTAACCAGTAAAAGTATAGGAAGGGCTGAAAGACTATACCTTGCAAAGGAGTTATCTCGGTGTGAAAATTGTGGTGCACATTTGAATTTTGTCTTGCCGGTTCCTATCTGTCCTTTTAGTAAACTTTCAACAAGCATTGTCAGGTGGGCTCCTTGCTATTTCTATCCTGGATCTCTTATGCACAGGAATTGATCGTGGAGCATCGTCAGGTTTTATGCCAAAAAAGAAAATGGATGATTCTTTTAATTCTCTTCTGCGTTCACCAAGCTGAGAATCACGGTATCTACTGGTGAGTGGCTTAGGTTTCACCGAGGTCTTTAGTAGATGGAGTTTCTTATAAAAGCGTTACTAATGTTTGAATTTACTGGCCATAATGGGAAAACATCATAAGTACTCGTTACCTATTGAACTGTATGAAGATGCGGTATATCAAGTTGAGTCTAGCAGAACTTCTAAAAAAATTACACTATCCATTTTTAAAATTTTGTGTAGTTTTGTATTGAAATAATATTAACTGCTGAGTGTTGCTGTGATGTGTGTACTGTTCCCTTTAAAAGAGGGGTTAAAATCAGGCTATCAGAAATGGGACATAGTCATATTTTAAATTTATGTGACAATGATAGAATGGGCTTATGTATGTTTTATTTGTTTAAAAGCGAGATAAAATCATAACTTAGAGTTACATATTATGCATGAACAACCTTGAAATATTGTGAAAATGGTATAAAGGAGAGGGCAGCAGAATGGCTTTAAGAACCTATTCTGAAGTTAACGTACGCATTTTGCCTGAGACTGAGCGCGGTGTCTGTCTGGAGGCTGATGTAACTTCCACTGGAAGACACAATCCTGACCAAGCAATGAACTTAGTCTAACAGCCTTTTTGCCTTTTTCAGTCTCAAATTTATGTAAATCTAAGTGTCTCCTTGAGTACTCCCACTTACTAAGGGTTTCACCAGGAAACAACATAATATTAAATACATGTAGTGAGAAATCAGCTTGCCTTTTTTATTTTTTTTGAATTGGTTGCTGCTTTAGATTCCTTAAAATACTGTGCTTCAACAGGCATTTTATTCCCAATAGTGAAAGGAAATATTTATAGACTAATTATTGGAACATCCTGTAGTACAGCCAGGACTTTTTTTTTCTCTAGTTTCCTCTATTTCATGACCGTTTCATATTTCTTGTCTTTTTCTGCACCCTCACACCAAAACAATCCCTTTTGGAGGAAACAGCTGGTCCTGGAAGGACATCCAAATAAAATGTTGGGACGTCTTCTCTGTTAATCATCAGCTCGTTAGACCAAGCAGAGGTGTAAGCGGAGGAGCAGGGTTGTGTTGCCTATGCCTGGGTAGGGTGAGGGATGGGGGAGAGTGAGAAGATAATTAATCGATGGAGAGGAGCAAATGTCTGATTTATTTCTACAGTCTTGGCCCCACACAGAAGGCTGTGGTGGTTATGGGATGCAGAAGCATTTGCGGTCCTAACTTAATGTTACTCACTGTTTCTTTTCTTATCAGTCTTTCTCACTATTTTCCTTTAATAAATTCCAGAGAGTAGCTGCAATGAAAGAGAAATACTTTCTAACTTGGAAGTAAAATATATCAGCATGTCAATCTCCCTCGTGAATGAAATGCCTGAGACATTCACATTGTAAGAAAAGTGTCTTTAATTATTGTAGTAGCAAGTATGCAAATTAATCTCAATCATTCTATTAATATTTTTTTCCTATCTTTCATTTTTGGTAAGGTTTTGCAGATAGCTAAACCTGAAGAGTTATTCAGACGTGTCTTATTGTACATTATTGTTCTCTTCCTTGCAAATCTTTCATAACCGCTACTAAATGTCAGAGAAAAGCTTTGATCACTGAGCTGTTAAAATCAGCAAGACTCGCCATTGTTTTCAGTTGGGATTGCATTAAACTCAACATGTGTACTAAAAAGGGCATGTATACCTCTCCTTCCCCAACCTGAATGATGTTTGCTAGCAAAACAGACATTTTCTTTGTAACAGGACTAGGTCTGTATTTGAGAAGTAGCTATAAATGCTAATATTTGTTGGCAATTTTTCCATTTTCCTTCTTGCTGGGTAGGTTGGGGCAATATATTTTGCAGGGGGGAGAATACTGAAGAAGTACTCCTTTGTGCCTTTCAGTCGTTCCTGCAGGAGAGGGAGCGTAGCAGAGATATAAAGTGCTCCATCAAACGCAGAAACCCCTTTCCCTCATGTCCAGGACTATGATTGTTTCCCGTGATGCCACCTGCTGAAGATTAATGAAATTTTCATGCTTTTATTTTTTTTAAAAAAAAAAAAAAAGGAAGAGGAGAGAAATGAGACATTAAATAAATAAATAAATTAGAAATGTATCCCCCTGGATCAGAGACCTAAAGAAAATACGTAATTTAACTTTCTGTGTTGTCTAAATTAAGCTCACTTTTTCCTAATATAGTGGTGACTCATAGCTAAAAGGCAGAAGAGACTCCTGAAGAACTGTGCAATGCTGCGTTATTCTTGACAAGCTATGCTAAATATCAAGAATTAATATAGAGCTATAAACTGGGGGACCCAGGCAGTTTTCCTGATCAGATTTTTCGGACCTGCTGCCACGGGCTGCCCTTGCGGGTAAGAGTGTGGTTTTTGAACGGCAGAGCGAGGTGGATTTGCATCCCTGTGTGCATTGTCTTCCCTTTGTTTCGTGGTTACTTGAGCTTATATCTCTATTTTATTGTCATAAGCATTTTATTTTTCTGCCATCTAGCCCATATGAAACCGTGTTGGTGCTAAGGCTCCAGCCTTCCTGTACTTTATTTGGGAATGGATTGATTTTCTTGCTGTCTTTGGTACTAATAAAAACTATAAATCAAATGCATGATTTCAGCAAAAAAAAGGTAGCATGGCTGAGGATTATATAACCTGCCCTAACTGAAAAGAACAGGTTGGATATTAGAAAACACAGAGTTTTGATAAAAGGGTGAGATTTTTGTCACCAGTCCATTATTGTTTTATAACAAAGACGTAACATATTATGCTTGTTTAATTTCCCTGATCTCTGAGGAGTTCATGTTGCTGCCTTTGCGTTCCTCCATATTTAATTTTGCTACAGTTTATTAATCTAATTTGAATTAGGCTTTTAGTTTTGAAATAGAAAAACAAAGCTAGTGAGTATACATATAACAATGAAATATAGTGTAGGACTAAACATGCCTTTTTTCTGCATGTATAAAAATATAAAGTGTTTTACACTTGTAAAGGTTTTTGGCTGGGGTCTTTTTGCTCATACTGAAGGGGATAGTTGAGTTTAATTATGTAAGATGCTTAATTTGCATTTCTGGAAGTTTTGAGCATCTTCGGCTCATGCCAAATCAAGCCCCTAACTTACCATTCTTGGTAACTTCGTGAAAGATTTGGACCTAGATTACTCTTTCTTACCCCCTGTAGTTTTCCCTTTTAGACTAAGAATCAGAATAATACTTGTGACTGTGTGTGGATGCAGTAGGATTCTTCCTGTGTTCTCTGTATATTAACTAATGCTAATTAATGGTAATCGTCTGTCCCACCTGTGGCACTAATGTCCCTGGTTTGTGACCTGATAATGTTCCTGGTTTGTTCCAGGCAGCTCTTATCCTACTAACTTGAGAAAAATAATTGAGAAAGTTGTGAAGTGCTGTGGAATGCAGGAACTGAAACCGGAGAGCGCCAGATGAGGAGTTCACTAAAGTAAATGCAGTAATATTTTATTAGGTAGTCTTAATCACGTAATATGGTGTCCTTTCCCAGCATCTTCTATCCAAGGATTAAAACGTAGTTTCCAGGTATTAATGTGTTAAATGTCACAGTACTCTTCTAAAGTTTTAAGGCAATAGAAGCATTTGACACGTAGATGGGTGGATGTGTAGAGATTGAAGAAGTGTCATTTGTCAGATGCAGAACTGGGAGCAGTGCTCAGTCTCCGATCATGTTATCATCTTCCAATTTACTACCGCTGTGTTATTATAACTTAAATCTTCCTTTAACAGTAACTTTTCCTACTTTTCCTATGTCATCTCCGAGCTCAGCTGGTGTTTGTAATCTTTTTTTTTTTTTTCTTGTACCTTTATTTTCAATCTAAACCAATTGCAGTGGTGCCTTTTATGTTGACTCCATGCATCATTAAAAAGCTCACTCATGCAGGTGCACCACCTGGATTTTTATGTGAAAACTATCTGCCCTTGAGGCAATCTTTGTGCTGCTTGACTGTACTTCCAATAGATCCTGTTGCATGCTATTAGCAATCTTTTACAGCTAAATCCGACAAGAACTCATTGCTATTTTTCAGTGTGGATTTGGAATACAGAGGGTTGGGCGTTTTTTCTGCTCTGTTGACAGATAAAAATCATCTCACTCTCATGGCTCTTCCCATGGTCTGTCTAAACTGTTTCACAGAATTTTCTAAGAAAACTAAGAAAACACACTAGGATTTCTTCTGTATTTGATTGCCGCCTTCTTGATTTGTTCGTCTGTGATTACATAATGGCTATTCTGGTTTACTGCTGCCCTTAGTCCAACTGGGCCTGTCAGAGGCCTCTTTATTTTTTGAGTTTTTCAAGGCCGTTATCATTGGTAGTTGTTACTCGCTGCCTGCTTTTGGGGGCAGAATCGACTGAATATTTTATTTTCAAAATATTACTTGACATGGTCTTTTAATGATGTCTTTTCTGTGTTAGTTACATGCTTTTGTGTGGCCTGTGATCTTCTACCTGTTTTAGTAATCTTCCTTCTTCCTTTTCCCAAGGAGTCAGTGGTGATTGTTCACATAAACACACGGGTACAAATATGTATATGTATCTCATCTACAGATGTTGAGTATTTTTCCTTCAAGTGAGTGTCTCAGTATGATGCTAAAGAATGGTGAGGGGAGGCTGATGTAGATTGGGGGATGAGATATCAAGGTAGACAGATGATTCTAACCATTCTCGTTTTCACTGAAAATCCCATCGTAGGTGTAGAAAATCAAGATGATATTCACATTATTCTGGTTAAATTTTAGCTTGGTTAATTTCAATTCCTGTATGGATTCCCCCTGTTCTTTCTAGCACGGTCCTTTTTTTGCTGTTTGTCCAAAACAGTTGGGTAATGTTTCTATACACGTGTTTGCTATTTTTCATCCAAGGTAGCTTGTATGACAGTGCTGGTAGAAGTAATCATTTATTTTTAGGTTATAAATCATTTGTGAATGTATAAAGCACTGTAGAAATAGAAGATAATAATTTGTCTCCAAAGGTTCCTTATTTTTATTAATGTTTTGATTTCATATTCTCTCTGTCTGCGTATCACTCCCTGAGTACGTATTACCATTGTAATTGATAGTGTGACTCCTAAGTAACTCTCTTAACTGCTGATTATAACCGTGGCACTGCTCCATTTGAAGACGCTTTGAGCCTACTCGTCACCCTGGGTGAGTCAGTCCTCACTCCTGTATTATTTACAATCCTGCTTCATGGAGCTTCAAACAAGTTCTGTTGTGTTTGAGAAAGATGTCTTCTGATCTGAGGAAGCTTTTTGCCAGGTCCTGAATTAACTTCCCAATAATGTTCCTTGTTTGCATTTGTTTATCTTCCATAGATATAAAAAAAAAATAAAACGTTTTACATGTGTGTTGCATGATTGCATATGCTACTGTATGTCCGACTGTAGGCAGATGGACCTAAGCCCTGGCAGTGGGCAAAGGCATGACAATAACACAGATTTTCATCCCCTTTCAACTTTTATTTTACATGGGCTCCTGTCGTCTGCACTGCCTCCGCTCTCAAGGTGTTATGAAACAGATTCTTCATTATATTTAGAGTTTGTCTATCTTTTGAAGAGATCACAGGTTTAATAATAGACTTACAGGAAAAGATGGCAGTCTTCTTTGAGGGGGGGTAGTGAGGAAGAAGAGCTGCAGTCAACTGGGGGCAGCGTTACTGCCTCTGAGGTCGGTGAATTGACTGTGTTAATCCAACATTGCTCACATAAAATAAAATGGAGCAAATAAGATTTTAAAAAAAGGCTGATTCTTTTGCCTAAACAAAGCCCCAGTTTTTGGTGAGTAGGCAGGTGGATTTGGGTTGTATGGAGAAGTCCATGGTAGAGAAACCATGTCTCTAATCTTGCAAGATTTACATTGTATAGTCACAGCTATAAAAGGTGACGGCTCTTATTTCAGTTGACCTTGTAGCAGTGATTGGAATGTGTACACAGATTTGTTTTTAAACGGTGCTGGAAATAATTTTAGGACGTGCTTTCCAAGTTTTAAATAATTCCCTGTACCTTTCCGGATGGGAGGGAGCCTACAGCACTGCAGACTTGTTTGAAATCCTCGGCTTGTTCAGAATCAACTCATATAGCCTGTGTGCGCAAAAAGAGCTATATATAGACGCATTCTGCAGGCAGGCTGTACGTTACGCAGGCTGGGAACCTGCTTTACCATAAAGCAAAAGCTGTATTCTTCGTCTTTTGAGCGTGGTCACTCCAGTGACATCTGACATCTTCAGTACGAGTGTCTGGGTGAAACCAGAGTGCAGGTTTTCAATAAGCCTCTGAACTGGAGGAGGTGGGGAAGCGCTGGTATCCCTGTCACTGGAGCCTGCTTGGCAGTTGGGATACGATGGCTCATTCCCACAATCTGACGTGGGATGGAGCCGGTTTCAGAAGCCTTAATAACCTGACATGGCCTGAAAGTTATATTCCCACCGCCCCGTTTCTTTAGTATTTGGTAGGAGGAAGTTTTCCTGTTTTTTTTTTACCTCTCCAGGTTTTCATTTTTTTCTTCTTTTTACTCCTTAGAGATGCTACAAATTTGCAGCATTTCCTGCTGTAAATAGATCCATATAGAAAGCGGAAGGCGACCTATAAAAGGAAAACTGTTTGGTTCAAGTTTATGTTGCTACAACTACTCCTCCAGTTCTTCTCTCGGCAGCATCTGAGCGTAAATCTCTCCTTGTCATTTGGGAGCACAGTTCTCCTTGTGAATCCATTGTGTATAGTGAATTTCACACGGGTGCAGTCCCCTGTGGTGTCAGGACAAGGTGGGAAAGCAAGACGTTCCCCCAGATTTTCCAGACATAGCTCAGCAGAGGCACATTATCCTGTCAGTCAATAAGACAGATATTGGAATGCATCTTTTCAGACAGAAAGAGCATAAACTCAACCACTGTGTTTAATGTAATTTGTCAAGTATTGTCAAGATAATTTCTGTCCCTGTTGGGTTTTTTGTGTGTTCAGTGTTTCTTGACGTGTTCTCTTAAAAAAGAGGTGTAGAGACAGGACTTGGGATTTCCATGTCCCGCTCTTGAATGTGAAGTTGGATTCACCATTGCAAAATGGAGATAATATCTGTGATTTGTTCCAGCTGAAGGGAGGAGGGATTACAAGTAAAGGGGAAGAGAAACACCGAGTTCAACACTATGAGATGCTTTTAGATGGTTAACTGAAAGGTATAGAGCCATGCTAAGTGACATTTAAACAAATACGTTGTGGTTAATAATACTAAATAGCAGTTTGAATGTGACTAGTTCAAACAAATCAAAGTCGGTGCCTTTTCCATTTTTTTTTAAATCATGTACTGTATTTGGAAGACTCTATTACCTGCTCTCCATGAATGTGATTATTGAAGATGGATAGCTGTAGGTTTGGCTGTTGTCTCTTTAGGAAATCTTTTAAACCAGGATTGGAAGCAGAATATTTCACAGCCTGTGGAAAAACGTCTAAAGGCTGCCATTGTGTCGTTCAGGCAAGAACAACTGAAAGCCCTAATGCATTTTATCTGCCGTTCTGTTCCTCAACACTATAAATAATTCAGATCTGTTGGCTTAACTACTACTGGCAACTGTTATTTATTAAGAATGACTGAAATAACTATGTGGCTCAGTAGAACAGAATGCATTAGGGACTTTAATGTGAAACAGAATACCTAAAACATTTTGCTTATCCTTTAAAGAAAAACCCTAAAACCCTAAACCTGTCAATATTCTCTGCAATTCTGCAAAGGACAAGTGACCGTGGTAATTAGGATGTGATCTTTCTGAAGTAAGTGAAGGTTTATTCCTTTCTTAAAAGAGTACACACACTGATCTTAGCGCCCCATTTACATTTACCCCTCTGGTGTCTTGTGCATCCACGTCAGTAATTTTGAAATTGAGGTCCCAATAACATCTTTAATTTGCCCCACCGTATAATGTTTGAATCTATTTGTGTTTATATGTTTACTGTAAAATTATTTTTAAAGGTACTCTATAGTCTTTCCATGTTTGCGTTTAATTTGATTATCTCACTTGTCATGCTCAAGAGAAAGCAGGTAAAAGAGCAGCAGTATTGTCTGGTGATCAGTGCAAGTGAATTCCTGTTCTCTTGTTCATTCCTGGGTTAGGCTTAATTAATGATACCCAGCCCCTCTAGGTACTGTTCATCATTAGAGTTGAATTTGCTTTCCAAAGGTCAATATCATTATCCCTATTTTACAGACAAAAAAAAAATGAAGTCATGGGAAGGGCTAAGATGAGACAGGGTATTGCTCCAGCAGAAGCAGAACACGTTACTGTGGAGTGGCAGATACTTGGCTGTACATCGTAAGATGTATTACTGTAGAACACCAAATGCTTTTGCAAGTCAACTGATTATAAATGGTGCATTTGGAATAAATTTTGTATCACAAAAGAGTTGACATCCAGGACTCAGATGACTAATTATCTAATCTTACATCTGGCATAAACACCCAAGCCATTTGTATGATGAACTGCGTTTCACGAGAGTGAGGGAGAGAGAGAACGTTCTCTGCTGACTCAGAGCTCATAAATCTTCTGGGGTGTGTTTTGCCTTGTATTTGGTATTTGCTCAATGAGTTGAAAGAAGTGAAGTGATCAAATGTCATTTGCAGATCCTGGCCTGCAGCTTTTATTTTTTTTTTTCTTATTTACATGGAGATAAATATTACAACGCAAGCGCAATTATTCGGGGGCTTGCTCTGTGTGGTGTGACTGAAAGCTGCTCGTTTGAGCGGGCGCTGCAGATTCATTGTCTTCACCCTTTTCTAAAGGAAGTCATTTTACATTTGTTTGCCTTAATGATGATCTGCAGTAGAAATATAAACGAAGAGAGCAGGACGTGCTGCTGGGTAGCATTTTGTTTCATTTGTTTGAAATTAAGTCATTAACTATAACGGCGCAAGACATTTTTCTTTTTGACTAGTAATCAGAGGACTTTGGCACATTAATTCTGATCTGAAATAAAGTAGATGCTCAGCATGGTGTGAGTCGCATTTCAATTTTATTTCTGGACACATCAAATTTGTACGGTGTATCTCTCCAGGTTAAGGGAAGTACCAATGAAAGTTTATTTTAACAGTGAGAAGAAACAGGAGATGAATCAGTGGGAAGTAAATTATATGCCTGAACTTTCAGGAGCAAAGCGCGCCTGCTGTAACAAGGTTTTCTGCGGCATGAACTTTTCTAGATAGTATGTCATTAAGTTTTATAGTAAGGAGAAAAAATCATCAAAAACTCTGACTAGAACATAAAATTCCTGAAATAAAAAGAATATATGTAAATATCTTCAGAGCAAACTTGGACACTCTCATTGATTTTTAGACAGCATCTCATTCTGGCTTGACAAAATACAGAATTTATAAATTAAATTTTATGTATACTGTGTACGGTTTTATGCTGACGTTGGCACACTTTCAGATGTAAAATTAAATTACTTTTTCCAATAAGACAGCATAGATTGAAGCACGGATCCCTTTCTTTGCTAATGGAACTAGTAGAAAGATATTGAATTATGCTGACTTTCAAATTGACTGAGAGCCAAAGAGAGAAAAATCAATGACATTTTTAATGTCCTGTAGAGCTTTTAAACAGGCCTCAGTCTGGCAGAGAAACTCACTGTGAGATAACTGGTGTTGACGTTGGATTTACAGTTAAGAAAGGCACTTCTGCAGGTAAGCGTGTGTCTTGCATAGATGTAGGCTGCGTTGCCGTTCCAGACAGGGAGATGCTAAATAGGCAGTGACTGGTTTTTGGAAAGGCAGTGAGAAGACTCCGGTTACGAGGAATGCGTGTCACTCAGATGCTAAACATTTCTGTTGGAACAGAGGACGCACTGTGTAAATATGCAAGCTAATCCCTGTAAAACAATAACAACAAAAACCAGAAGAGTCTTTTATCTCGGTATAAATCCCTGAAAGTCACGCGTGTGGGTAATTCCAATAAATTACCTTTATTTTGATTAATTAATGAGAAGGTAAAAGCAGATCTATTTGTTTATTTTTTTACTGTGTGTTTGCTTTTGCATAGCTGAGCCCTAGAGGTCTGGGCTTTATAACAAATGTCCATCAAACATGTGGCTTGCTGGTATTTTAAAAATTTTATAATAATATTTTTATAAATTTGTAAAATGCATTTTGTAGCAGTAATTAAAATTTAATAAAAGACTATCCAGCCCCTCAGAATCTTGCTCCTCAGATAGAAAAGGTTCTGATTTCTATAGGGGGAGACATCTTGCTCTGAAGGTATTTCAGATTTACATAGGATGCGATACAGATACATCCTGAATGTCTCAGTATTGTCACGGAGGTTCAGGGGTTCCGGTCCATTTCTCTAATAAAATGATTTTTCTTTGCATTCCTTGGAAGTCTAGGTTTACCTTTCTTTTAATAACAGATGGATATAATATGGCTGTGAAGGACTCTGGTCCTCGAATATGATTTTCAACAGCAAACTTTGTATCTTCAGTTCTTTGATGTAATGAGGAAAACTATAATGCAGTCACTTCTGGGAATTCAATTTCTTGCTGTAATTTGGCTTTCAGCTCCTGGAAGATTCATCTTGGGTTTTTAAGGGTTGTTCATGTTATAGTAGATGACTTCTGTCATTTTAAAAGCAGCCTTTAATGCAGGTAGCACCAGCTCTGCAGAGACTGAAATGTAAGTAACCTCAGAACTGCCACATTGTGAGAATGAGTTAGAGAAATCACAGAATTAGGTTTCAAAGATAATATACAGGCAATCTGTTCAGCAGAGTAGCTCTGTAGAAGCCGTTTTATGTCATTTGGATTCTTCACAGTTCACCCCTTCAGTGTCAATTGTTTTTTAGTGACAGTCATTAAATCACAAATGCTTATGAGTGGTTTGTGGTCAGCAACCATTTATTTTTCAAATATACACCAGCCTTCATGACATTGTACCTCATCAAAGAGAGAAAGGTGACCTTTTTATTTTGTCAAGTCTACATTTCGTTACCTTTACGTACTCTTGTGTGCGCTTACCCCTCCGGAGAAAGGAAGTGGCGACTCGCTACGCTGCAGAAAATGGATTAGAGATCTCAGTCTAATTCAGGTGTTGAAGACAGTATGTTAAAAGTCAAGGGTTTCCCCTAATGACATGTGTTGTCGGATGAAATTCTAGTAGCATCACTCCAAGAAGTTGATTTCAAAAGTCTGGTTTGTGAGGAAACAAGGCTTTTGTGCATGCTCCATCTGCCTGCCCCGTAGGCCTCCTCCCGCTGATGAGCTTCACCCTTCAGGCATGTTTCAGTCACATTCGAAAGAGGGGTTGAAGCCTGAAAGATAACTGAATACCCATCGATTTTCTGAAAACTGGTGGCAGGGTGGGTGGGAACAGCCCCTCCACGTGGAGGGAGGGAGGGCTGAGCCCTGAAGGATCCTTCCAGCAGAGCCAGGAGGGCAAACCCATGCCCAGTCCCCAGCGTGTGCAGTTTGTCCTGTAAAGGATGGTGCTGGATGTGTTCTGCAACACTGTGGTGTGAGAGGGGTTGAGCACATGTGTGAACAACGCTGCAAAGCGGCTGGGTCGTAGATTTGGCATCCATTGAGAATTCCAGAGGTCTGCCTCTGGACCCCGGCGCTGGGAACCGGAGCTGCCCTCATCTGCAGTGCTCCGGCAGGAGACAGGAAGTGGGATATCCCTTTGCAGGCAGGTCTCCCAAGTAGTCAGATAAAAGAATATATAAACCATGCTCTTGCAATCATGCTTTCATGAGCAATTTTTCTTTTCTTCATTTATTTTTTCAGGATCTTGCCAGTATTTTAATTTTGCTCTCTCTGCCCTGATTTTTGTAATTAGTTTGATATGCTGTGCAGCACGGCAATTTTCTTTGCTTCCTTATGTATAATATCCCACCAGAAAGGCCCGATGGGTGAGTGCTGCACCTGAGGCCCTTTATGGGATCTGCGCCAACGCACTCTCATTGAGTTCTGGGTTTTTTGCAAATGTTTCCCATCTGATTGCCAAAGCTGATTTCCTGGAGGTTTCCATTCAACCTATTTCACATACCCTTTACTAGAGAGAACATTTTGTTGACTCTTACTGTCTCATTAAAAAAAAGGTGAAAGAATTTGAATATTTTAATCTCAGATTAGATCTTAATTTGTGAAACAGTCAAAAGCATCGTCTTTGACTCATAGTGGTTAACAAGTGATAGTTAGCAGGTTATTGCTAAAGGCATTTTTTTTAATTGTTGGGTTTTGGTGGTTTTTTTTTTTAGTTGATTATTTTTAAATTGAGACTCTAAACTATTTTTACCTGTCTTAGTCATAGCTGTCAAATATGAGCTTCATGTAAGTTTTTGTTCTATTTTACCAGATAGATAGACTTTCAATGATTGCAACTAAGTTGAGAACTTGCGTTATTCGCTATCAGCAAAATCTTTGAGTCTAGTAAGAACTTGCAAAGGGAAATTATTGCTCCTACAAAAGTAATTTTATTCTCACTCACAGTAATTCTGTGTGGAGCCTTTAGGACATTTCTGAGACCATAGCCTCTGTAAATGCTCTGACAACTAAGTTATAGCCATTACAAAATAAATGCAGTGATAAATACTGAAAGTCTGATTGGTATATTAAGCATCTTAACCCATCCGCTGAAGATGCTATCTGGTGAGCAGTGTACCTCTAGGTTGTTATTTTTTTAAAATGTCCAGTTAAGATAGACTTAACTGCAGGAAAATATCTATATAAACTTGATCATACTCTAGAATATGGCACTGAGCACAAATAGAGAATATGGGCATGGTAAACACTTCAGAAAGAGTGTATTTTTGTCATGGTTGTGTATTATATTTCTGTTGCTTACAACTGTCACCACAAGGACAGAATCGTTTTGAATGTGACCAGGCAGCTGTCTCTGTGAAGCCTATAGATAGCAGCTTCCTCGTGTAGCACATTTTCAGCTTCTTCAAACAGATTTATCAAGCATCTTTACTGTCTGAACACTGCCAGCTCAAATGACTTCTCAAGGAGCTTTGGTTATGCAATCCTTTAAAAGGTGCATTGTTTTTTGTTTGTTTCTTTTTTTGTGTACACCGGCTTTTTTTAGTAACTCGTTGCAGCAGCTAAAATCTAGTGCAGGGTTTCACCGTGCATTAGGAAAAAAAACCATGCTCCCTTTGTCCACCGTGACCAGGCTTTAAATCAGCATCAGAACTTCCAGCGGCTGTGTGACGTGGCGGAGCCACGCAGGTCGCGGGAGAGCGGTGCCTTGAGAGCAAGGAGAGGAGACCCTGCGGAGACAGGAGCTGGAAACAGCCTTCGCTTGGCATAATTAGAAGATACGTCCTAATCATTTTGGGGTCTAAGGACCGCTTAGCAGAATATCCCTCTGTGAATCGTTCTCTGAGTCCTGCCTGACTTACAGGAGTGTTATGGTTTGAAGAACTCCCCCAAATTTATTGGGTTTTAGACAGTTATTCTATCATCTGAGGACCCCTTCCCACCTGGGAAGGGGAATTGGGGAAAAAACAAGGAAACCTGAGAGTTGAAACAGATTTAACAGAAAAAGTCTAGACAATCTAGACGATCTTTAAGGTTCCTTCTAACCTGAACCATTCTTTGATTCTAAGTCTAAATAATTAACATTAATAATATTGAAGAGCTAATATTGATACCAATACAAAATAGACAAGGGTTATCCTTGGTCCATTCTATCATGGGAAGCCGTGCACTTCTAGCAGGGACAGCCAGTGTGGGACCCTGCGGGCGCTGTGGCTTCGGGAGGAAGGGACAGGCTCAGGGCTCCGGCACCAGGGCGAGAAGTGCTCAGGATGGCAGCCGCACGGGAGAGAGAGAGAACTCGGCAAACTTGCTAATTTATATTGAATGTGCTGTTCACGGTATGAAATAATCCTGTTGGCAGCTTGGGTCAAGGGCCCGGGTCTCGCTTCTCTTCATCCCTGCACTGGGAGAGCTCAAAAACACTGAGACCTTGAAGCGCACATCCCGTAGCTGGCTATAAAGTAAATATTTTCACAAATTCAGACACTGGAGTCTTCTAAAAGTGCAGCTTTCCCAAGCATTAGAAGAGACCTTACTGCAAAGTGAAATTACGGAAAGAGAAATGAGTCCTGTGTCGCTCAAACCAGGAGAAGGAGCAGGAGGCAGAGAGAAGCCCTGCAGCGGGTGTCCTGGCTTCATGGGCATGGGCTAGTGACGCCACTGGCACAGGAGGCGGCCAAAGGGTGGCCGGGTAAACAGCTAAAGGATGGGTCTTCCCAGAGAATTTCTCTGGTCACTGCTGCTGCAGCTCACAGCATGGGAACTTTCAGTAATGAAGGCTTTAAAGGCTTCTTCAAAGAGCTTCCAGGCTGTATCAGAAACTCCATCTGGAAGAAGTCTCATGAGACTGTGGAGTGTTTTGTAAATACAGGCTGGGGACAAATGAGGTTTTTCTTAAATTGAATCTTGCAAAACTTGCTTTCTAACAAGAACTTGCAAGAGGCCACATTAACACAGGAGTATTTACCAAACTGCATCCCTAGTGTAATGCCTTTTGGGAAGGATGCCGTTAGCTTGTCATCCCTGCAAAGCCTTTTACTAACACAGTAAATTATAGGCGTTTTGGGAATGTGCTGTACTCGGTCCTTTGCAGGTCATGTTCTTGGTCTTGGATTGCCATGTGAAACCACATACGATGCTTTATACTCTTTGCCTGTGGATTTGGTTTGTGTTTCAGCAGACTGAATAGCATTTCTATTTAAATCATGTTTCATTCTAACTAAAACAATTGCTGTTCTGTAGTGTCAGGGGATTCTTGAGGTAATAGGAACACTGTATGTTTTGTGATTTACTGACCATTTTGGCCTGTGAAAGGCACCAGTACGTTTTGGTCCATTTTTCCTGCTTTGTTTGGGTTAGTGATGCCTCATCAGTTACTCCAGACCGTGACACCACGACAGCGTTAAGCATATTCAGCGCTGGTGGCACTCGGTTGTGTATTTTGGCCTGAGGCAGGAATGTGCCTGGAGCATCATTTTCCCATCAGCGGTGCTGATGCTCCAGGAACACCAGCATTACCACGTTTTAAGGACTTGATGTCTATCTTTTGTGATTTTCCACTTCTGAGATGCATCGACTTTTCTAGAAATTTGTTTGTTTCGTGGAGTTATTCATGACTGTGCGTCAGCTGCCTGCACCAGACTGATCAGATGCTGAGAACTGGAATACCTCTCCTATGGAGAAAGGCTGAGGGATTTGGGTCTCTTTAGTCTAGAAAAAAGACAGCTGAGGGGAGACCTATCAATGCTTACAAATACTAACAGGGTGGGTGTCAGGCACAAGCTGGAGCATGGGAGGCTCCATCCCAACACGAGGAGGAACTTCTTTCCCTTGAGGGTGGCAGAGCCCTGACACAGGCTGCCCAGGGAGGTGGGGGAGTCTCCGTCTCTGGAGACATCCCAAACCCGCCTGGACCGTTCCTGTGCCTCCTGCTCTGGGTGACCCTGCTCTGGCAGGGGGCTGGACTGGGTGATCTCCAGAGGTCCCCTTCCAGCCCCCACCATTCTGTGATTCTGTGAAACCTGCCTGTCTGGAGCTGTTGTTTGCCCGTGTATTCCACTTAGCACTTCTGACAGCACATGAGAGCAGAGAATATGGAGCGAGAAAAGAGTATGAAATCTCTATAAATCTTGTATAGATTGAAAATAACTCCCGCTATCGTCTTGGTGTTTTTCCCTTCAGTTGTGCTCTTATCTAGAAATCTCAGAGTATTTTACGAACACTCAATTAAGCCTTCTACAGCCTTGCTGCTTCTCCTCCTCCCCCCCAGAAAATGACATTATCATTCCTTGTTTGTAGATGAGGAATTGAAGGTCTGAGTGGTGAAGTGACTCGTCCAAGGTCAGCTGCCGAATTGGTGGCGTGGCTATGAATAGACATAGGCATTCTAGCTCTCAGCTCCCTGCTAAACAGGATCATGCCCTTCCAGTTTTAATTTGTCATAACTTAACGACTAACGAGCATCTCAAATGTGGCAGAAGGATTTCTTTCCAGCAGCCAACAGGTGATCCTGAGTTACACCTGCAGTGGGACGCGATGCAGCTCCCATGTCCCTGCAGATCCTGTCTCCTGCTTCTTGTTTTGCGGAAAAGATGCGAGGGGAGGTGGGGACCACCCATGTGGCCAAGTCTGAGCGTTCCCGTGTGGGTCTTTGCTGGTTTGTGGGATGCTGCAGGGGCTCACCTGAATGTTTGCTTTTGTGACAAAAACAAAGATCCTGGACCCAGTTCTTCATTTGTCTTGGTGTAACAATAATGAAGTGTCCTGATAGCAGTTTGACTTCAGCATCTAATCTATTTTAAAAGAAGTAAAAACCCACCCAACTCTTTGGTGCGGTCTGCTGTTCCTTGAAAGGGAGAGGTAATTCAACTAAAGTCCTCTCAGGAGCCAGGTAGGAGAAGTAAATTTTTAATTGTGCTAATCAGGAAGAGGAAGTCATCTGTCTGCAGCTGGTCACTTCCCTGCTTACATGGCATAGTCCTGTAACGGCCACATAAGAAGCTTTGTGATGAACAAATGTCAAGGGCAATTAATTCTTTGGCAGGCAGCTGTTATTATTAGGACAAAGAGTGGCCAGACATAGAAGGAAAGCCTTCAGCTGATTTGTTTTCTCCCCTTTTTCCATTGGAATTGCTAAGTCACTCAAACCCCAACGGTGAACTTTCACACAATAAGACTTTTAAATTTACTGTCTCTTTTTTTAGTAGGAGACCTTATATTAGAGCACAGAGGAATCGCTCAGAGAAAACGTTTGGAAAGTCTTCACCACCTTAATGCTATCAGGAAGGAGGAGAGTTGTGTGTTAAGCTGGTAACATAATAATATGTGGGCTGAGTTAAACCCACTTCAGACTGTTTTTCTCCAACTTAATTGATGGAAATGGGCCACTTTTAGGCTTGATTTATTACCTTAGTGGAGTTATTCCAGGACTGCCGCAATGCAACTGTGGGTGTTCTAAACACACCCACGCTGCCAGAGAATCAGGAAGGATGTACTTAAAATCCTCTAATTTATCTAATAACATCTTTAGCGGCTTTTTGGTGTAGGTTTAGTATTGTAATGGAAATGGACTCTTTGGCTGGGTAAAGAGCTCCTGTGTGAAACTCCTGCCACTGGCTGTAGGGACGTGTAAATAGCATTTGGAGCTGATTGGGGAAATTCTCTGACCAGCTACACACGCTGTAAACGCACCTTTCAATTTTGTAATCTGTCACTACGCTTAAAATAATAGCTAAAATTTCAGCTATGAATGTTCATGACTCTGGGTCTTCACAGACGTGGCCTCCCTACCTTCCCAGCACAGGCAGAGCTGAGGTTCATGATGTCGGGGTGTGTTTTTTTGCTGCTGTTCAAGTCCTGAGTCTCTATTTTAGCAACCATTGTTGCCTTGGTTCTTAACCAGGTTCCCTCTTTGCCCATCGGTGGAAGTTCTCGAGGGGCTGTTTAGAAGTGACACAAACCAAGTTTGAGTTTCCTACAGAGTTCCAGCTCTGGGCTGGTGAGGGTGAGCCTTGGACTGGGGAACCAGCTCAGATTCCTCCGGGCGCCCATTGTGTTCCTCCTGCAGCGAGCCCTGGTCGGTGCCATCAGCTCTTCCAGCGCGGATTCTTCTGCTCTGCGTTATTTGGGCTGAACCTTAATCCTCCTCCGCATTTCTTCAGAACGCTGCCCTCGCGGTGTTGCAAGCTGCCGCCGTATTATTCTATCCCAGACACTGCGATCTCTCGCTTTCGTTGTGACATGGGAACTGCGTGTAACCTGAGCGGTAACCAGTATCGCCGCTCTGGAGCACTGGAGCTAATAATAGAAATGAAAAACCTGTTCTTCGCGGTTCGAGGGGCTCCCTGAGTAACTTCAAGGCTCGGAGCTTGTCTTATGACACTTCATCACTTGGACAAAGCTATTTATTGCTGATCTTCCATCTAAATAATTTATAGATATGTTGAATAGTAAATAATGAGGGTGGAAGGACTTATTTTGTGTACATTTTCTAAATCTGTTACATAGTCTTACTCTTTGTAGCAGTGTTTGGTATCAAGAATCTGGAAAGCTTTATGTTAAAATGGCTTTTCAAAAAAAACCCAAAAAACCCCAAGTGTAGCAAATCTGATTTTTATTATGGAATTCGGATTTCACTGCTGGAGCGATGGCATGTGGGCCAGTTTAGGATGACAGTTGGCTTTTCCTGGGCAGCGAACCAAATGTGAACGCAAGTGATGGTTGCCATGTGCTTCTCGGGCTCCAGAACCAAGTCTGACAAGGCCGGTTTCGCGTGTAGAAGTTTTTCTGCTCTGAATCTGGTGGGGCTGATTCCAGGCTAACGCCCCCTCTCCAGCCCAGTGGAGGAAATAGGTTAAGGAGGTAAATGTGCTCGTGGGCTGTTCCCTGGACTGGCTGACGCAGAATTCTGTGGTTGATGGACAGTTTCTCGGGCTGAAAAGATCTCGTGTGTCTCTGTGCAGTCCCACGGTGGTAGACACGTCTCATACAGGACGTTGTTACCCCAGTGATAGATGGAAGTTGGAAGATGGAAGTTTCCTGCTGACACAGCCTGAGACACCTGGAGAAGTCAAGGCAGACCAATGGGAAATACATATGCATAAATTAAGAGGTATTAAACTCCTCTTGAATGAGAAAATGTACATTAAAGCGGCCTTGGTTTGCTATAGATTAATTAACCTTGGGAGATACCAGGCTTAATTAAGCTACAGTGAGTTAAAGCCACTTAACTCTTGATAGAGATCATTCACAAGGGAGCTTTTTAACCTTATGCACATCAACTCCATACCTCCTATCTGTGGGTTTGCTTTAACTTTCAGTGTCCCTCGGTGAGGTTTTGGGCACTTTGGAAACTGAAGACTTCTCTGATCCTTATCCTTTGGAATCCTGACTCCAGTTCTTAGGAGAAACTGGACAGAATGGGCTGAGGATAAAAGCTGTATAATGCATGTGTAGAAAATGCGCGCTAAGCAAGGGTTGCATGACAGGCTCTGCAGAGGGGCTCAGATCTAGATTTGAAAAGCATTTAAAGAGGTGTTACAGAATGGAACATTAAAACTCGAGAAGCAGGGAATAGGAGAGTGAAACAGGGTCACTAAAATCCGTATGGGGAGTTTGAGGTCTTGCTGCAGGGTTGTGGCGCTGTCTAGCAAAGCAGAATCAGAAGTTTTACAAGTCTTGGTTCAAATTCCTGTTTATAGAAAAATATTATGTATTTTCCTGACTGCAGGTTACATTGCTAAATCAGATTAAAATATCTTTTTGTTTTGTTGTGGTTTTTTTTCTTCTTTTCCAGTAATTGCCCTTCATTTTTGGCTGCTGCTTTAGCTAGAGCAACTTCAGATGAAGTCCTTCAGAGTGATCTTTCGGCACACTACTTACCAAAGCATGTGGACAACGCAGATGGGATCATACGTAAGTACCTCTGTGCGTGATAATGTACAATTCTACATGGTGTGGATCTTTCCTTTACACGGGATCCTGGGACACTTTGCAGATAGTTCATTGATTTTTAAAATCAGGATTCACTTCAGTGATCCATCTGGTCTGACCGCTTGAATGGTGCTAGATTTTCCTCAAATTACTTCTTTCTACCAGCTACCTAAACAAGGTCGGACTAGATTTCTTGTAAGGGAATATCCCATATTGATATAAAAAGATTGATGGAGAATTTGCCACTGCTCATGGTAGAGCTAGTGGCTAATTTCTTAGTCAAAGCTTTCTCATCTTTGAGTCTTTCATCTTATAATCATCTTATAATTTCAACTTTTACTACTGAATTCTTTCTCTCTTTTTAAATGCCTTTCTCTGGTTGAGTCTATTATCAGTTTTTTCTCCTAGAGACCAGATGAAATCAATCCTTTCTTTTAAGTGCACCTTCATAAGACTGTACCTCATGTTTCCAAATTTCTTTATATGTGCTTTGGACCATGTGGTCCCGCTGCTCGCTGGCTCGTGCCAGTTCTCCTCCTTCATCGTTAGAGCAAAGTCAAGTATATGAGGGAAGAGATAATTTAATTCTGAATGATTTCAGTCAGTATAGTTTTTACTATGGCTTTTAATATTTTTTTTCTTCATTTTAGTTTAGCAAAGGATAGTATAAAGATATTTCATGCTTGAAAGGAAAATTTCCTTTTCTCCATTTATCTGTGTAGCCTAACAAGATTCTTGCAGCATCCAGCTCAAAACCATGTACCCTAAATAGTTTTGAGATTTTGCTGACCTAAATAGCTTTGAAAAACTTTCTAGGGTGCTCATTCCAATGGAGAACAATGTTTCTCACATGTATTGAGAGGAATTCTGTCGTTTGATCTTGAAAATAGGGTCAACAAACCACTTTGTCCATTTGCTCCTTTTGTGATAAAAAAGTAAGTATATTATTTAGGGGACAAGTAGGAGATATAAATCTGGCTCTTCAAAAAAGAAAATTCTGGTGTATTTCTCAGAGGCCTTCGGAAACCTGAGAAAAAGAAAAACACGCGATGGGTTCCCTTTTTGTAGGTATTGCTGCCTCCTCCTGCTGAGCAGGTAAATGGAATAGATTTGTCATTGTTCTGGCTGAGCAGCCTTCATTAATTTCAAATTGAGATCTCTGAGACTTGCATAAATATTTGACAGTCTCCAAGGAAATGTTGACTAAGCCTCCGCACAGAATATCTAAAGAGTTCAACAAAAAAAGAAAAAGGAAGAAGAAACCACAAAATCCTCACACCTACAGAAATTGCCATTTAAATCTATCTAAATCTGTAATACGCAGATGCAAACATACATTGATGTGTGTATGGGTTATAGCAGGCACTAAAAATACGACTCCAGCTGCAGTGTGTTGAGGTGAATTGTCATAATGAAGGTACTTGAAAATAAAATACACCTTTATAGATGCAATGTGAAGTCTTAAAATATGAAGATAAAGAGGAAGAGAAAGAACATCTTCTGGACTGTAATAAAGCCATGGCTTCGTACGAATACTGCAATTGCAAATAATATACCATAAATGATAATTTTTGAAACGGAGCATTAGCTCAAGTGATGCAAGGTTAGGCTAAGAAAACCGTAAAAAACATAGGGGGATTCATGCAGGAGTGAAGGGAATTCCATTGCAGAAGGTCAGTAACTCCATTCTAGCCAACTTTCTAAGTAGGAGTCCTTTTTTTTTTTGGCTCGTTTCTTAGGAGGGAGCTGTGACTGCTGAGTGCCCTGACTGGTACCGTATAGGGACACTTTCACGCTTTGAAAGAAAACAAAGGGAACTGTAGCAGGTAATGAAAAGGGGATTTCTGCATCTTGAAGATTTGTGCCCAGAGTTCACTGTTTATCCTGGTGATGTCTGGGCTGCTGCGGAATGTGACGTCAAGCTGAATTTAGCTGTCTGGTTTTGATATCCAATTCTGTGTCCGTTTTTCTTAAGAACCCAGAAAGATTTTTACTCTGTATAATACAAGGAGACATTTACCTGATTTGCCTCAAGTTTGAATTTGCTAGAAGAAAAAAAAAAAATTGCAAATTTCCTTAGTGATACATTTCAGTCTGGGTAGTGCAACATGGCAAATCATATTGCATGCTTAGGCCTGGTGAAAGCAGTTATCGGTGTGCTGGTGGAAAGGAAATTTGAAGCTTCATGAAAGAAGAATGTTTATCTTAAAAGAAGAAAAACTGTTTTGAGCACAGGAACGCTGGATTGCAAGAATGCGGGTGTGATACATTCAGGGTGGCCATATGTCTTTGGATGTTAAGACTAGAATCTGAGAGGCGTAGGCCATGACTGATTCTTCTCTTACATTTAAATTGGAGAGGAGCAAGACAGCTTCCACAAGAACTGAAAGATGTTTGATTTCCTTTTCAGAAGGCCAGGTTAAGAATGCCTAGTTATCTTTTTCATGGAGGAAGATACTTGCGTGGGGGTTCAGCATTGTTAACGAACTACCAAAGAAGGCCGGTCAGTTACATGGTGGAAATATCTAAAGTATCCAGCAAACTTCACAAGGCAAATTGCAAAGTCCCACTGCCCAGTCTGTCCAGGTACTAGGAGAGGAGATTACTATAACCAAGACACGAAGAGGTCATTGACTAGTCAGAAAATGGAGTTCTTAGGTTAAGGAAAACCTTGGTCCTTGGCTTGATGACATGTCTGCAGACCCAGGGACTGATCCCTGTTGTCACACTGGCTGCGTTTTCAAGAGAGGTCTTAAATTTTAGGTACTAAAAAGCAGAGTCTGATTACTGGTATTCTTTCTACCCTGATTTTGCCCTGAAAGAAGTCAGTCCTATTTGGGAACAATAAAGCCTGAGCTGGATTTCCCAGTAGCTGTGGTACAATTAAGCTCTACTTCCACTGCTGGGGATTTTGGAGCAGCAGGAGGGAAATGAAATTCTCCATGACACAACCACAATGACAGCTGAGTCAGCTCTGGCTCAGCGCGGCAGCATTAACAATTGATGAGTAATTTACAGCTGTGAGGGGGTGGTTTCACTGTTGTGGGCCTTTCGCCTGTTTTAACCTCAGGAGCAATGACTGATGATGCTGACAGTACCGCGTGCTCCCTGCTGGGGAAGGGCCGGCAGCATCTCAGTGCGTTTGCTCCCTCCTTCCTTCGGAGTGATGCTCCAACGTGTAACAGCCACGTGACACTGAAATGTGCACTGTTTCCCCGCACACGAGCCCACCGGAAAAAAAAATGGAACAGCAGGTCTGTAGCGTTCGCTTCTGGAAAATATAATTTGGACGTGACAGGCCGTACGTGTTCCCTCTTTAAATATATTACCCAGCAAAGAGATTTTGGGTGGCACCAGGGAGAGCAGTATAGGTGTTGTGGGGGAATCGGTACCCATTGTGGTGGGATGACCCCCTCATTTGATTTCCACCACTTGTTTGTAAAGCTGTGATAAAGAAGCTAAGGCTCCTTCTTTCGATTATGTTTATAGCTTACGTCCAGCTTAATGGCTGCTGTTGCAGATCAAGCTTGAACCAACTCGTAATCAGCAGAGCTGGCAATGTGTCTTGTGCCTAAGGATCTTGGCCCCCTGGTCACTGTAGCCCACATCTTGTGTAGACCTAGTGCAGAAATTAGCAAATGCCGCTTTTAGGCTTTTCAGAGAATTGCTGTGAACTGAGAGATGCAGTAAACCTCCCCTCCGCTCCCTGTATTTGGGCCGTTCCTCCTCCAGCAATGATTGACACTCGTGGATTGCTGCTGTTTAGCTTTGAAGATCTCTGGCTTTGGTGAATGATCATGAAAAAGGCGATTTTTATGTGTTCAGCTGTGATCCTTACATCCTGTTTTCCTGCCCTGAACTTTGGAATGATTGTCAAGTGCCCAAGTTTTCACATTTTGAAATTACTGTTTCTCAGGAGTGACAGTTCAGCATTTTCTTGAATTCAAGATCTTTGTGGTTTTCTCATTTGCTCATGCAGATTTCTTTGACACACAGTCTAGTCAGGAATCTGGAAATAACGTTATGAAACTAAGAAGGTACCTGATAGTGTACACTACCAAATGTGTACTCCGCCGAAACATCTTAAAGTAACGTTATTAATTTCTGTGGGTTATTTGCCACCGAATTGCCTCAGTTCTGCAGTGAGGTGGTGTTTGGAGTAGGTTGTTTGGTCTAAAACCAGTATGTCATTGCAATGGACTGTGGGTTTGGTATGTGATGCCATAACGAAGTCCCTGTCGGAGCCACCGCAGCAGAGCTGGACCACCCCGTGCAGAGCGAGACGGGGGATTGAATGCCGAGGGATTCAGTTTTTCATTTTTCACTGGCTTTTCATTTTTCCTGATGCTGCAAATGAGTTCCCCAAAGGCACGGGGGGAATGTTTAAGTTAAAAAGACAAACAAACAATGAGCCGCTTACTGATGAATGCTGATTATGGTGAGTTTGGTTTCCTCTTTTTATGCATCAGAGCCCAGAATTTCCCTGCTGACATCCATCTCAACTGCTTGGCTTAAAATGGTTCTGTTTCATCTTTGTAATGTATGCAAGAAAAAAAATATCCCACTTAATAACACTCTTAGCCTTTCATTTGTGGTTTTTGCCTTCCCCAGAGATCGAGACGGTGAAGCTAGCCCGCTTAGTGTTTAGCAAACTGCACGAGATCTGCAGCAACTGGGTGAAAGACTTTCCACTCCAGCCGAAGCCCCACCGCTACTACGAGACATCCATCCACGCCATCAAGAATATGCGCAGGAAGATGGAAGACAAGCACGTCTGCATCCCGGACTTCAACATGCTCTTCAACCTTGAGGTAAAAAAGAGATCACGTGGAAGACAAATGCATGCACTAAAACCAGTTCCCATTCTTGGGGAAACTGTGCAGTGTCCTATGGTGAAAATGAAAGCTGTACCCGTGAGGGGCCTGAGGAGGACTGACAGTCAAGAGACAAACCCCGTCTTAGGTTAGTTGAGTTGATGTTCTGTAACCATAGAAGCAGTCTGACGTGCAGTTTCTACATAGGATATATGGAATAGAAGAGCAATTTTCACAGAATTCTGGTGAAAAGTCATCTAACCAAACAAAGTTTGTATCATCTGGCCCATCCTGATGTGGCCACTGGTGCAGTGGCTGAAGGACTGACCTGCCGTTGCGCAGAAAGCAGCCCTACTTTTGTGAGGGGCAACCGATGCATCGTAGTACCATGTGGTGAACCAAGGTAGGAGCTGCTCTTTGGCTGAAGGTCCAGGTGTAGAAGAGGATTGCCAAAGGAAATGGGGAAGCGGTTCAGCAGTAGGAACTCTAAGTTCATACTGCTGCCAGTTGTCTACAGGGGTGAGTCTGTACAGCTTTTCAACCCATTCTCTTGGGAGGAAGAAGACAAAAGCAAGAATAAGGAAAGAAAGCAAAAAAAATTAAATAAATCAACCAACCAATCGCAAAACTTAAGAGGAGAATGGGGTGCTGTTCACACAAGAACCGAGCAACATGAGTAGTTTGGTGGAACTGGGGCCAGACTTCTCTCTGTTCATTTCTTTATGTGGCCATTGGTCAAACACTCACAGAATCATAGAATCACTGAGGTTGGAAGGCACCTTTGAGATCATCAAGTCCAACCATTAACCTGCCCTGACAAAAACCACTTCTAAACCATGTCCCCAAGTACCACTTCTACCCTTTTCTGAAACACCTCCAGGGATGGGGAATCCACCCCCTCCCTGGGCAGCCTGTTCCAATGTTTAATAACCCTTTCAGTGAAAAAATGTTTCCTGATATCCAATCTAAACCTGCCCTGACTTAATTTGAACCCGTTTCCTCTTGTCCTATCCTGTGTCACCAAGGAGAAGAGCTCAGCCCCCATCTCTCTCCACCCTCCTTTCAGGTAGTTGTAGAGGGTGATGAGGGCTCCCCTCAGCCTCCTCTTCTCCAGGCTGAACAACCCCAGTTCCCTCAGTCGTTCCTCATAAGGTTTGTCTCCAGACCCCTCACCAGCTTGCTCTTCCTTCAGATAGCGTAGAAGATGTAAAACTGGACACCGAAGAATGGCAAATAGAAGAAAGTGGCAAGAATTTTACCTTTAGGATCGATTGCTGCCTAATTGATTCTTTATTATATCTTGTCACTTTAATAACCATCTTCTGCCCCATCCACGTTCTTGCCTTTAAATGATATTAATGCAAACAGAGGCAGATGTTTCCTTTGCCTGTCAGTTGTCAGCTTTCGTATTCCGATTTGTGCTGGAGCCCGTTACTTAAAAATTACAATGTACAAATATTCTAGTCATTGAGATGGCTGTCAAGGTTGAGTTGGCGCTGACAGTGGGTTGGTGTGTTCTATGTATGAATAGGCACCGGAGCTGATGTCGCTTGGTACAGCATTGTTTCTCTGTTTCAACAGACAGGGGGAAGCTGAGAAAACTGACTTGAGGAGTGATTTTGCTGTATTTGATTTGTGAATGTAATCACAATTATCTGATGGAAGAGTACATACAATTTTTTAAAAAACAGGCACCTAAAGTGATATGGATTTGATTTAAAAAAAAAAAAAAAAAAAGAATGAAAGCAGAGGCTGGTTGGCTTCACGTTTTAACTGTACTGGCGTTTTATCCCTGGTGGATTCCAGTCTTGATGGAGACTTCATGCAAACTGTATTGGATGTTCTTCTCCCTCTGTGGCTTTTGCAGTCACAAAAACTCCTGCACGATTTGATGAGAATGGCACTTTCTATTTGAGTTGAGTGACTGAGCTGTAACAAATGGAACATAAGGAGCACTGAGCGCCCTACGCGGGTGATTCTTGCAAGGCATCTCACAGTCTGCAGGTAGAATTCATCAGGAATAAGGCGGAAATTTCCCACTGATGCAAGTGAGGATGGTCTGAGTAGTTTGTTTTTCCAGTGCAGACCCTGCCTTGAAGTGACAATTTAATGAGGACACCACAAATCTCAAGTTCAAGAGTTTTAAGACAATCCAATTAGCTGTTTGCATTGCTTTCTCCTGAGTTACTTTCTCAATGTGTTTCCATTGACAGGACCAAGAGGAGCAAGCTTATTTTGCAGTGTTTGATGGTCATGGGGGAGTGGATGCTGCCATCTATGCTTCCATCCATCTCCATGTCAACATGGTCCATCAGGAGATGTTTCAGCACGACCCGGCGGAGGCGCTGTGCCGGGCTTTCCGGGTGACTGATGAGCGCTTTGTCCAGAAGGCCGCCAGAGAGGTGATTGAGATACCTGGGCTTGAGTCTGAGAGTCTATCTCAGTCTAATCTATAAATCCTGTCTTTGTTGGCCGGGGTGCTCCAAGTGCTGCGCTGAGCACGGGCCAGGGGCCAGCACAGAGCTGGCCATGCACATTCCGCAGAGCCGGTGCCCACTGGTGGGCTGCTTCGTGGTCCATAAAGATGTCAGCCCCCACTTCTCACAACATCCAGTTCATTTAGAAGGATTCCGCCGCTATTCCTGTGTTCACATGCTAACTAGGTTTAGTCCTTGGGGTGGGGTTTTTTTCCTCATCTCTACAACATACATTTTTCTTAGCTCCAGAAAGCAAGGAAAAATGTATAACTGACTCCTAGGCCTCCTCAACTCATGCAAGGGTTGAGTTAAGTGCAGGGAACTCAAGATGCTTAGAAATAAACCTCCCTTCAAGTTCATTGCCATGCATGCGTTTCTGTTAACAGCTAGGAAACAGGCCCAGGACTTCGACTGAGGCAGTAGCACAGCAGTGCCCAGGTCCTGAAAGGCGATTCCAAGGCGAGGGAAGTCGCAGGGCAAAAATCGATCAGTTGTGTTCAGCTGGGTTGGCTCTGAGAACAGTCACGGCAGTAAGGAAAGCACTGCATGTTCTTCCTCGGTGTTGAAATGTCAGCCCGTTCTGTCCTCCGCTTCAGCAGAAAAGTGCTTTGAAGTGGTTCTTATTGGCTTATTTAAAACCGGGGGCTTTTTTTTTCCCACCCTATCCAGAGTCTGCGTTGTGGAACCACTGGGGTGGTGACCTTCATCCGAGGAAATATGCTGCACGTGGCTTGGCTTGGGGACTCCCAGGTTATGCTCGTGAGGAGAGGCCAAGCCGTGGAACTGATGAAACCCCACAAACCAGATCGAGAGGTGAGAAGGGCCTGTTTGAGATACACCAGGGCAGCGGTTGCCACTGAAGCTGGCAGGTACCACCTTTACGTGGGATGCTGGGACACCGTTGCCTTGCCCGTGTCTCTTGGAGCGGCAGTGCGCGTTCCAGTTGTCCTGCTTTGTTTGGAAGCTGGATTTGTGTGCGAATCCTTAGCTCTCATCTGGTGGGGCCTGCGGCCTCCACCATGCTGCCTTTGTGAAAACTGAATCTTTTCCGAAGTGTTCAGAGTGTGCCGGCAGTCCTGGGCGCTCTCTCCAAGCAACGCTTGTGTTCCCTTCCTGTGTAGGATGAGAAGAAGCGCATTGAGGCACTCGGTGGCTGCGTGGTCTGGTTTGGAGCCTGGAGGGTGAACGGGAGCCTGTCAGTCTCCAGAGCTATTGGTAAGAATGCGCTTTAATTCCTTTTCCAGACTTGCTTTTCTTTTTAATTAAAACTTTAATTTTCCAGCGAGCAAAATTTGAAATACAGCTGAAGATAGAACTGTGAGCGATGACCTCTATTTTTTCCTCGACAGTTTGAGGGGATAACTTCCAAATCATTTCTTTACCTTGGGGTAAGAGCCGTTGGCTCCACGCTGTGTTAATAAAAGGGCTTCCAGATGCTGTGGCTGCAAACCCACGGTCTTGTGTATCTGCGAACCCACGGTCTTGTGTATCTGCGTGTTGTTTTTCCACAGGGGATGCTGAGCACAAGCCATATATCTGTGGGGACGCAGACTCTGCCTCCACTGTACTAGATGGCTCTGAAGACTACCTCATTTTAGCCTGCGACGGCTTCTACGACACCGTCAATCCCGATGAGGCAGTCAAAGTGGTGGCTGACCATCTAAAGGAGAATAACGGCGACAGCAGCATGGTAGCACACAAATTAGTGGCATCTGCTCGGGATGCCGGTTCCAGCGACAACATCACTGTCATTGTGGTATTTCTCAGGGACATGAACGCAGCAGTCGCTGTTAGCGAGGAGTCGGACTGGACAGAGAACTCTTTTCAAGGTGGGCAAGAAGACAGCGGGGAAGATAAGGAAAACCATGGAGACTGCAAACGACCGTGGCCCCAGCACCAGTGCTCAGCACCTGCAGACCTCGGCTACGAGGGACGCGTGGATTCCTTCACCGACAGAACTAGCTTAAGCATAGGATCCAGCATTCACCCGTTTGATGATCAAGGCTATTTAGACCTGACACAAACAGAAATTAGTACACCTCAGAGTGCCAAATGTCTGCCACCAGTTCAAGCGTTTAGTCCTGGCAAACCAAAGAGCGTGAATTTGATCGGCGGCCTAGCCGTGAAGAAGGAATCCCCAGAGCGCACCACGTCATCCGTCTGCGGACAGAGCGATGCCAGGGGGTACAACGCTCCTCTTAGTTTGGGTGCTGCGGGGCAGAGCATCTACAGGGCGAAGGGTTTATCCCCCATCTTCTTCGGGCTGGAAGACGAACTGTTCAAATCCCTGGGAAAACGAGCCGCGTCCTTTCACTTCCGACCCTGTAACGGGAAGAGGCGACGAGAAGCCAGGCTCAAACCAAAGTTTCACGGGCCGCTCTCGGCTCGTGAGCCTTCCCATAGAGAAGGATCGAGTCTGTCCTTACCCGTCCGGGCCTGCGGTAGCAGGAGGTTGTCGGTAAGACACTCCCCGTGGTGGAGGATGGCCGCTCATAGCGCTTGCAGCGAGAGCATGTTTTTGCTGCGAAGACAAAGTAATTGTATACCAGATTCATCCCTTCATCAATGCTGTAAAATGTAACCATCTCCCTCGTGTGTTCCCCCGTCAGACTCCCAAAGTAGACATTCCCCAAATAAAACTGGCATCATCAGAAAGCGAAAAAAAGAGGTGGGCGTTTCCGAACTGTCCCTCCAGTCCCCTGCAAAGCTCAAACCACGTGTAAATAGATCTAGGAATTAACAAATGTAGTTGTTTCAATCTCAATAAAGTTTGCTGGTGGTGCCACCCCGAGCAACGCCACAGCCACCCGGCCGCCCGCACACACGAGTATCCAGCCACATTCACTAGTGAAAGCCAAACAGCCGGTCCAGGTGGACAGACACCGTTAGGGAACAGCCGTTAACGACCCAGAGAGCTGAACCTGCCTGAGGTACGTCTGTGGAGCAATATGTACAGAAAGAGTCCGGTTTAGAGCTGCCAAATTTTTTTAGAGTGGGGGGGAAGTTTCCGTAGAAGTCAAGGTGTGTGGGGTGGTTTTGGTTTTGGGGGTTTTTTTTGTGTTCTGCTTTCTGCTTATTTCAGGCGAGCATTAAGATGGAGTAGAAAATTACATCCACTTTTGCAGGTAGACGACTAAAAGCCATACAGGGTTTTACCAGGTAACTTAGGAATGGACAAACTAAGCTCCTGCTATTCTGTTCTCAGACTCCGATTGAGGCACAGACTCATCATTTACCTATTTTTTTCATGTAACATAAAATGTGGAATATGAAGAAAACTGTTTTTTGTAGTTTTAAAAAAATTAAATAAATTATTTCCTATGGCTAGAGGCACAGCGTAGGGAATTTCGTATCTTTCTGGTGCTTTTAGTGGCGTTTCTCTCGTTTGTCAGTTTAGGAAACTTCTCAATTAGTTTTAATCGAACGTGATTGTGCTTAATGCTTTGAGCCAACCTCATCTCAGGTCTTCAAAGAAACCAATCTGTGGAGACGTTCAGTACGATGCTGCTGTCGCTCCCCCAGTCAAACCAGAGAACTGCTTGCGAGAGATAATGAGCTGTTTGGTTTCGGTAACGATTTCTAGACGGCAACGGCATAATTTAATATAAAGTTGCAGCGTGAAGGATGCTGTAGGATGCTGTGTCTGTGAGGAGCGGCGTTGCCGCAGTGTGGGGTTTTGCAGCGTGTGCCGGGATGGATGCCGGTGGCTGGAGTGGCCCAAAGCGAAGGGAAATGCCGAGGATGTGGATGAGCGAGGGCCGCGTGGGGTTTTGCAGAGAGGGTAAAACTCCCAGAGCCAGGGCTCCACTTCGGCTAAACCCGGCTTGAGAAGGGACGGTGAGGAACGTCGGTTGCCCTCATTTTCCTAAGCAGAGCGTTCTTACCAAACTGGGAAACAACCAGTACCCACCAGCTCTTCCCTGCCCCCGAGGGGGTGTCAGACCCTCAGGGGAGCGGTTAATCGGGATGTAAGGAAGCAGGCGATTCCCGTCAGCTCCACTAAGCGCACCCCCTGTCACTGTTCTCTGTTACAATAAGACGTTTGTAAGAGTATGAATCAAGTAAGTCCTCACAGGCGCTTGTTGTACAACTCCTATCATTTTAGCAGTAACAATTTAATAACAGTATTAGTATTTAGCTAGAATTTGCAAAGTATTTTAATATTAAGTAGTCAGGAGATTATTCAGCAGGACGAGATGGCAAGGTTTGAATTAATTCTGCCAATTTCCGCTGCTTCTATCTTTGATGCACTATTTTAAAAGCAATCTGATGAATAGCAAAAGGCTTCGCGAGTGACCCAGGAGCTGGCGTGTGGCTTTAGATTCCTTTGATCTTTTTCAGACTTTTTTTTTTTTTTAATCTTACGGGATCATTGGCTCTTATCTGTCATCTTATTAAGCCTTAGCTGTTGTCAACGTTCTCTTTAGCTGCAGCGCATGTTCAAAGTCAGATTTACGAGGAAATTTGAGAAACCATGAGATGGTAAAATATGCAACTCGGGGGCATCTCTGTGGTGCCTTTGTTTTAAATTATTCACAGTAATAACGCCGCATTGAAGGTCCATCTTATGGCCGACTCTCGCGCTTCGGAGAGAGAGGTGGTGTAAGTGCAATCCTTTGTGGGAGTAAATCAGAACGATGAGCCGGTTCGGATGATAAACTTCTTCCCAGTCTGCAGGAGCAGTTGAAGAGCACTGGGCTGCACGTGTGCTGTTTTGGGAAGGATCTAGCTTTTTAGGTGTGGATTCATAAACGCTAATTCTGCCACTCATTACCATTTATCCTGCTAGGAGAAAAAAAAAACCAACAAACTAAACCTCCCATCGTAGTTCCAGTGTGGTCAGGTAAAACCATTGTATAGGTAGCAAGTGTTCATTTCTTCACTAACCGCGTATTTATAGAGTAGATAGGAACCATTTGTAAGGTAAGTCCTTTAAAGTTCTATACTATTAAAAGTAGTGGTTATTGGTCTGATATATGCTGCTCTTGATTCTACACACTAGACAAAAAAGCAGTGCTTTGTGACATGCAGTGTTTTCTCTTAATGCCACTGGTGATAGGAAGTAGTTCTCTTCGGTTCAAACTCCTGTGCCCTTACTTGCTGCTTGCGAACGTAAGCAATAATCCCTCTGGACCGGTATCTAAGTGTTCTGTATCTCGTACTTTGATTGTCTATCTGGTGACAATGTAAAAATATTAGGCTACTATAGAAGTATCTCATTGTATTTATTAACTGTTGATTCTGAGATTCAGTCTGTGACCTGTGTTTTGTATTTTTATTGTGTATCTTAGTGGTGGTGAAATTTGTATAACGAATCTTTCCAATAAAGAGCTGAAGTATCCCTTTGCCGCGTTAACACAACCCGCATCAGTTTCAGTTTACGTGTTAACCGTGTTTGCAGAACTAGGAGGTAGGTAGTGAAAACATTACTTTTTATTTTTATTCTATTTTTCTTTTTAAATTGTGTTGGGTTTTGAGAACCGGGCTCCAGGCGCTTTGTCTGAAGCTGCTCAAAACTTGCTCGTGAGCTCTTCACTGTGAGTACTGGCGGGATTCCCTCCATCCCACGCCGGTAGTTTCCTGTGTCCGCTTCTTCACCGCACAGCTCTGCGGAACGTCTGCCTTGCAGAGAGCAGTATAGCACCAGACCAGGGAGCTGGTCACCCACTCCCATTTGCACTAAAGGTGGGTGGAAACGCGTTGTATATAACTTTTCTTTACCTCGAAGTGCCATCAATTGTCCTTGCAAGTTAAAACCATTCGGTATTTGATTTCGATTGCATTGTAACACGGAAGGACAATGCCGAAGCCGACTTTAACTTACGCCACATTTATAGTGGTGCATCGTCATAGAAACTCCGCTGTTTTTGGAACACTGGGTGTCGGTGAGAGCCGCGCTGTCCTGCGGGCAGGTAAGATGAGGCAGAAGGAGTTGTGTGGTTATAGACACGGCTGCTGTAGTTCAGGTCTGCTATCTCCTCACTAAATCCTCCCCACCCTGCCAATGTTCTGCGGGAAAACACAATGAGAAAGATTGGTCTAAATTAGGGGCTGGTTTAGCACAATTTATCCACCCGGCACTAGTCATGTAAACCAAGCCATCGAAGGGGATACTGCAGCTTTGGTCACGCCTGTAATTTAGGGCAATCTTTCTGTACTCCATAGCCTCTCTGCGACAGGAACAAAACCTCCTACCCTTGTATCATGTGCAATAAGTAATAACGAAGCATTAACACAACCTCTGACTTAAATGTGCATATCCTTTCCCAGCCGGCGCCGCTCAGGCGACGGCACTGTACTTGCCAGCATTAAAGCTAAAGAAAAAACCAACCTCCACCTCTTAGGGTCTAGTACAACTAGTGTGTGTCGCCACTGCATTTCGTTAGGGCCTTTCTCTCCTTGGCTCTAGGAGACACCCTGGAGCTGGAGCAGGGGAAGCTGGCGGAGACCAGCCCAAGCACTTCTCCTGCCCCGGTACCTGTGCAGGGCGCCAGGCACGGTGGCTCCTGGGGACCCTTCTGTGTTATCTTGTTCGTGAAACCACCCCGTTCGTTCTGAAGTGAGTAAATGAAAGCTAACCCAACTGTGCTGGGACTCCCCCTTTGCACTCTTGTTCTACAGTTCACATACGAGTTTAGTTATAACCATGTATTAGTCATCCATATTTTATTTATGAAAGCTGTTTATACAGAAAAACTGTTGGAAGTTTTACCAATATCTTAATAAAACAGTAATTAAAACCACACTTCAGATAGTCTGTTTATTTAAGAGTTAACAAAGAGAGCGACCAACATCTGAATTAAGTGTCTTACTGGGGTGAAAGCAGGTATCCTTTGCGTCATGTCTAACAGAACACGACCGTAGGCGGGTGGGTACCCGGGGCCCATTGCTGGTTTACAGCCAGAAAGGGAAGGGACTGTTATTTACCTAACAAACTTCCACTGCGCCACGTCTTCCAAGCCTGTTTCCCCACCTCTTGTTTAAGACCCAGCTGGGTCTGAGTAAGTTCTTCATACGGGGAGCAAAGGGCGATGGTTCTGGCTCCCAGGTTGGACTCCAGCTCCAGAGCAGAGCCCGGGGCTCAGCGAAGTCAGTCCCTCCAGCTCGGGCCTCTTATTAGGAGTAAAGCAGCTGTGCGTGGGGAAGAGGCAGAGCTCTGTGATTACTGCTAATTGAGCTGTGTATAATAATCAACACGCAGCCCTGTGCAACAGTAAACACTCACGACGCACCGCTGTAGTGTGCAGCTCCTCCCAGGCCCCCTTCAGCGCTCAGCAGCTGGAACATCTGTGCCCAGGCAGCTCCCGCTGCGCCGCCTTCCTTTAGCTGAGATACAAACCCAAGCTTGGGTGAAAACTGGGGCTCCTCCGCCATCCCTAGCTGAAGATACAAGACTGAAGCGATCGGTCTGGATTCTACTAACATAGCTTTAAAAATCCCAAATGGCTTTAAGCGCCTTTCGTTGAATAATTCAGGGAAGGACTGAGGTACAGGGCAGGAACAAGGTCTTCCATAAGCAGTGGGGCATTACAGCACCCTGGTGCTGAGGAGCTGCTCCCCCTGGCAGCCAGGCGCTACTGGTCTACTCAGTTAGACACAAACACCTAAAACCTCACAGCAGAGTTCAACATTCATTTTATTAACAAAGTGCAAACAGTTTTAAACTACGAGTCGTACAGCACTTACACTGTGGAACACCCACACAGCAACACACGGCAGCACGGCCAGCCGAGACAAGGACAACTATCGCTAACAGCTACTCATGCTCTGTCACTAACCCCGTATTCAGTTTTCATCGTAGCTTCACGAGTAGTTTAGCAGCTCAAAACGCAATGCACGGTGGCAAAGAGTTTGGCAATGTGTTCGGTTGGTCCACGCCACAGACTGAGGAAAACAACTTCTGCGCCAGCTCCTTCACCCCAGCTCTCGCCCCACGGCAGCCGCAGGATTCAGCGGCTTTCGACAATCAGTTCACAGCCTTTACAACGAGGACATTCACCCAGGGGCTGTTATTGCAGTGACACAATACCCAACACAGCCTCAAACAGGGCTCCAGCACCTTTTGGACGTTTTTTTTCCAAGCATCTGAAGCTGGCTGAGCCAGCGGGAATGCAACCTTTAGTGTAAGGCCTTCAAAGGTCATTTTACCCCAGGAACAGGTTTAAGACGACTGCAGAAGCAGCACAGGAGGGTACTGACAGAGCGGGGTGTGCACACAGCCAGGAACAGCAGCCTCGGACTAAGCTCCAGTGAATGAACACGCCTCTTCCCAGGCCCACGAGCCGGCAGGTCTTCAGGCCCCAGCCCGGTTCTCTACCTGCTCCAAAGAAAGGCAGCTTTCACCCAAAGCCCTCGCAGTGGGACAGGTTTAAGGCTTCAAGCAAAAAGTTTGACTCTTAAGGTTGTGTTATGTGCCAGGTATTTAAATCCAGAGTTTTCTACTGACGATTACATGAGGGTGCAGAACTCAGCCGGCCCCCACCCCAGCACGGTGCAATTTCTGAAGACGGCCTTAGAAACACGGGCAGCCACAGGGCCCTGGATGAGCGCCGTCTCTCATGGCTGCCGCTCGAGGAGCGGTACGGGAAAGGTGTGTCCCCAGGGCTGCAGCCACCTCCCAGGCCGGCCCTACAATTACCTGGTGCTGTCTTCTCCGGTAGCAAAGCCGAGATCGTCAGGACCGACTTGATCACCCTCCGGGAACACTGAGCACCGCTCCGAGGCTGAAAACAAACAAAACCCCAGTAACCCTTACCAGATGAGCAATGGGAACGCAGCAGGTTAACGTTCCAGCACCTGCAAGGCCCGCCGTGTTGTACTTCATCCCTGACATACCAGTACACGCTGTGCTCAGCCGTTAAGACTGTCACAGGGTTTTAAATTTAGGCTACAAGTCAAGCACAGGTACGAGTGCTGTTTGATTCTTCAGATGAGCTGAGGTTTCAGTGCCCGCTGCAGACACACAGCAAAGCTGCAAACTCCAATTACTGAGCCGAGTTGTCAGGCCACGCTGCTAATGCCATGTCGGATGCTTATTCAGGCCAAAAGTCAACTTCACCAGCGTCAGCTGTCACCTCACAGCTTTTAATTTGATCAGAAGGTTAAAGCTTTTCCAAGAAATACGAGATGAGGTTTTGAAACTCCACGGAAGTGCTCAAAGCACATTCCTGCCAATTAAGATGCAAATCCGTGTCTGGTTACCTCCCTGAAATTAGCCTACTTACAGCACCGAGCCTGGGACACAGGGAGTTCCAATTCAGAACTAGAACTATGGGTTTTCCAACACTTCCCCGGGAGACTCACCCAAACTGACTTTTCAAGGCTAGAAAGACTTCCCCCGCTCCTGTTTTGAGCTGGTTTTAGTTAGGATCCCAAGAGAGGAGTTCCAAATCTTATTGGCGCTTGCTTGAGCTTTACCGCCCATACAGCGCCATCGGTGATCCCTGCTTTCCCGGCGCCCTGGGTCACAGGGGCCGAGGCCGGTGCGGGAGGGTGTGGGAAGGCGGGCTCTCAGTCAGCTCTACCTTCGCCTGAGGACTGGACAGAGAAGGAATGGTTAAACCCCTCCGAGGCAGAGGCGGCATCCTCCTGCTCTTCGTTTTCAGTGTCACATTCAATGTCACTGTCACTGCTCATTCCTGGTAGGAGATGAAGGACATGCTTCTGACACACCCCAGCTGCAAAAAAACCCAAAAAACCAAAAACCACAAGGCAAAAAATGATGGCAGTAAGATCTACATAGCCGGAGCATTCAACTTTTTCACACGTAAGAGTTATCAATATCAAACACCAAGAGCTGGCAGGAGAACAAGAGGGAAGGAGCACGTTCAGAGCTAGATGTGTTTACCAAAGCCGTAAGGAATTTGCCGGAACAGTGGGCTCCAGCTTTGAGAACCGCCTCATTTTGCTGCGCAGCTCAGCTCAAGAGGAGCAGTTCAAACACGTCACCCGCTGAGCGCAGGCTCAGGTGTCCCCCGCTCCTTCCTGCCCGAGCCGCGCGCCCCTGCCAGCTGCTCAGGCCACCTCCACTACTGGGACAGAAAATAAAGGTTGCTTGTTTGAAGAGTGGAGAAGCCGCATGACCCATGTGGCGGATGGACCTACCGGACCCTTCAAGCAGCAATACTCTATTTGAGTCTCGCACACAAAACCCATGCTTTTCCTACAAAAAAGAACCACGGCTGTTGATAACCAAGTGGCTGCTTTTGTTTTGCCAGACCTTGAGCAGGCACTGACAGCAGTCAAAACCGCCAGTTGTACAGTTTGGTAGGTGACAAAAGGGGTTTGCTCTGATCTTTTACTTCTCACGAGCTGATACTCATTGCTAAGAAAAGGCAAGTAGTTAAGCGAGGTGCCAACTCTGCTGTAGTTTTTCCTCTGAAAGAAAAAAAACTGTAATATTTTCTTCCTGGGGTTTTTAACAATGAAGTATTTCAGTTTTTAAAACATTTTCCTATTAGGCTCTCTGCTATAATAGGCGAGCTGCGGGAGCGCATCATGATCACGCTGCAGTGACTAAGAGCAGAAATTCAGTTTTGTCACTGAGAGACCTTCTGTAAATGCCAACTCCTACACAATATTGCACACTGCAGATAGAGATGGATGCTGGCACCTTAATATAGGCTTTGCGCTACAATTCAGTCATTGAAATTCAAATTAGTGCAGGGGTGGAAGGCAGGAGAGTTTTAGCAAGATAAGAAAAACTCTTCTACATGGACTTTCAAAAAAAAAAAAGGCAGTAATATTTTTTTCCAGTACGGAAAGGATGCAGGAAGGGAGAGGGAAAAGTTTCCTCCAAGTCTCTACGGAAACTGGCTTACGTACCACAACACTCCACACCAATGAAGTGCTGGAGAGATTCTAGTGCGGACGTGGAGGTAGTTACCAACGTGGTTTGTCCCTGAAGGCAGAAAACTCAAAAGCCAAGGTCACTGCCTACTATTTTAATTAGATAAGAAATTATTTTCAAGGCCACACCACTGAACACCAAAGCAGAGACCTGGAGACATATCAAGAGGTACAAAAAACAACCAGGAGTGTGTCCACAGAAACAGAGGGCACCGTCTAACGTTATCTGCCAGGCCTTCACATTCCTGCGGCACTGTAACATCTTGAAAAGAGAAGCCACAGACAGCAGTGACAAAGAGATGTTCTCTCCTCATTTGTGTTTGTATTACAGCTGCCAAATGTTAGGGCAAAATTCAACAGCCATGAAAACAGTTTGGGTTTGGTCTGGGTTTTTTTCCCCTTTCCTCTTTTTGTTTCCCTTTCAAGCCATTTCCATTACAGAAACAGATCACCACAGACCGGAGTGTTGTCACGCTGCATTTGCCCTCTACAACATCCGATTTACCTTCTTCTGGCCCCGCAGAAGCGCCTTCAGGAAGCATACCCTGCAGTTCTCCAGTTTCAGAGCTGTTTTCCAGACCACCTGACTGTGCTCCTTCTGTACGACATCCTTTAGAATTGGATCTTAAGAAAGAATTCAGAAGAAATACAAAACCCCACGTTAGAAATTCAGCTTTAACCCAGCCATGGAAACAAATCCTTTTAGTGCTGTATCTAGTTTTAATCACTGTTTAAGTCTCTTACACACCGACTTAAACTTCCAGCTTTGATTGATTTAGAAATATTTAAAAATCTTTAAAAAAATAAACTTGGAAAAGTTTACAATGAGTATTTTCCAAAAATGGTGACTCTTGCTATTTAGAAAAAAACAAACAACTGAGTACTCCCTTGCACTTAGCTTAGTCAGCCAACAGGGAGTTATTATGAAATTGCTGAAAAGCAGTCACAGTGAAAAAATATTGTCTTAAATGAGAAAATGAAAAGTGACAACTTTCTGTTAGAGGATACCTTGCAAGGAATAGTGGGAAAACAGACTGGGCCTGCCTTTCAAATGGAAGTTTCAACCTATAAAGCTTCAACAAAAGAAAAAATAAAAAAAGAAGAAGAAAAGATGACTTGTAACCCAGTTACAAAACCAAAAATTGATATCCAGAGGGAACAGCAGCAACCAAGTAAACTTCAAAGTAATTTCTCTTCCATGCTACAAGCACCTGCTTTTAGTGGATTGGTATTTTTTCCTTCTAGATCAAGGGAAGGCGGGGGAGGAGATAACAAGAGGAAACAAGAATAAAACCCTCACCCTAGAGCACCAACTTTTCTGGTCTTCTCTACAGCAGCTAAGCCATTTAAGCCAGAAACTACCACATCGGAATCTGAACCTTCACAAGGTCTTTCCTCTGGCTTCGGCAGCGCCTCAGACGCGTTGCTGTTAGCCAGGGGCCTGGCGGAGTGATGCCGACTGCTCAACTTCGAGCTCCCTACAGCACCTGAGAAAGGGGGGAGAGAAACTCAGAGCCTTATTTTGAAAAACTAAACACCCAGTTGTTTCACATCACCAGTTGGGTTCCAAACGTGTGTATGCACAAGCCCCCCTTCCCCCCCCCCCAACCCGTACATTTCCAAGTCAATGTATGGGCAACACATGCCATCTGCTCCTAAACACACAGAGCTGCTGTTTCAGCTGCCATTTCTGATGGGAGACTCAGGTAGGTACAAATTAATCCCTCTCCCACATTCAGCAGTTAAAATTTATCTTCTACTTATCTTCTAGTAACAGACACCCTCTTCACTGTCATTTTTCCCAGCTACAGCTGCAAAGCTCTTGGGCTGCAGTAGGGCAACCTTTCTAGGCTTGGACAAGGGTGAAACTGGGCACAAAGGTCACTCTTACGCTGTGTAATTTTCCAGTTTCCCACCCAAGCCTCCTCTATCTACTTAGAAAACAAATGCCATAGCCCATTTCCTCTCAGAACACTTGAGACGGGCAAAATAACAATTCTTGTGTTAGGTATTTCGTTTCATTGCCCTTAAGGAAGCACATCGTAACTCGGGAGCAGCACACTATCGCACAATTCTTTCATCACGTGTCTCCAGAGTTTTCTTCAACTCCCTTTAAGTCAAATCTCAACTTAAGCCAGGGTCAGTACGTTTTGATCTATGATTTTTGCTATAAAGTTGCTCCTGAAACATCTTCAGAGAGACCAGAAATAACATACAACGCACATATTTACGTTTCATTAAGTCAGAGTGGCTGTTTTACAGCAGATCAGTTATCAAAGGTACAATAACTTAATTAGATTTGAGAAAGGGTCCAGTCAAGCTTCCCTAAACTTCAGCTGCCAAGTAAAAGGCTTCTTGTACAAAAGCTTTTCAACAGATGCAAAGATGCATCACAATCACATCACACGACATCACTTGTTTACCTTCAGAAGTTTGACCGTCTCCCTTTAAGCGAAGATTGCTCTCCCCACAGTCCATAGCTCTGCGTAAAGACAGACTACCTGCTGCTCCAGGGCGAATAGGTTTGGGTGAATTACTTTTCTTACTTGCAGCTGCAAAAATATTTCAAGATGTGACAAGTGCTCAGTCGAACTGCTGCAGCATTCTGTCTTTATGCTTGTTTTAAGTGAAGTTAAGCTCCATATTACTCTCGTTGCTTATTAACTCCCAATCCTGGCTAACTGCAGTGTAACTAACTATAAAAGGTCTATTTCCACGTATACAAACCACCTGTACAACTGGCATCTCTAAGTGTGACTTTTAAATCCCCCCTTTTCTATGCACTTACAATTCCTTATGTAGCAACTGGTAACTGAAGACTTTGTCAGCAGTTCCATTCCTATTTCTTGCAGTTTGCTGCAGCTTTCCGTTCCACAGGCAGCTAAAGCACCCTGCTCAATGGAGAAGAAGCTGGGCTGTCCATTGCATGAGCTAGCATTGCTGCTTCTGACTTCTGAGAGTTGGTTTTTTACATCAGACATTTTGCTTCGAACTTCAGCCATCTGAGTTTTAAGTCTTTTCAGCATCTTCAAGTCAGGCGGCACGCGCCACATCGCCTGGTGTCTCCGCTGATCTCGGTCTTTCAGAGAATAGGATGATGCTTTTGCCAAAGGAAAAGTTAAAAGAACACAACAGGTAAGTAAAACTGTTCTCAAATAAAACCAGATATCTAATTTTAACAGTTGGAAGAATTCTACCAAATGAGGGACAGAGAGACATTCTGGACCAGTATAACACTGGGTCATTCAGGTTGCAAGCCCTGCACACCTACGGGGACAGCAGATTGTCATTCTCTGCCTGCCATGGAAGAAGGCCCCAGAACTTGCCCCCTGGAAGAAGCAAGGCTCCCAACACTGCTGCACGAGTTCTGATGAATTCTGACACCAACAGAGCTACCACTCTATATTGCCAGACAAGCTTGAGTTCACAAGCCTGGTAGCCAGTTTACATCAAATTTGTTTTTATAAAATTTGTTCAGTGTCTCTATAAGATTCTCACACCACCAACACATCATGTTAACATACAGAACTCAAAGAAATCCAAAGCTAGGGAAGGAATTCCCTTAAGTACCTAACACCAGAAGATCAGGTTGAGGAGCTAATACCTGAGTAAGCCTGCAGGCTGCTCAGCCAGAATTAGATCAACTTTGACGTCTATTCGAAGCGTTATAAATTCTCTTAAGTGCTTCACTCCAAATTCTGCTGTTCAAAACCATAAAGCCAAGTGCCTCCTAGAACTTTCACCTTAGAAGGGAAAGTTTGGCAAACTCCAAATGTAACAGTGGCTTTCTCTTAGCTGAATGACTTGAATAAGCTCCGGGAACAGTCAAACCTTAAGGGAACCTCAGCAAACCAGGTTATTTCAGCTGTGTAGCCAGTAGGTAAAGATGCCCAGGAAGCCATTCAACACAAGCGGAGAGCTTAATCTCGCTTGAGCAGCACAGCACACGGTGCAATGCCCTCTCCTAACGTCCTTTTGTCTAGGCCTTTTTCCAGGCAAAAGAGCTGAGACTTACAGTCTGTGTGCTGCCTCCCTGTTTCGTACTTATGGAAGTGACTTCCATTTTTGAAAATATGGATCACATAGAGCTGAAAATTCATCTGACTGTTTAAGTGACTACATTTCGAAAGCTAATCAGAAAGGAACAAGTAGTTTGGGCTAGCTCTTAGATGCAGTAACACCAATGTCATTGTTACAGCAAGAGCAAGCATTTATTTATAGCAAATGAACCATTATTTCTCTTCTGTTCTATTAAGTCACCAAACTGCTGTTTCAGAATGACCTGAAATAAGATGTTGCAGTACTGGGCCAGCTAGCTCCAAGTAAGCATTAATCATAGTAAGTTTATTATTGAGGTTTGATTTAATTTTTTAATTTTTTGAATTAACGATCAAGTGAAGAATTGAACTTCACTAACAAAACAAGAGAAATGAGCAACCTTCAGCAATAGCTGTGGGTGCCAGCACTACCAGCTATCTCGCTTTTGCTGCGCAGAAAGCTATTTGTGTTTTTCAGTTGAAGGGTCCTAACTGAACCACAAATACTCTTCCAAGTCTTCAATTATTTAAATACCATTGCTATTTTTCCCTCATGACATTTTGATCCATTTTTCTTCCAGGAGTGCTTCACATGCGCTTTTCCAGCCTTACTACCACACACATTTTTCTAGTTTGGTTTTAAACGCCTTTTCCATTCCAGGGTTTATTTTCTTGTTAGTATACACTGTGCTCCTCGTACTCTCAGCCACTAAGTGTACAAACTGCGTGAAGTGAGAGGTGTAACTGCTTCCTCAGCAGATAGCTGTTTGGTGGTGTTTTGTCTTGCAGTGCTAACCCCTTCCAGAAAAGGGCCTTTCATTCACCTCCCACAGTTGCAGTCAAAGAAACTGCACGAACTGTATCTCAACGGTGTTGTTACACAAACCAGCCAGCCAGTTCCGTCACATCCCCCGAGAAAAGATGAGACCCCCTCCTTGATACACACTTCTGGTTTGGGTTGAGTCATCCAGCACTCTCAAGCTGAGGTGAACCATTAAGACAAAGAACGCGTTGCGGCAGGCAGTAAGACGCAGCCCACTGAGGAGCAGCACAGAGGATGTGGCAGTTTAGCTCTCAGAGGAGTGCCTGCCACCCTCCTTTCCCCTCCCCAGATCTGCTTCTAACTCTGGGACTGCATTCTCAGAGACACTTCCAGGCTGGAATGAAATCATCTGATATGGGATGTACAATTACCTCTGTTCTGCAGAAGAGAGGCAGGTGGACGTGGCTGAAGGCCCCAAAGGTTTTCCATGCCATTTCTGTCTTTTAGATCCAACAAGTGGATGAAAATTAAGGGATCTATATCTAGTAAACTGCTACTGGCTGTTGAGCCAAGGGCGCTTCCTCCCCGCCTTGAAGGTCTTCCACTTGCACTGGTGTAGCCATGGCTGGTACCTAAGGAAGAGTTACAGGGAAAAAGTGTGCATAAACATGACACAGGTGATGCATTATTCCCTGTGAAAACAAAAAGACAGAGTTCTACAAGAAGGTTAGAAATTAAACTATTCCAAGAAAGTTAACAGAACATCAGAATTATTTAATGGATTCTGAAAGCAATCAGTTATGCTACTTCTGATATCTTTGCCTTAAATATATTAATTTCAGAATCTTATTAACCTATGGCTAATTTGGGCTATCATCATCTCTAAGGAGCAAGAGATTTCAGAGCACTTTTTCATTATTGCATTTAAAATATATTTCTGCTTGACTAGTAAGGATTCTTTACTTCACTCTCTCCATGTACTTCAGGTTTTACAGTGCACTAACCCAGAGGGAAATGCGTCACACAGAGAGAGGCCACACAGACATTAGTAAAAATTTGTCAGTCTACTTCCCATCGGAATGGAATTGGTATCAAAGAGGCAGAAAGCCTCACTCCAAACTAACGTATCACTTTTAAACAGGCACATTCAGACGATTCCCCCCCCCTTTTTTTTAACCAATGAAATGTTTCTGCTACACTGCAACAATCAGTACGAACCACATGACGCAGCATTTCTAAAAATAGAAATGCCTGCAGAACATGTGTTGCTTCCAAGAAGAACGGGAAGGAATCCAGCAGCGCTACGCACATATGGGAATTCTGATGGCTGTTTTTCATACCTGATGCCCCAGGAGTAGCAGCGGCTGCTGCATCCTCCATGAGATCTCCCTCTTCCAACTCCATATTACTGCTGTATTCCACATCGTTTTCTCCAGACCTTAGGAAATGATCAGGGTGGAAAAAGGAGAATACAATTATGAGCTTCTGTCAGCTTTTGTCAAACGCTGTGGCACATACCTCAAACACACCATGAAGCACTGTAAAGGGCATTTTCTGCATTCCAAACTACACAAACTGAACAAATCAAAGCGTGTTACTTAAATGACTGACTCACTAACCAAGAGTCCAAAAGTGCCATACGTATCTAGAATGTAAAATCTGATCCTGCAAGCTTCTATATTTGTATGTGTTACAACACATTGTCATGTTTTAATGAAGATTCTAGGACTTGACATCGTCTCAGTTAAGAACCTTAAATCCTCTAGTTTAAGTGTCCTTATTAACACACTCTCCTACTACTACTACACTTCCTAATACCAAACCTCTCTTTCTTTACAGTGTAGAAACAGGATTTCTTAATAGTGTTTTGGGGAAGAACCTTCACAGACTATCACCTGCCAAAATCAGAACATGGCAATAAAGTAAATGAAGAGATCAGAAAGATAAGAACTAGCTGACTGAAAATTCAATGTTTATCGTTAACTATACCAGGTCATGTTGTTTCCGGTACAGGAAACACCTCTCATGTCACACTAGAATCACCCCCCCATAGTTGTGGTACCAGAAATGAATCTGTTTCCAGTGGAATTAGGATGATTACCTGGGAGACAAAGCAATGATGTGAAAGGCATTTGAGTTACTCACATAGTTTCTTCATCAATATCATTTTCTTCAGTGTTACTAGTTGCCGTTGAACTAGCTGAAGAGCTGCTACCATCAAGGTGGTTCACCTCATCTTCTCCAGCAAGATCTATATCCAGGTCACCATCAGAGAGCTCATGCTGCAGGAAAAACAGAACAAGTCTTTATAAAAAGAAGCATTTCAGTTGCACTTCAATACATTCACCAAACCTAGAACAGAAAATCTCTCCCCTCAGAGTGTCACACTATTTTATAGGAGTTAGGAGGGTCCCAAAACACAATAAAAGCTGGTAACAAACAGAAAAGTTGGATTTTCCAGCTGCAACTTGGAAACTTTTTTGTGGTGGGATCTATTAGCTCTGTTCCAGAATACCTCTCTAGTCTCATCTCTCTCTGCTAGCTCTCGAGTGTGGCATCGCCCATTTCCACAAAGAATAATAGTGAACTTCTGAAATGTAAATTTCTACTGCTACCCTATCATAAAAAAGAAAGAAGCAGGAAAAAGCCAATTCCTACATTAAAGTCTTCATGCTGGATCTTCTCTTCCTCCTCTTCCTTGCTATCTCGCAGTAATCCTGGAGCAGCGACATTCTCAAGTAGTACATCAGTGCTTTGTCCAGATTTCTTTGATCTTGTTTCTGGACCATCATCATTCTGGGGACTAAGATGAGTGTCTGGAGGTGAAATGCCTCGTGATTTCTGAGTCCGGGAAAGTTCAATCGCAAGCCTCTTAAATATCAGAAGGATACACAAAAGTATACATAGAAGATGACAATGGAGCATCATCATCAAATCAAGTAAGTCTGTTGACTTGCATGCATACTATTTTAGTAACGTCAATATCAAACTATCAACAGCAACCCAAACACACACAACTGCCAAAACATCAGCACTGTAGCCTAAACCAGGAAATTACTCATCAGCCAAAGGTGTTTTTACATGAATATACATCCCACTTACTTCTTTAAGGTTATTTATTTGTTGGATATAACTTGTCTGAGCTGCTTCCAATTGAGCAATGTACCAGTGTTGATCTCGGCATTTTTGGAAGAAGGTTGGTGAGCGCACTTGGAACCTTCAAAGGAACATTTCAAAAGGGTTTTTTTTGGCTTTGGGTTGTTGGGTTTTTTTGTCATCATCATTCCTGGCCCCCTAGATTCTAAAAGCCCTGTGTTAAGAACATCAAACAATCTGAAATCTACTGATGAAATACACTTAACAGACAAAACGTACTCCTATATTCAGTATCCTGAATGCACTGAAAAGCAACAGTAAGTTTTTTGTAGGAAAGGCAGCTCTATGAGAGATGATTATTGTCACAAACCAACACTAAAAAAAATTAACACACTACAAAGCATTTAACAGGAGCAAGAGCAGGACTATAGCAAGAGTATCTGAAGTAGGTAGATAAAGCTTCTATATTTTGTCATAAACATTGCAATTCCCATTGCCAGCATCCATTCTCTTACATTACAGACTTCCTTCATTCCCAAAGTTCTCCCATGCTCACTACAACTGTTTCTAAAGAGGGAGAGAAAACACTTAATTCCCTTTAATTCAGTTACCTACAGATCTCTAACCAAGGCTTATTAGAGACAAGCGTAGTCACTTCTCAAAGGAAGAAATGTACCTAAAGTTACAACTGCCTTCAGCACATTTTCTTCTTTAAAGCTTATGACAGTGAAATCCACTTATTACAAAACATGTCACAATTATTTTAAATTCAACTACTTAATTATTTCCCATTTCAGCAGTAGGTGTGATACTTTGTGAAATGATAGCAGAAAGGAGCCCCACTAAGGTGTTTTCCTTACCTTAGGATCACAGTGTCATTTTGCCTGTTTAAAAACCCCTCATTAGCTAGCAAGTCCAAACGAAAGAACCTGTTGTAACCCCAGCATTCTCCAACTTCAAAATCAGAGGCAAACTCTCGAATTATGTTTTTGGTGGGATCGTTGGTGGACTGGTGAACCATTTCTACACGGTACTCATACCTACACAGGGCAAGATCACAGGTATTAATACCGAAATAAAGATGTCAGAATTGCTGAATCCGTCAAGTTTAACAGAACTGTACCTCCTAGGAGGTTTGCGTGCCTAACTGAAGAGATGATTCAGTCTTAAAATTTTATTGAACACTCATATAAAGAGTACAGAGGGAAATAAAGTAGTAATAGGGAGCAGAGTGGTAAACCAACTCTAGGATTGAACGCTAGGAAATAGATACTCTTACGGGTTGTTTTGCCTGTTTTTTTACCTGAGAAAGCCACAGAGTAACAACTTAAAATACTATCTTTGATTATGATTCAAAGCTCAATGGACAACCGAAGCCTCACTATTCTTTACAAGAGGCCTCCACATCAGTCCCTAGCAACACTACGGAACTTGACGTCGTTCATTGCAAACCTCTCCAGATGTTGTGCCGATAGAAAAAAGCCCAGCTGTTCTTACTACGGGTTTACTTACTTGGATGTCTCTGGCAGTCCTGCTGACAGCTCCAAGAACACAGACAGGTAGTAGCCCCGTACTACTCCATTGCCATCCTTGAAATAAATTGAGAGAGAAATAGATTTACAGAAAGAAAGCAAAACCCAGAAAAACATAACACCTCGATACACCCTTGAAGTTTAGAAAACAACTTATATCAGTACAGAATTTGCAGCAGTGGTCTACTTTGTATGCTACCGCTTTGATTTTTAAAGTGTCCTGTGACCTAGAGCTCTTACTGTACCCTGAATCAACACAGAGTTTGCATCTAGAAGCACGTGTGCAGTCTAGTATTGCTATCTCAGATATAAATCTCAAAAAAGAGCTTTAATTACTCTGTTAACATTTTAGGGGTTCGATTAAGTGGAAGACGGAATAGACAAACACTTGTCAGTGTACTGGAAAAACATATAGAAAAAGCAGTAAAAAAGCTCATAAAAATCCACTTAGCAGTTTATTACAGTCCAATTTTCTCAAATTCTCAACGTGAAAACAAGCCAGGTTAACCATTAGTTCTGAAATATTTTACATATAGCTGCATTTCAAAGCCACTTTGTTTTTGAAAGAAGAGCAATTTCTTTAGAAAAAACATGCAACAGGAAAAAGTTAGGTCAGTTAAATGAGAAACAATATTAAAACCACCAGAAATCAAGAAAAAATATGGCAAAATCTCCATCACACTCACCTTAATCAAGGATGAAGAATGGCTCAACTTGAATCCTCTAGGTTGAAGAAACATTTCAACTTACCATTTATAAAATAAATTTTAGTGCCTTCTGTCAGCACACCTTACGTACTCAACCCTGAATTTACAATACACTGAAAACTTACACAGGAGTCCACCTCTGCATTGCAAGAACACAATTCTGTGTGTATGTGGGCTTATCAGATCAATCCAGTTCTCTGAAGGTGCCATGTAAAGCACTAAGAAATAAAACTGCTACTCCTATTTCTCCAAACACAGCTGTAGTAGCAGCCAGAGCTTCCTGGAAGCACTGACCAGACTAGTGGACTGTAAAAAGGTGACACCTCGTGGGATAACATATCAACCCTGACAAAGACATTGTTTCTGAAATCTGAGTATTCAGCCCACTGAAAGGGCATTAGCACAATACACACATTTCAGAGTCAGCATTCCAGAACTGGATGCACAGTAGAACAGATTCCCCTTCAACTAATACCTCGCCCTCCCAACTTCCCACATAAGTATTACTCATAAACATTTATATGGAAGTTATTCTATATGTCAGTTCTGCAAGAAACATCTGCAAACCTCTCAGACGGACAAAAAGGATAAAAATATCCATTAAAGTGCCTATGGCACATGTGTAAGATCCATTTTTAACTGCTTTTAGATTAACCAGATTAACCATAGTGAGAATGTTCATGGTGGTTATCTGGAGGCAGAGAGGGAATCCTGCAATGGTTGATGATCAACTCTGCAACCTTGTTACGTTCTTTTCATAAAGCTTTTTATATACAACACGAGAGGGAATTAACTGATGTTCCCTTACAAGAGAAGCATATGAATGCAGGTTAAGTGTTTTGGATGGGATAACAACTCTAGTTGAAAATATAACTCACTGGATAAACTTTTAGCCTCCAGCAAAGTCCTGACACTTGAAGAGGTGGACTGTAAACAGGATCTGCTCGCTGACGCAACGTACTATTGAGAAAGGAGAAAAAAATATTTGCTATTGGCACAAAGCAAAACCCTCCATGCAACAGTAAACTGTACAAACACTCGCATTCTGACACTCTAGAACCATCCTTGCTGCACACAGCACGTAGCAGCACAGGAGGCCTATGCAAAATGTTAGATGCCCATACACATATCTGCATTCCTTGCAAAATTATTCCATTTTTTAAAAAAAGGAAAAATAAATAATTTTTCTTTTTCATGGGGGAAAAAAAAAAATCTTTCTAGCTAACAGTTTAGCTGAGGTTAATTGTTGTTCACCTGGTAAACAAGAGATTTTTGATTGAATTCCTATAGCTTAGTTTGTACCTAACAGTCTTCTAGAGACTACTCTGTGTTTTAAATACTGCTCATGTATAGAAGAAACCGAAAAAGCTTCACAATATTCACAGTAATTTAAGATACATTCTTACCTGAAGTTTTCCAAGACAAATGTAGTCGAGTCATAGGCTGGAACCAATTCACTGAGAAGGGGCAGAAAAATTAAATACATTAGAGTAGAATAACATGAGATTAAAAATCCCAACTTTCGGAATCTTCAGAAGCATTTAAAATTATTCAAGGTCACCAGAGCCACTGAAATTCACTAGGACTACACTGGGTTACTGCAGCACTTCTGAAAATTCCATTTATAAGCCTTCTCCCCAGTACCTCTCCATGTGATATCACACAGTAAAACAAATATTTTGCATTATGAAGGAAAAAGTAACCAAATATATTTAAGAGGATTTTCCCTTTATCTTTAAGATAAAACTTCTTGGTAGTTCTAGAAAGGATGAAACTATGGCATGGCTGAAAGTACAAAGCTTAAATGGTATGTTTCAGAGCAAGAGGTACCTTAGTGCCATTGGAAAACTAATATTCAGATTTATAATCTCCTCAGAGAGGCAATTAATCATTCTCTTCAGAAAACATGTCAGGACAGTAGTTTTAAGGTTGTATTTAAAGGCAAGCCAAACTGATTTTTGCTAGAAAACACAAAATTATTTGAGGAATTCTTCTAAGACTTCTCCTACTTTCAATTTTTTGGAGATGCTTTTCCACCAGCTAGCTTAAACTCTCAACAGACCTCCTCAGACCTCAGCACTAGCAGCACTCTCTTTATGAAGAATTGTGTTATGAAGCGATTTTGGCTATATATTCAGAATTAAGGTGACCTGCAGAGGCATCTCATGAGAGCCTTGCAATTATATACTGAATGACCCAATAATAAGAGAAAAAGGACAGATTCGTAAACTAAGTGTAAAAAATTGTCAGCTGGAACCCACTGTTCTGACTCCTCAGCAGGGACTACACACATAAAATAGGCCCTGCTGGAACAGAAGGGCCTACTTGTGGCACAGGTTACTCAGAGGATTAAGTTACGCAGTTTATCATTTTCAGTGTCTAAGCCTGAACCCAAATTCAGTCAGAGATACCAAGTTTAACACAGAACGGAACCCTGCTAGATTACTGTTGCCATTGCTCACATAGCTGAGAAGCATAACCGCCCTTCGCTAGAGGCAGGTATCAGGCAAACCTCTCCATCAGCCACCTACCAACCGCTCTTTCAAACCCAGCTGTTAAAACACAGCAGTACTCTCCTGTCCTACTTCTGTAAGAGGCTGACGCACATAAAAAACCACCTACCTCCCAGACTCACTGAAATAGCCTCCTCTATAGAGTGGTCAAGTAAAATGGGGAAGAGATAATCTCCTGTAAGTTACTTTAAACATTTTTTAACACGCAAAACAAACCTTTATAAGGCAGCTTTCAAGTTCAAGCTACAAGGGAAAGGAAATACAGTGCTTACCTTGTGAAGTCTGGGGGGACAGGAGTAGTGACAAACGAGGCCATAGGTTTCCGATGAACCTGTTGGAACATCATCAGGATCTCTGAACTTTTGGATATCAATTCACTCTTACTGCAGGATCGTAGCTATGTGGGGAAAAAAAAACAAGAAAAAAATCTTATGTCATTAGTAGAAACCCTAGGTTTTGACCACTTTTGTTTTTCAGCAAATAAACTGCATGCCTGTCACAGCTTCAGAAAGACTATCCACAACACAATGTCAAATGAAGCTCGGAGGTTTTGATTGTGCTCCCCTGCCCCCTCCATTTCAGTGGGGTTTATTTTCCTTGAAACTGTCAGCTCTTAAGACTATGAATTTGCCTATGATAGTCAATGGTCACGTGTTCTAAAATTAAAGTAGATATTCTCACTCTGCCTCGCTCCAAAGCCTGTGCAGCCCATTCGGGGAGTCCTGAATATTTAAGACTCTGAAATTCTACAATGAAAGTTACAGCAACTACTATTTGCTTCACTTAGGTTAAACTAACTTTTATATAAGATGTCTCATTAATAGCATGGGCATGTTTCACTAGTACCAATATGTTATTATTTTAATGGGGTTTTTTCTGCAAAACAGAAGCCAATTTGCAGCGTTGTATCCACACTGCTATTCAGGATTTCGAAGGTCTTCATTTGGGCTGAAACATAAGTAATTTCTGAATGATCTATACACAGAGAGCTCTCAAGAAACAGACAAAAAAAATATGCTGATGCACAGTATCCTGGAGCTCTCATCCTCCTGATGTCATCGATTCTTCAACTAAGACGTTCCATCATACGTATGCAATAATGAGCTTAAGCACAAGGAGAACATAACCGCTGATCAGGTGATTAAGCCAGTTTAGCATTCTTACTCAACCAAAAGCAGTGCAGGGAATGAAAAACAAATACAGGACAAGTGGCATCACTCAAAGAGGCATCTCCCATCCTCAACATAGTATGTCAAACTCTGATGAAAGATAATTACTGGATGCAGTAATGCTTGAAGGAAGAAAACCCTTCCACTTCCTCAGAGCAAGCAGAGATTGTTCAGGGCAAGTACAATCAAACTCTGCAGATCTTGGATATTTCATTTACAAAAGCTGAATTTGTATAGCTAGAAGCAAGATGAAAAAAGCAGTACCATTTCATCTTCTTGGAAAGACAGGAATAAGAGAACTAGAACCAGTTCAGTTTTCCTCAAAAGCACAGAGAGACACAGAACATTTTTGTTTTTTCTCCATTTATAGCTACCACTACTCATATGCAGTTGGCAGCGGCAGAACTAACAGAATCTACCCACATGGTCTAAATGCTAAGTTACCTTAAAAAAAGCACCTAACTCTGCAGTCTTATGTGATACTGCTATTAATCCCCGTACAAGTTTTTCAAGCAACAGAAGAGAATACCTTTCACCATTCCCAGAAGACAGGCTTGTTTTTAAGAAGAAATTGTGCGACCTACGGCCACTTAAACGAAAAGAGACCCTCAAGAAGTAGCTCTATCCATCAATTAACAGTTTAAAAATAAATTCATTAAATAATAAGAAAGGCTGACTGAGGAGGGAATCTACATAACATAAGATTTCAGCTCTTCTCATAATCACCTGATGTTCCACTTCCTGAAGTAGGGATTCCAGAAGTTCAGTTTCTTGAGTAAGCGATGTCTTTTGACCTATTTAAAGAAAGGGAGATATGTTTAATGAAGACATACTCACTGGATTTTAAGAACTTGAGCTTTTTTTTTTTTTTCCTTTTCCTTTTTTTCCCCTTTTTTCACCTGGAAGCTGCCCCAAAACCTACTAAGGTAAAGGATTTCTAAATATACCAAGGTTGACTGAGAAAACATTTTAAAAGCAAGCCTAAGTTTTTAATTGGAACTGTAGTGAAGAACTCACTTGAGGTTAAGACAGTAATGAAACATCCTTTGTGTCCCAGAAATTACAGTTTGTTGTTTTGGGGTGCCTCTTTGACAAAAAAAAGCAGGTTTGATTTCGCCGAATTTACTCTCATCCAGAAAAGCCTCTCATACATTATCTGACACTTTTCTCCTAAAAGCCACCATTGCTCTTGACTTTGATGTTTAAGTATTTTCTTCATAAAAAAGAACAAACAATGTTTAAATGTGCTTGTGCATTTCAACTGTCATGAAGACCACGAGGAGAAAGAACAAAAAACTAAGTCACATTTTTCCTTTTTCTATCAAGGGGATCTACTTTGTCTCCATCACACATTACGCACCTGAAGAGTGTTTGGCAGTCCTTAGGAAGAAGGTGTTACATGGACAAAATGTTAACACTAAGACATTCTACCACAGCCTTAAGAGTGATCATTAATCAATACACGCTAAACCAAATCTCGCTACCTATTACTGTACTTGATATAGGGCCAAAATATGTATGAATACTGGATTTAATTTAAAGCAAACATTTTGAAGTACTGACATTTGTACAGGAACTTGAAACACAGCTAATATACATTTATTACATTGTTCTGGTTTTAATGGAAACGAACCAAGAGAATAAATGAAAGCATTATCAATGCTAAGGACATTTTCCAAACGTGATCATTTCAGGTTTTCTTATGTGTGCATGAAGATTTCAAGCATCAGAAATACATTTTCAGCACAGCTGAAAAGCCTTACTTTTATTCCTGAAACAAGCACATAGACAGAAGCTTGAGGATCTATTTGCCTCTGTACTTTGACGGGTTGTGTACCTTGCAAGACTAAGGCCACAAGTATAACATTTTGAGAGTGTCTAAAGAAACTGATATCCCAAGATTTTATCATGTTTAGAATGTACTCTTATCAATGCATCATGGAAATGAAAGTGCATGTGGAATAAGAAGGTACAGATGCAAAATTAGCTAAGCAAAGCAAGCACAGAGTTATAGCCAACTGAGGAATATTTTGTCCTTCTCATTAAAAGCTACCCCTAATTTTTAGTAGCATTGCTTCTGTAAGCTTCAGTAACTGTTAAGTGTACCACCGGTCTTCTCACCTCTATTTACACCAAAAGAGAGCTAAAGTGACCAGCAGAAGTGTCAGGAACGAAATTAACAGCTCTGATTCCAGAGTTGTCAGTAAATTCTGTCAGTTTTTAACTTGCTTAACACCATAAAGCGTGTAAGGAGTCATACTCCCAGGGCATAAATTTACACATTGTTAATATATTGTTCCTACTCATACTAGATCAGGCAAATACCTACCCATTAGTGTTATAAGCTTATTCTTCAGCTGAGTGTCTAACCGGGCGATCATCATCTCCACTGCATTCCTGATTTCCTGAACTCGTTCATCCTTCGCACTACGCACTGCCTCCACATTCCTCTCCTGAAACAGCAAAAAGGACACGCAATAAGCTTTCACACTTTTGCATGTTTCACCCATTTACATGTTGACTCCACTCTCTCAGATCCCAGCAATGCCTAGGCCCCCCTGGAGTCCCCTCCAGCCCTATTCTGCTACGAGGAAAGAAAATCCTGGTCTTACTGAAGCTTGCATGTTTAGAATAAGAAAATAGGAATGTGTTTTTAGACGAGCTATATTACAAGTTATTCCTGTTGCCGGTTGCAAATATCCTTTGACTTTTACTGAATGCATAAGTGTGCCCTCTGGTGGGTGACCAAAGGTTAACAGTAAAGTTGAGCAACATTTTCTCATTACACAGAGATTTGTCACATGGGGATTCTTTTGTATCAAAATTTCAAAGTTTGTAAATACAACTGCCAGTTGCTCTTCTGCAACCTGAGCAGCACAGAGAGTTATCTACTTGGTAACAAGAATAATTTGATAAAAGTTGCACCCTTCACCCTGGAAGCTGAAGGCAACAATCCTTTCAACATTTTACAAACAGCTTCAAGTAGCCCACTCATTGATGTAACATTTGAGCTGAAGTAGAGCTAACCTAGAACTGCATGTGAAAAACAACTACCCGAGTAACAGCATAGACAAAAACGATATGGAAACTTGTTTAAAAAAACCTCTTATTTTATTTGCACAAAGCCTACACTTCAATAAATGTAACAGCATTCAGCAGAACACAAAAATAATCCTTCCTAGAATACAAGGAACTGTATCTAACTATTGGAATTCCCACTGAAACTGCCAGAGCTGAACATGTTGATATTTGGACATCAAACACATTTACGCTCCTTGGGAAGAAAAAGGAGGTACGCAAACTTCAGATCTCTAACTGGTGAGCTGCTTTATAGCTCTGTTAGAATAAAGCATTTTTATACCTGTTTAGCATGTCAGCCCATACAACTCTAGCATTTAAATAGCATACACCAAAAGAAAAATTCCCTATTAGTTAACTCACATCTTTTTTCTGTTTGGCAACTACAAAACCAGTATTGAGAATATGTTGAACTTTCCATACTGAACAGAAAGAGACTAAAAATTAAAAATGTCTCTCTATGGGATAGTGTGATAACCTCCAAAGAACCAACAGCTACTTAACAGGTACTGAAAACACCATGAGCATATGGAATTTCCATTTCCTGCTTTACAGTTATCCTTTGACAATGGCACACTACAGGAAAACTTATTGTTATCTCAGGTTAATTTCTTACCACTTCTTGCACCAAACTGATCAATTCCATGAGCCTTCTCCTAAGCTTTGCCACTTCTTCATTTACTTTAGTGACATGCTGCTCATAGATTTCTGCCAGTGGCTTAAAAGTATGTCCTCCATGCTGTTAAAGAAAAAAAAAAAAGCAGAAGAGGAGGTGGGGAATAATAGCGCATCTCATTTTAACCTTATTCCACTCCTATTAAATTCCTGAAAGAGAGGGTAAGAAAGCCTCCTAGTGTATCACTCATTTTGGAAAAGTTCCAAAGCAGATTGTATGTAGGAAGTCTGTCTTTCACTTCCCTTCACAAGTCATGAATTCAGCTTTCATTCCATCAAAGCTTCCTGTCAAGAGTTATTTGGAGTCTCAACAGTCCTCCAAAAATAAACTGCTTCATTCACTGTGCAATTCTTTAACAAGAAGGGTTATTCCATTTTTATTATTATTAAAACACCCTTCCCAGACAAAGGCAGCACACTGTTAACCACTTATATTACAAACAACGACAGCAGTTGCTCCATGAAATACTCAACTGAAAGGATATTAAGCAGTATGGTGAATTGTGCTACTAATACAGCTTTGAAGATGTTCAAGATTACAGGCCAGGATGCCTAAATAACTTAAGTGTTATCTATATTCTCTGAGAAAGACTTATTCCTTTGCCCATAAAATTCTCACCACCATATAAAGTTTGTCCAAGACATCAGGAAGTTTATAACAAGGAAGGTAATTCTGACCTCCTTTTGGCAAAAATTCAATTTACTTTTCCAATTGTAAACAGAAGGTATCACCTTTCACAACCAATGTTCACATTAAACTATGAAAACCCATAAAACTACAGTGTTTGCATGGCAATCCAATAGCCATAACAGCAGCTTCATAGCATTTCTATTTCTTGAAGTTGCTGTCAAACATAATGCTTGTAGTATTGTAACTACAATTGTAACATACCACACGCATGTAAGCAAGAAAGTCTCTTCTTACCATTCCTCCCCAAAGCGCACACTGGTGGCAGATGCATTTCTTACAGGTCCAGCAGAAAACACTAAGCTTTTCATGGTGATTTTCACACCTTAAACAAAAAATACACATATCATCCAACAGAAAATAAGTATGAATTCTCTGCAAACTCAACATTTTCACTTGTTTTGCTACTCGATACTGAGAGTAAAGCACAAAACATCAGCATAGTATTGCAAGAATAATATTCAGTAAAAACTTTTTGTAAAATAAATGTTGCTCTTGGTATCCTCTCAGGAAGTACTTTGCAGAGCCAGAAAGTACACTGCTAAAATTGGATTTCTACCCAGCAGATAAAGGATATCATCAATGAATCCAGATCAGAATTCTAGAAGTTAATACTTCACATTATTAAAATCCTAATCATACGCAACCAACAGTAACTACAGAGCAATGGCTCATAAGCTTTTTGGACAAACTGATCTTTGTAATTTATTAAAATTTCAGGAACAGCATCAATCAACAGACTGAGCACAGACCAAGTTAGACATAAGATAGACGCCTCTCCCTTCCCCCCTCCATTAGGATTGAGGAACTTGGGAAGGAGGCAGGTATAGAACACCCAATTAGTCCCTGTCCATTTTTCAATGCTTCTTCCCACACTTTTCTGCTCCAAATCGCCAGAATATACCTTAAAATACAAAACAGCACTGGTAACGGGATAAAACCAGGAGAAAAGCGTGCTGAGAAAGTTCTAACATTTGCTCCTAGGAAGAGAGTGTATCAGAAAATACAGGCAGCTCCAAAGACAAGGAAGGAGAATGAATAGCAGTAACGTGACAGATACAGCAATAGTAGTGGTTTCTGGGGGACTTTTCAAACTGGGTTTATCAATTATATTTTCACAAGGGACTAGAAGAATTCTTCTCAGAATAGCTTCTCTGCTTTAATTTGCAGAGATACCAAATCAGCACCCACAGTCTTAATGGGACAGACAAATAAGCAAGCCATTGAGAGAAGATTTTATTTCAGATGTGTGGTCACTAAGAAGGGCTAAGTGCCTTAAGAAGCATTACCACCCTTCGTATTTCCCATATCTCTCATTTCAACTACATTGAGCTGAACTAGAAATAGTAGTAATCAAGGGAAAGACAACAAAAAGCTTTCACCGTTCCATTAAGCATGACAGAAACAAACTCCGACTTTTCATCACTGAGAAACAACGTTGTTTCTGTCTGCTAAACAACAGCACAATTCAGCTTTAAAGTAAAAGTTAATCTTTTGTTCCCCGATTTTAATAATGAGCTGAGAGAAAAAGCCCACAAAACACTCTATGTGAAGAATGCCGCATTTACTTGTCTTTTTCATTTTCTTCATGCTTTGTGAGATTGCACAGTTGAAGCGTATCAAGCTGTTGTGTGACCTCTTCTGCCCAACGACAGTTTACAAGCTCTCGTAGCTGCAGCGGGGCTCTGCAAGAAGGATTGTTAAGAGTCAGAACAAGAACTCAGCTCCAGGAGCTAAAAAGAGAAGCACTGAAGTGAATTCAGTTCATCGATTCCACACTATCAGCAAAGTCAAAGACAAAAAGTTGAAGCAGTACTAGTTATTTCAGAAGGGGAAAAAGTAATGTTTAAAGTCAATTTGCTCATTTAGGGGCTGGGGGTGTCAGGAACCACAACAAACCACTCCACGATGACATAAAAAATAGCTACATAGGGAACCCGAGAACTATTTCCAGATTTCTTGAGAGGCTCCTGGATTACGCTGGGCAAGTAATTTCATTTCTCAGTTCTTCTTCAGTTTCTGCCATTATTCAACTAACCCAATTGCAGTGCTTCAATTATCCCCTTTGTAAAACATAGATATATTTACCTCCTTACAAGCCTTTTAGAGCTTTTGATCAAATACTTTAAAAGCTGAGCATTAAAAAAAAATCTGCAGAAACGGGTGGTTAGTTTTTTTTAAATACCTCCCTTTCCCTTAGGGGAAAAATATGCTACCTTCCAAGCTTTGGTCTATCAAGAACTAGAATTGCTAGGTAGTCAAGGACTGGAAATGCTAAGGGGTGCCAGGGCTTGGGGGGACGGGGTGGGGCATTGCATTTAAAAAAGCAAGGAAACAAAACAAGCAAGACATCATGGTTACCTCAGACAAATCTGAAATGTAAATCTCACAGATTATAAGTACACAATTCAGTCTGAAAACTGAAGTTTCTGGTCTCTGACTCTTGCTAGAAGAATATAAAGAGTTCTAAGGGGAACACCATCTGATTACTCTTATTACACCAACTACATGCACTGAAAACAGCAGTGTAATACGGGAAGCACAAAGATCTTGCTTAGCTAGTCACAAAACTAGAATGTATTTTAGAGTAAGTATTATCCCAGGCTAAATTTTTATAGTAACAGCAGGCTGGTCTCAAAAATCAAGCCTACAAATTCAGTGCAACCGGCACTGAAAAAAGACAGCTCATAACAGGACAGTACACCCAATTCCCGATAATTTACTTCTGATATTAAAAATACCTTACCTACAATGAGGGCACTGAGCTCTTTGTTCAGTCAGCCAACGCTATGAAGGAAAAAAGGAAAAACATTTTTAAGGAGATTGTAAAAAAAGAACTGCAAGCAGGTACATTCTATCATTAATGAGGAGTTACTTCTTTTTATTACAGCCTTCCTGTATTTTTCCTTTTTTTTTTTTTTTACAGATTTGTAATTTAACTGTTCAGCCACTTAGTCACAGAAGCAGCTGCTATTTGTATCTTAGTAACAAAGCAATCACTTTCCTTTAGATGTCAAAGACACTTCAGTTAAAACTATACAGAGAATTTTGAGGTACCAAATAGTCCATCAGAAACCACAGACCTGGCGCAGACTCCCACAGTCACTGACTAAAGAGCACTTGTCAACAAGAAAAAGCAAGAGATACAGCAAGCATATTTTTCAGCGTCTAAATTATTAGTCTTCAAGGTAACTTATTTCTCCCTCTCAGACTATTTATATGCACGGTAGATACCTGCAGATCAATGATCAAATCCACAAGGATCCTTGGAATGCTTCTCTTCCAGAAAGCTTCAAAGACAAGCAGCTGAGGAAAGAATTTCATCTGCCCACTCTAACTTACAAGTGTAAAAGCCTGGCAGCTGAAGGGTTTATATTTGTCAGCTCGCTGCTACATTTAAAGATTCTCATGAATAATCTCTCACCACCCAGCAACAATATGTCATCTAACATCCTTAATACGTAAAACAAATTCTTCACCTATAGCTCTTGTCACAGCTTTCAAAGCAAATGATGACTGTTCTGATTTCTGGAAATACTACCCGAGGTCTGAAAGGCTCAGGTGAACCCTCTCCCACCACACTAACACATAACAGGTTCTGGGCTTGGAACTGAAGTGTTACGCGTTGGTAATCATGACCTTAATAAATTAATTGAGGTAGCTTCAGCCTGCTACACCAGACTCCTCGAGGAAGATTCAGCCCGTATCTGATCATATTGTACTAGTTTGGTAAGCATTCGAAAACATCTCCAAGATGACAAGATGTGATGTTATGACCTTCCATTGCTCTTTACTGACAGATGCAAAAATCAGCACTTGATTACTGTTCCAACTTTCATCTGCCATACAGGCCTCAGTGACTCTCAAAAGACGCTAAAAAAAGAGATCATTAAATGCCTGTTTCTTAAAAGCAATTATTCCAGATAGTCCCTATAATTAGCGCTACCAAATGCATCACTCAGCCTGCCTAGTTTTCTCTCAGAGTGTCGTAAAAGATTCTGAAAGGGAAACTAAAGAGCACAGAGCAGGAAAAAAAGAATCCTTGGAACTCTGGGAAAAGGGGCAAGAAAGAAGCAAGAATATGTTTATAAGATCAGTAGGTTTTAAGTTCATGCATTTGTCAGAATAAACTATAATAAGCAGACTCACCCGAATACAACTGAAACAGCACAGCTTGGAGCAATGAGGACACAGACGTGCATCACGCAATTTTTCCATACAAATAAAACATCGGAATACTTCAGCAATGCTCTGCAAAGGGTAGATTATCGCTATTGTTAAGCCACATATTTCAAACATATCAGAGTTGCCTTTGTTTCCCAGGCAGAGTGCCAGGTTTCATAAACACAGCCCCATTCCAAACAGCTCCAGAGAGCGCATCTCAGAGCTAGACAGAAAGTCAAGCACCATGGCTCTCCTCCCCGCTTTCTCCTACGCTGCACCAGCTCTCAGCACCCTTTCTATAACACTACTCTTCTTCCTCAAGGAAGAGTTTCTTTCTTTGATTTTTTTTTTCCAAGAGGGCCTTCCTGTAGCCAAGATAATATTCCTACTTGAGTTCATGTGGGATTGAACAGTTGCCCAAAATATCTGTGCTGCACCTGCGGATTCTGAACCCATGAGTTTCAATGTACTGGCATTAAACTAATTCAAAAGCATGGTAAGTGCATACAGGTATTGTGCAGAATGCTAACGAGAGGGGTTGAAATTTATTTATTTTAGGTCTATTACTATTGTTTTTAATTTTTAAATAGGCCTATAATGTCTACCATTAGCACTAGCTCCACAATTTCTACACTCTCTCATGCCCCATTTAATCAATCTTGGGCAATAAAAATGTAATCGAATGTGTTTTTTTAGCATACTCATTTGAAAAGAGAAGCATTTTGTTCTAGAATACAATCTCCTCACTTCTCTCCATTCCCAAAATGAGAATAGTATTTTGAAATGCCACAGGATGTTTGCTTTCCATACTGATAGGTATTTTCACTGATAAAGACATTTTACATTCTGTACTGTACAGCAGTTAGATATCTGCTGGCTTTAACAATGGAACTTTGAAAGATTCTTCAGATGGGCTAATTTTAAAATTATAAATTAGCACAAAGGGGAGGCATATCTTCAATATACAGAAATGACAGCATCTCCCACACATTAGTGTCTTCTTTAATGGCTGCAAATCACTGAAATGCGACACATGCGTTTACAGGAAGTTATCCCAGAAGGTCTTTCAAATTCTTCTCCTGTTTGGCCGCTATTAATAGGGACCACGGCAGTGCGGGCAAGCTGTCCTGGTTACAGCCAGCCTTCCCACAGGCCAGGGCGGGTTCTGCCAGCGCCAGGTCTCCATCCACCTCCACAACAGGCACCTCCGATGCTCCACCGCTTTATTTTCTAACCCCAGCTACGGAAAATAACTGCGTCTCACCTAGAAATGACACCTCTTCACAGCCTTCTGCCCGGCTGACGGGCGCACACACCAGCCCAGCTCCCTGCGACCCGCCCGCCGCCCCTCAGGCCGCCCGGGCCCCTTCCCCTCACACAAGCCCGCCGCCACCGCCGCTTCCCCCCGGCCACAGGCCAGGCCGGCCGGCCCCAGCCTCCCGCTGAGAGGCCCGGCCCCGCCGCTCGCCTTTCCCCGCAGAGGAGAAGGAGCAGCCGCCCGCCAGCTCCCCCGCCGCCTC
>VXBO01008398.1:640251-666410 GCA_013400135.1 Rhinoptilus africanus
TAATGTGCTGATGTAAGAAAAAGGTTGTCTTTGGTTTTGTCTTAAAAAAAAAAAAAGGCATTGCAGTTGTGATTTGTATTAACATCATTGCCAGAAGTTGTGCTTGCCTGTATCGAGTTGCAATATTTTACTGTATTTGTGTTCATAGATCAGATTTTGTTAAAGGACTGACTTAATTTCATATTTTGGAATGACAGATCTCTTTGGAAACTAAAGCTGATGGTAAATTTGTGGGAAATGCAGAGCTATATAAGCTTGTTCATTATAAGCAACTACAGCTTCTCAGTAGAGCTTGACTTGTAGTGATTAAACAGACTTTTGGTTGCTAAAACGATGGTTTTGACCCAGTTTGAATCTCAAATTGAGGGAGTTAGAGTAATTATACTACGCTTTCCCAAAGATGTGCTACATGATGTACTGAAAGGTGGCTTAAATCCTGCGAGCTTCACTTGTGGCTGTTGGTGCCAAAAAATCAGTCACGGTAAATCGACTTCAAACTTTTTGTCAAGGTAAGATGTATTAATGATACTGGCTGTATGCTGAGACCTAATTTAATTTCTAGAGTATTTGTTTTTAACGAGCGTGCATACAAAATTTCATTTTGCTGTTTTGTTAGAATACAGGAATGATACCGCGTGACCGTTGTGGAGAGCTGGCGTGTGTCCGGCGTGTCTGACCAGCTGGGTGTGGAAACACCTCCTGCTGTCTGCGAGGAGGAAACCTTAATGGATGTAGATTTACCAAACGCAATCAATAAAACGAAAAGCACCTCAGAGAACAGTTGCCTCCGTGAGGTGTGGCCGCGCCGCAGGTCAGTGGGGAAAGTGAAGCGGGAAATTAAAGCGTCTCATGGGAAAGCGCTTGCAGAATTTGTTAAATAAAACAAAAAAGGGCTGTCACAGACGCACGGACGGGTGAGGGATGAAGCTGAGCCCCTCGGGGGGGAGCCCTGGGGGGGAGGCGGCCGCCTGGGGGCCNCGGGCGAAGGCAGCGGCCGCCCCCCTTCCCTCCCTCCCCGGCTCCGGGGGTTCCCCTCCGCGATGCCTCCCCGCTCCCTCGGGACGCTTCTCCCCCCGAGCCCCGGCCGGGAGGGTGCGGGGCGGCTGCCCGGCCGTGCTCGCAGCCCGGCTCCCTTTAAACCTTCCTCCCGCAACCTAATTTTAGGTGCCACCTGCTGACCGGTGCTTGATTTCAAAGCTGAATTAATCTCCCAACTCAAAACGCGTCAGCCGAAAATTAGCTTGTTTGACGTGGGGTCGTGATGGCTCCCCTCGGAAACGTGTGTATTTTGTCTTCCTAATCGGCCGTGCTCGCAGCCCGGCTCCCTTTAAACCTTCCTCCCGCAACCTAATTTTAGGTGCCACCTGCTGACCGGTGCTTGATTTCAAAGCTGAATTAATCTCCCAACTCAAAACGCGTCAGCCGAAAATTAGCTTGTTTGACGTGGGGTCGTGATGGCTCCCCTCGGAAACGTGTGTATTTTGTCTTCCTAATAATTCTGCGTTACGATATATCTCTTCCTAACGAGAGAGGCCGCTGACTGCTGCTTAGGTCGGGTCCAAGAGATCAGTCTTCTTGCCTGTGACTGCCTATTTGCTTTGCTCTCTGCTTGCAGAAGAAGCGCCGCTTTCCGTGGCTGGATCCTGCTCCCCGTGCTGCTCCAGACGGTTAATGGTTTGGTGCCCGGGCAAAATCCTTCTCGTTTGGAGAGTCTTGTCCCCTCCACGCACCTTCTGCCAGGGCCTTTGTGGATGGGCTGATTGCTTCTCTCTAAAATAGCCGAAAGATGTTTCTAAAGTTTTGTCTACTATGTTCCAAAGCATTGGGAGGAAAAAAAAAATACAGCAAACTGCGTTTTCCTTGTTCTTTTCCCTGCTGCCCCATTCAATTAATGAAAACGTCATTCGGTCTTCTAGATAATATTTTTCCCAAAATTCTGTGGGGATCTGTCAGATGCTGAGTTTAAACTATTTTCGATGTCGTATCTAGTGCCAGTTTATGCAGTGTCTGATCATGGTTATAGCTGATGGTCCTTAACTATTACTACTGCCTTGAATTATTACAATATAAAAACTAGAGGTGATCCGTTATAGATTTTATTACTTGCATTTCCTTCCTTTAGTTTATATGACAGATTAAGTTTCTTTATAGCTGTACTATGGCATAGTATATAAAATGCTGTACTTCTGTTTTGGAATGCGTATGTTATACATACCTACCAAGAGTCGGCTTTTCATTCAACAAAAAGGTTCTCAATTTTGATAGTTCCGTGTTTGTTTGCTAATTTGCGAGCTATTAAAAACTTGCAGATGACTTTGTTGGAACTTGGTATGATCTCCTTAATCTTCTTTTCTTCTCGCTTCTTTGTAATGACCTTGGTTAAGATACACAGCCCGAAGCCTAGAATGCGAGTGCTTTGGCCAGTTGCTCTAAGCACCATTAGAAAAAACAGGAAAGCCTTGCTCAATGGGAGGATTATTCATTAGGCGTTCCAAGACAAAGTCCACAGTCTTCAAATCGTTCTGTTTCCGCCTGTATACTGTGAAATACACCTATGGTAGAAGTACAGCCCTTAACATCTCCTCAGCTTCTTGCTCATCAGATACCATGAGGCCGAAGATCGTTTACTCTTTACTCTCTGTAGTATTTACCTTGTAACTTCAATTCCTGTAGGACTTGAATTCTCGTCAGGCTTTAGTCACGCTGTAGCTTTAGACTCGGCATCAGGTTTCCTATTGCATTACTCCTGTTCACTTTGGAGATCAAGATAACGCTTAACTTGTTTGGCTTTTTCCTCTCTAAGATGAAGCCTTGTATGTGAAGTTTTTTAAGTCTGTGGGTTTTGATTTTGCTTCTTCCTTCATGCAAGAATTTTCTTATCTCAGTTTATAGCTCGTCAGTGGAAGCATCCCTGATTTATTTCTTCACTTCTGCATAATTTTAAAATTGTTCTTTTCCAATAATTAAGTCTTGATGTTCCGTGTTAGAGTCCTCTGTCAGTGCCACCTGCATGGACTGAATTGCAGGGTCTTTGAGACAGGGTAGCATGATGATTTTTCCAGAGTCACAGATTAGTTGAGATTGGAAGGGACCTCTGGAGATCATCTTGTCTGACCAGAGCAGGGGCAGCTAAAGCAGATTGATCAGGATCTTGTCCAATTAGGTTTTGAATATGTCCAAGGATGGAGGCTGTACAACCTGTCCAGGCAGACTGTTCCAGAGTTTGATCCTTCTTACAAAAAAAAAAAAGTGTTTTTTCCATATGTTTATAAACTAAATTTCCTGCATTTCAATTTGTTCCCACTCCCTCTTGTCCTTTCCCTGGGCACATCAGGAAGAGTCTGGCTGTCTTCTATGTTCCCTCCCATCCGGTATTTATACACGTTGGTAAGATCCTCCCAATCCTCTCTTCTCTGGGCTAAACAATTCTCGCACCCTCAGCCTCTCATTGTATGCAAGAATCTCTCATCCCTTAATTTTCACAGCCCTTCCCTAGACCTGTTCCAGTAGATCCATGCCTGTCTTGTACTTTGGAGTACAGAAGTGGACATGGCACTCCAGATGCGGCTTCACCAGTGATGAGTAGATGGGAACAATCACCTTCCTTGACCTGCTGGCAACATTCTTTGCTTATATTGCAGGGATAAACCCCCAAATGACAGAACTTCTAAGGGTCATGTCCTTGATGTGCTTGACATTGACTCCCTCTTGTCCCATGAGGGTGCTTTCAAAGTTAGAATGAGCAATCATAATGTTTGGATGTGGTCACCTTCGCTCACAGGATGCTAAATTATGCTGGGGACCGTGATTTCTGTGTGGGAAATGCATGAAGTTCACAAATGGACAATAGATGAATCTGGAGGTGCATTTAAGTGAATGTCAGAAGCCCTTCAGTCAGGCCAGCCTTTTCATTTTTAAGGAGGGAAAATTATTTCGTCCATCAAATCGCTTGCTGTAGTTCCCTTTTCTGCATGTGGTTTGTGAAAGCCACATTGCTGATTTAGAATTCCTCTTTCAGCTGCTATCTCAACTTTTTTCTCAATTTCCCCAAAACGCTACAAGTCAGGCATTTGGTTGCCAACTGGTTTGACTTGCCATACCTACCTCCCTAAGGTGTGACCTGTTAGATCAGTCACTTAAAGGTTTATTTCTGGAATTTTAGGGTGTTAGGAATGCTAGGATACTGTTGGTTTATTCACCATTCTGAAGATCGACTGGGTTTTTAACTCCTCTCTTACCGTTCAGGATGCATGGGCTGTATTCTTACAGCTGATAAGTTATCTAAACCCACAATTTTTATTGCAGCTAATTTATAACTAATCATCCAGGTCTTATGCAGGTTTTTTCCGTCTCTTAGGCAATCATCAGAAGCATACAATGAGATTCTCAGGTTCTCCTCTACCCCTCAGTCGCTTTTGCCACTCAGCCTGTTCCTAGTTCTGCAATCAAATTCCACAAAATATTGGTGATTGTCTAATCACAGAAGCTGCTGTGGGCTTAACCATATTGGGTTACCTTAAACCGTGCAGATTTTGTCATCTTGATTCTAAGTCAGTTAAGTCTCTTTCATTTTGTAAACTAACCAATGCAAGCGACCCTGATAACAACAACAGTTGCTCGTGCATGGAATTTCGTGGCTTTAATTAAGTAATTAAACACACACTTAGGTAAGTATGTACCGGTAAGGTCTTGTTAGTAGGCAAGGCCTTAGCTGAAGCTTTTATAATTGTTGTTTACAAAGTCTGTCATTCATCACTGTCAAAGAGTACTTAACATTTGCATAGATATCCTCATCAGTACCTGTATCTTCCTGAAGTTGTTTTGTTTTTCAGTGTAGAACAGTGCGTATTTTCTGAAGGAGAGAGAAAGCACAACCTTTTCCAGTCCCCAACCAGGCTGATTTTCAAAGATTTTTATGTAGGGAATGGTGGCTTAAGGGTTACAGAGTTGACTCCTGCCCGAGAGAAAGTTTGATTTGCTTGTCCTTTTGTTTCTTGTCTGGGGTTGATGCGTGTTTCTTTCCTTGTGTATGAACCCTCCCTTTGCCAGCAGCATAAACCTTTATTGACAGATTTGTGCTGTTTCGGGAAGTATCCTTGCACTGAAAAAAGAGGTTGTCGCCTCTTTGAGCAACAACTGGGTTATGCGTTTAGGGAATATCAGCTTTAGAGAGTCTTCAGGGCTTTTTTTCTTGGTTGGTTTTTTATTCTACACACCCCCCCACACCCCCCTTGTTACCTTTCCTCCCACTAATTCTGAAGAAGACTTTTTGCATATACTGTCCTGTGCCTGTGGAGCATATTGTCATAGCCAAATGTCATAGCCTTTAAGGAAAAACAGGGCACCAAACCTCCGTTAAAATAAACACTTTGTTTTGTATATTCAAAGTATTATACAAATCCAAGATCAGTCTCTTCTTTTTTTTTTTTTTTTTTTTTTTAAATTGTTTTACCTTGAGAAAGTTCTGTCTCTTGGGTCTCCCTCGTATGTTAGCGGCAGCAGGGATTTCTGACTCTAGCTTTGTACTCATTCCTCCAAATATTTCCTCAAAATATGTAGATTTTTTAATCCTTTTTAAAATTTATTTCCACTGGGACTGGGGGGAGGAAAAGGATTTTGTACATTTTTTTAGGGGTTTTTTTGTTATTTTTGTAGGTGCTGGAGAGAACTTGGAAAATACGATGGCAGCCTTTCACCAGTGAGTACAAATGTAACCAATAATGCCTAAAGCAGCGGTTTTCTCATTGTCTTCAGTGAGTGAAGGAATCAAGAAAGATAGGATTTCCATCAGTTCTTTGGGGTACAGTGGCCCGTTTCTGAAAGTCATCTCTCCTTTGGATGACTTCTGTGGATTGATGAACATGGCTCCAATTTAAACAAGGAGGAATTGGGATACCACAAACTACGATTCGCACACAATAACGTGGTAGACTGGCAATTGGAAATAAAACTCCTGAGGCCCGATTCCTCCTGTGCTAGCTAATGAAACATAGAACAATACTGCTTCCATGTTTAATGGCGGTTGCTTCCCTTAATTTATTTATCATTATAAAGCTATTTTTCAAAACTAATACCACCCACTGTTTTTTTCTAGATACACTGTTGTTTCTCAAAAGGTATTTCAAATCATGGCCTATGTGCTAATTAGTATACAAAGCTGGATTTCAGCGAGTATGATTCTGTTGACTGCTATTATGGCTGTAAGCAATTCTCTTAGATATTTCACAGTTTCATAGTATTCAGTTCCCTCTTCTATGTAGAAATGTAATAATTTGTCTCCTAGAATTATTGTGACTGAAATCCTAATGTTAAAGGACTTTTAGTGTACCATCTGTAAAGCTATTACAAATGTTCATGTTATGTTTTCTCCCTTCATACACATACTTCATTTGCACAATGTGTGAAAGCCTCTTACCTAGGGGTTTAAAACTGAGTTGGTACTGGAGAGCCTTTTAAACCTCCAGCATTTAAGTAGTGAATTCTAACAAGGTTCTCGAAGGCATTTGAAAAAGAAGCATATCTGAAACTCCAGCTGCCAATGAGCAGTGACCAAATTATGCAGGCTTCTTTATGTTTTGTTTTGGGTTTTTTAATTTGCTTTGTGCTAAGTAGCCTCATCAGTTTGCATATTTCCTTGCAGACCGAGGAGTGCCAGCTTTCCCAACCAGGCAGTGCTATTGAAAGGACTGCAGTATTTTCTATCTCCATGGAAGCTTAGCATACTTTTGTGTGGTTTTCCTGCTGGCCTGCCTTTTTTTCAAGTCTGTTACCACAGTTTTTGGAAAGTGCTTTTTTTTTTTTTAACCATTTCTTAATGCTCATGTAGTATCATACTGATTTTATATGTTTAGGGCTCTTAGAAAGTTATACCATATTTTTATTTCCAGAAGTTCAGACATTTGTCTGTTTCTCTTCTGGCCATTTAAATTATTTTATGACTGTAGTGTAACAAATGTGAGGTCCACTTTTTGAACTCATGTCAACTGCCAATAGCAAAGCTTAGTTACTTGTTTTGGGATTGTCTTGGCTGAATAATAAAGGCATATTACTTCTGCAGAAAGCAGAGTCAGAGCGATTCCCTTGCATTAGGCAGTAGAAAGTGTTCTGGCTTCCTCTGTGGAGGGATAAAGGCTTTGTCCTTCCCATCTGCTCATTCCCATCTCCACTGGTAAGCGAGCAAAAGGAATTGGGTAGAAAATGGGTGATCTACATGGTGAAAAATTATCCGGACTGGCTCAGATGGCTGGTATGAATTAATCAATTTATAACCCATCAGGTTTTGCGTGAAGCCAAATAGGGCGTGCCTGCAAGAGCTGTTCCTGCAGGTTTGGACAAGCAGGCGTATCTGGCCATTGGTGGAGGAGAATCCAAAACAGATTGCTTGTCTGCAGCCTAAGACCCACCCCCTTGGGTTTTTCGCCATGTTGACAGTAGCCTAAGTATTGACAAGCAAATAGTTTTATTTACGCTATTTGGGCTTTAACAGTGATTGGTGAATATTTAATACTGTTGCATGATAATGAAGACATTATGATCATAATACATAAACAAAGTGTATGGGGGGAGGAGGCCTCGCTGGCAATTTCAAGTTCTATACTAGCTTAACCTACAAATATTCTGGAAAGCATTTATGACCTTTTTGTACCAAAGACAGTATTTTTTTAGTTTTGCATAGCAAAACACCTAATAGATTTTTTGGGCTGTATTACATACTTCTGTGGTGGTTTTAGATTTTAAATGAACTGATTTTAAGTTAAAAGAGACACTTGTAATGTCTTAAAGTACTTGGGCATCTGGCATAAAAGATGCCATAACAATTTAATTACCAATTTAATAGTCCCTAATACAGCCATGTACTTTAGCATTGTCTTGACAGGAAGCTGCTAAATAAACTCTCCAAGTAAATTCTCACTGTATTTCCTCTTTTCTTTATGAACATACTTTGTTTAGAGAGAAAGCTTTAAACACTGTAGTTACCATAATAAAAGTATGTGATCAGCTTAGAATTTATAAACCCTAAATATTGTGTTACATTAGGCCTTGCCTAATGGCATTCAGTTTCCAAGGAGAGGCTTTTCTTATATATTTCCTGGTGTGTCATTTTACTTGAAAACAGTTGGAATTAAACACGAGCAGAGCTCTGTCAGCCTAATTTGCAAATGGTGAGCCTGCTTCACAACTTGAGTTTTGGAGCAGTTGAGTCTGAACCCAACACGTTCTGGTGAATCTGGAGAACATCTGGAGTCTTCTCTGGAGCAACGTGGATTTGATGTGTTATAACTGCAGAAAAAACTGATTTCCAGCTGAAAAAACTCAGCACTTTCAGGAAGCTTATTCAGCAGCAAGCTGTTAGTAAGAGCCTGGCAGGTCCTCAGATTTGTTAACAAGGCAAGTTGTTGTTCTCCTTTTTCTATGCAGCATCGGTCCTGAATTTCTTAAGCAGTAATATTGCTAGTAAATTACGCTGGTTAAATGATAATACGTGGTACTAAATGGAACATCATCTACAAATTTGGCAAATCTCCTCTAGCGTATTTGGAGATGCTTTTCCTCAGGAGTGAAAATTACAGAGAACAGGCTGTGGATCTTCCATTTGTAATAGGATTTTGTTCCTCTCCTAATTCTTAATTGGTGGCACTGGAAAACAGTTAAGAAATTGGTTTTAATTTAACAACCCCCTTCTTGATCATTATCCCAGCTGGACCAGAAATTGTGTTAAACGCTTATGGGAGTATGTTCTTTTTCATTTTGTTTTGCCATTGCCTTTGTGAGTGTTTATGGCATGTCTGTACTTCAGCAGTCAGTAAAGCACTTTTCTTAACAAAAAGGCTGTTACTGAAGTCACAGAGCTTTGTGTCCGGCATAGACTGTTCTCACAGATCTCCTAGGCTTGTTCGTAGGTGGATAGAAGGAACAGCCCAGTGTTTTGCTTCGGTGTTCAGGCTTCACGCTGGGACTTTAGCTGTCTGATGGAATGATACCTTCTGAGTATCTTTCCCAGTGAAATGAGCAATTCAGTTCTTGTTGGAGTAAAGCTTAGCTTTTGTGTTCTGGTTTGAGGTTTCTTGTCTTATTTTTTATCAGTATTAATACTACTTTCTGCTGTCTTCTACTGTTCCTCCTATGAGCTAAGCTTCTGTAGAGTGTATTTGGGATTGGATTAGAACTTTTCAAAGCAGCAGATTGGAACAGGAATAGCTATTTTTCTTTGAAAAATATGACTGGGTGTTTTAGTGGTTTATTTTTTAAAAATTAAAACTTTTTCATTAAACTAATAATAGGTTTTTTAAGTGTAGTTTTGCTAGCCAAGAGCCTGAAAGTCCCATTGCTAATTTCCTGATTCATCCATTCCTGAATAACTTAAATCAAGTAAAAAAAGGCTTTCACATCTCTGTCATTTGTTGGTTATGCTTACCACAAAATTGATCGCTTTTTTCAAAAGAGCTCGTTTCTTCCAGTGGTAAATGTGCTGATACTAATAAACATCACGCTCAAAGTTCTGAAACAATACTTTGGAAGTAGGTTTCCCAATCCTGAGGTGGTAGGCTGCAATTGGCGGGTGTGCTGCTTGATTTCTATGGCAGACTCCCGCCTTCAAATCCCATCTCTGATTTGTGATACGTTGTTTAGTCTTGCATCAGCTTTCCCACTGCAGCAGACTTATTTGCTTCTTGCTTTGCTGCAAGATCGTGAGGACTCATTGCATCATTAAGCATCTAAAGTACCCCCCTTGAGATCAGTTCAATTGAATAACGTGCATGTGTTAGGTTTGGACCTGTACGAAGTATACGTGTGGTTGAAGGCAGACTTCTTTGCTTCCAGTGCGGTTAATATAGGAACAGACATGTTGGAGCTGGATTGTCACCTGACGAAAGATGAGCAAGTGGTTGTGTCCCATGATGAGAACCTGAAGAGATCAACAGGAGTTGATGTCAACATATCCGACCTCAAATACTCTGTAAGTTGAAGAATAAATGTTAGTGCTAGGTGATGTTTAAAAATGTGTTTGTAGAGTGGCTGGGGTGGGCAAGAAGGTTGTGTGCGTGCATGTATGTCTAGTATCCAAAAATCTAAGGAGGGGATTCATCTTGTCTTACTGAAAAAACAAAGTTGACTAGGCTCCCTGTGTAGTCAAAGGAGAAAAACCGGCACATTTCCAGAGGGTGATTAACCAATCTGGTAGTAGGTTGGATGAAAAGCTTTCTGGAGGTGGACCTGTGTTGCCATACTGATGACAAAGGAAGCTTCGTCCACGAGCTCCTTCTCGTATGACCGGCTTTTTAATGGGCAAACCGGTAGATAAGTCCCACCTGCACTGACAGTTTTAAAAGCCTGGTTTACAGAACTGTCTTTCCATCTGATATTCAAGTGGAATTCTCAGAATTTTCAGACAGACATCTGGAAACGTTCTGCCTTACTCAGGACAGGTAGCACAAGTCTAAGAATGCCAAATAGTTCAAGTAAGAATGAACACAGGGCTTCTAAATCACTTTTTGTGCAAGAAGATTTAAAAAAAAAATTTTTTTGTCTTCAAAGATAACTTACATGGCTTATGGATTATATTTTTTTGTGTTTTTTGGGAAAAGTCATGATTATATCCCTGCATTTGAGTTAGCGTTCCGTTTCCCTTTATTTTTAAGGAACTCCCACCATATCTCTGCAAGTTGGATGTCACATTCCAGAAAGGTAAGTTTTTGTCTTTTGCTGTTTCAATTTACAGTAACTAATTTTCCATTATTGTAGTGTGGCAATTTTTTATTTTGACAAAGAGTAGAAAAGTGGAGTTGCTTTTATCTGTATCTTGGTAAGATAAGTTTTAAAAGAAAAATATAATCCTAGTTTTAGAAACCAAAATACGGGTTTTTTAAATACCGGTTGGCAGTGACTACGTTTAAGATGTAAGGTAGCTTTCCCAAGTAAGCATTTCAATTACTTGCTTCTCTGCTTCTTGCAACTGCTTTCCAGTTCCCTTGTGAGATCTTCAGAAGGTGCTGATTGAAAATTTGTTGTTCCAAAAATGAAGAGAAGGCAGAGGAGAGTTTCTTTACAGCTCAGAAGCCGTTGTGCTGGCGCACTCTGGGCTTGAAGTACTATAAGGTGTCAGATAATGCAGATATTTTCAGAAGGGTGAATGGAAAGAGTAGTAGTTACTGTATGTGAGACTTGAAGTTCAGTACCAATATTGCGGCAAGAGAGGAAAGCCTAGAAAAATACTAACCTGTTTTCCTGTGAAAACTGTGGTTTGTGGGGCTGTGATTTGCATAAAGCATACTGAGAGCTCTTCCACCTGGAAAAGGCTACTGGAGATTGTATCATCTGTGTTTGCCTGAGGGGCTTTGTGGTTATCTTGTGTAGCCTTCCCATATTTGAACTGCCCAGCAAGAAAATGTTGTGTTAAACTTGTCTTTTCAAAATTGCAAAATACTCAAAATGCATCAAGAGGAAGTCTGTGACGTGTTATTTTCACACATATATACCCTCTGTTTATGTACAATAATACAAATTTCATTTATGTACAATAATACAAAGAGATGGCGAGAGCCTTCAGTTAATTCCCTAGAGCCACAAGCAGTTTCTGACAATAAAATTTGGGGAAGAATCTTCATGGTTGGAAAGGACTTTCCCTAGAAGGAAAAGGTTTTCTCATTTGGTCTCATTTCATATTAATCTCATCGCATTTGGTATGTGGTAACTGAGCCCGTGTTTGCTATTTTGGGATTTTAATGATGCCTGCACTCCTACTGTTGCTAAATAATGTCTGAATTTATGAAGTCCAAAGCTAAACGTGCAATATGCTTAGGGCATTTTCATTATGGAAGTGAGCTTGTCGTAGTTAATTACAACTATCTGAATTAAGTAATTTTTCCTTTTTTTTTTTTCAGTTAAAAAAATTGCTAATTCTGGGAACTATATATTCTTTTTAATTTTAAGGTAACAAGTGCTCTGACATCCCAGCTTTTATCTGCAGTGTATTAAAAATGGTCACAGCAGTGTCAATGTTCTTGTTTCCCCAGAATGTCACTGCGAGGGAAAAGACAACCGTATTCCACTCCTGAAAGAGGTGTTTGAGGCATTTCCGCAAACTCCTGTCAACATTGACATCAAAGTGAACAACAATGTGTTGATCAAAAAGGTACATGCAAATCTGTGCTGAGCTGAGACTGAATGTCATGTAATGATGTTGAAATTACAAAAGGAAAGTTTCTTGGAGTTGCTATCAGTCTGTGACACTAAAATCTGTGTTCTTGGACCGCTTCATCCTTCACGTGTTAAATCTTGCTCCACATATGAGGTAATATAGGAGACAGAGAAGTGGTCATGTCAAGATACACAGCAAACAGCTCTTTACTAACCCTTTATCTTGACATGAAATTGACGCTACGCTGCTAGAGACATGTTTGGTTTGTAGTTTATATGAAGGGTCTTCTTATGGACTGTTGCCTACCAAAGCAGCATAAAACCATGATGCCAGTGTAAATATAAATGTTCGTCACAAACCAGGAAATCTGCTTTCCGTCAGATACTATTTTGCCATTTAATTTTCTTAATTTATATAGAGTTTTTGTAGCTATACTGGTCTTTCCTTTTATCTGTTGACCCAAACACCTGATTCTTCTCAGTCAAAGCGGCACAAGCACAGGACAAGTTGTGAGACCGTATAGAAGAACTGTCTTCTCTGTCACAACTTATATAGATGAAAAGTAGCAAGTAGAGTTCCGTTTATATAATGCTGCACGTAATTTTCAATGAATACATGATAGCATTCTGCTTTTTTATATTGCAGGTTTCAGAGCTGGTGAGTCAGTATAAGCGAGAGCACTTGACAGTATGGGGGAATGCAAATTACGAGGTTGTATCGAAGTGTCTTAAGGAGGTAAGAATGGGTGGAAGCTGCGCTTCGTTCTTGCCTTCTTGCTACTGTGTGGTGACACAAGGTGCTTTTCTGTAAATTTTAAATCGAGATCTAGCCAGCTATGCCAGACTGTCAGATGTGATAGGAAATTTTGCACTTAGATTGTAGTCTTACTGCACTGTTACAATAAACCAAGCACAGTTAACCCCCATATGCTCTACAGTAAAATACTTGAGGAATTAAACTTAATCATGTTTTATTCTTGTTCTATAAAATACAGGGTGTTATGATTTTATGCCAGGAACTCCTAAAGCCTGTTTTGCGCATCATTCATCTGGTACAAAAGCAATTTTTCTAAGCATGGCTTACTGTGTGTTTCTTTTTATGAAAATAATGGATGTGGCCACTGGTTGACACACAGTTATATTAATATAAAGCTATTTTACAGCTGTAGATTCTATTCCTTTTTGTGCTGAGGAACTGTTCAGTTTAGAATTAAATTAGAATTGTGCTTAGTCCGAAGGAGTTACACACCTGAGTGAAACTGTTCTAGTCGAGAGTACAGATGCTGTTCGGATTTATCTGTGTAGGACAATGCACCATTTCATAGAATCATAGAATCTTCATGGTTGGAAAGGACCTTTGAGATCATAGAGTCCGACCATACACACACACAAAAACAACCCCTACAATCTCTGCCACTAGAGCATGCCCTGAAGTGCCAAATCTATATGTTTCTTAAATGCCTCTAGGGATGGTGACTCAGCCACCTCCCTGGGCAGGCTGTTCTAGTGCCTGACCGCTCTTTCAGTAAAGTAATTCTTCCTAATATCTAATCTAAACCTCCCCTGCCGCAACTTCAGACCATTTCCTCATTATTCACTTGGGAGAAGAGGTCAACACCCACCTCTCTGAAGCTTCCTTTCAGGTAGTTGTAGAGGGCAGTGAGGTCTCCTCTCAGCCTCCTCATCTCCAAACTAAACATGCCCAGTTCCCTCAGCCTCTCACCCATGCCGAGTACAGAGGCACCATCACTTCCCTGCTCCTGCTGGCCACACGGTTCCTGATACAAGCCAGGATGCTGTTGGCCTTCTTGCCCCCCTGGGCACACTGCTGGCTCATGTTAAGCTGTCTGCCCACCAACACCCCCAGGTCCCTTTCTGCCAGGCAGCTTTCCAGCCACTCTGCCCCGAGCCTGTAGCGCTGCTTGGGGTTGGTGTGACCCAAGTGCAGGACCCGGCACTTGGCCTTGGCCCATCGATCCAGCCTGTCCAGATCCCTCTGTAGAGCATTCCCACCCTCAACACTCCCACCTGGTTTGCTGTCGTCTGCAAGCTTACTGAGGGTGCACCCAATCTCCTCATCCAGATCATTGATAAAGATATTAAACAAAACTGAGCCCTGAGGGACACCACTGGTGACCGGCCACCAAGAAGATTTCACCTCATTAATGACAACTCTCTAGGCATGGCCATCCAGCCATTTCCTACCTGAACAGCAGTTATATTTGTTCATTTTCGTAGCATCAATACCTGAATATTTTGATGCATAAACAGCATCTTTAAAAATACGTTGTGGAGAGAGTTCATGTGATAACAAACTATAACAAATCCTGCGCTAAAGCACAGCTTGTTCTTTGAAGTAATAGTAGTCTAAGAGAAAACGCTGCATAGTGTGGTGCAGTCTGGAAAGATGGTGAAGGGCAGGTAACAAAAGCATTACTGTGACTAGTGAAACTTTGTTTTCAGGTCCCAATGCCCCTTCAGATTTTCTAAAGCTTTTGCTTGGATTACAAGCTACCAGAAAGAGTAATTTAAATTCAGTGTCAGGCATATAATAAAAGAGTTGGCAGCCTAATGTTTAGGTGCAAGTGCTAAACTTTAAACGTGCCTTGATGAGTAAATTTAATTGCAATAGTCTCAACAATCTTCCAAGATAATTTAGAGTCTTTCTTTCCTGGTTCCTGCAGAATGCTGACATTCCCATCATCTTCTGTTTGCAACGTGTCCTCCTGCTCCTCGGCCTGTTCTACACTGGTCTGCTGCCATTCATTCCCTTCAAGGAAGAATTCTTGGAAATTCCCATGCCTTCAATCATCCTCAAGTGAGTGAGAGCCCATCAGTGGGTGCTGCGCTGCCGTGGTAGCAAAGCAAGTGCATGATAATGCCAGCTTGAGCATGGTTTAGTTGCTATCCTTGGGCTGAGGATGCTGTTTTGTTAGTTTAGGCACTTTTGTGTGTTCCTAAGAGAAGGCTGTGCCAATCTGCTCCTCTGTATTTAACCTGTCTCTAGTAGCTCTCAGTTACTCAGTTGTTAGTGCCTGTGTATATCGATGTTTCCTGTTTACAGTGTCTCCTGTAAATACTCTCTCCGTGCAGCTGCCTTTGCAATGTAGCTTGTGCTGATGCCGTCGAGATAGTAGCATGTAGCAGTGCTGTACAAATAACTAATTCTTGCCCTTTCCTCAATCTTCCTTGAGGGACATCTCTGCTGCGTCTCCTAAATGTAGCACATTTCTCTTGTGTAACCCAATTCTAAGTCACAGTCTTAGATGATGAAATTACTGCACTAATTTGAGAAACTGCAAGCTTAATTCTTCATGTTCCTTTTGCAGGAACATCTCAAGTAATGTTTTAATCTGTGCTCTGGTAATTTTTTGTTTCCTCTTCCTCAACAGGCTGAAGGAACCTCAGAAGATTACAAGAAGCCAGAAATTTGTTATCTGGCTAGCTGATACGTAAGATTTTAATCTTATTAAATTTTTATTTATAATTTGCCTATATATTAACAGTTGGGTCAGGCAACTAAGACTAGATATTGCTATAGCTACTTGTTATGTTGTAATTTTTTTCAGTTTCCTCTAGCTTTTTTAGCTGTGCAGCATAAATCATAGTCAGATTTTACGTAGATGTTCCTGTATGCTTTTATTTTTCATACGCTGAAGCATACTAAGGTGCAGTAACAGTGGGCATTATTCCAATTTAGTCTATTTAGTTTCTGTTGTTAAGTGTGTTCTGTTAATTAGCATGCAAGTAGATTGCAAGACTGTTTCACAATGTCGTCAGAGGAGATACTGCTTGGCTTATGCGGACATTTTGCTTTTTAAGAGGGTCTGTGCTTCAGAGGCAACTTAGTCATAGGCTTTTAGAGGTTGAACGGGATGGCAGTAAGTGTCTTCTGGCTCTTGCTTCTATGCCTGACATCTGTGGGTTTGATTTCTTGAGTGGCCAGTAGAGTTTTCGTGTCTTCTGGTGTGAAGGATAAAATCTCTTCTGAAAGCAAAGGGATTGATTCATCGGACACGGTACAGGTACCTGTACGGTGAAGGAGGATTTGGCTGGATTTATCTTCAGAAGAGTTGATACAAATATCTATAGCTACTGCAAATTTCTGAGTATCTGTGTTAACCAGTCCTGAGTTGTTTGAACTAGAAGTTTCCTATAATTAGGTTTCTAATCGCTTTCTTGTGGGAAAAAAAAAGAGTCTAAATGCTCTATGGAAAACTTATTATAGAACATTAACTTTGAAAATTTCATTTGTACTTTAGGTTCCTAAATAATATTGTTCTCCTTTCTGCAGATTGCTAATGCGGAAAGCACTTTTTGACCACCTCACTGCTCGGGGCATTCAGGTACAGCGTGGCAAAGCTAAAGGAAATGTGCTTTTAACCTAGTGAGAATTTGAACCAGACAGATACGGCCTTAAGATGGATTCACGTTCTCCACAACATCTTCTATAGTGTTGATAGCGTATGCTGTTATATTTGCAGTTCTGTAGTTGCAAAGGAAGAATTGTATACGTGGAAAAAACCTCTTTAATTTAAATTCCTTTAAGATTTTTTTTTTTCCCCTCACTTCAAACTTAAGCCACGAAATCTGATGAACTCCTTACCTATTTTGGGCTTTTCACAAAGTAATATTTTGACTTCTGGGATTACCTGAAGTCTCAGGTAATGAAATGGAATTGGAGTCACCTCTAGAAAATGCCCCCCTTCGGAGGACAAGGGGGAAGAAGTTGGGTGTGTTTGTGTGCGTGTCTTTGGCATCAGAGTGTAATCATTTATTGTTTTAAATATATGTGGCATCATCTCTCTCGCATGAACGGATTTAGGTCAGAAGTCACCTTTCTTAAAAATTTGAGTATTTCCTGTAATAATTTGTCTTTCTATCTCATCTTACAGGTGTATATTTGGGTACTGAATGAAGAACAAGAATACAAGAGGGCGTTTGATCTGGGAGCAACTGGAGTGATGACAGACTATCCAACAAAACTTAAGGAGTTTTTACACAATTATCCAGCATAAAGGAAGAAACCCAAGGAAGTTCTTGCAGAATAGCTTGAGAGCCAAGGATTTTATTCTTAAAAAAAAATTTTAAAAAGAGAGCAGCATACACAGATCATTCTTTGAAAGATGTAATTGGATGATCTCTTACCTTGTTGTCAAGTTGCTACCTAATGTAAAGGTTGTCTATTTATTTTAAAACTTTAATTACATAGTTTACATTTGTAAATAGCTCATTTGGCAATGGCACACTTCAGAAGTAGCGGTGACTAGAAAGAAAGCTGCTGGATAGGATACCTGTAGATAATAAGCGTTATTTTACCTGTCACAAGTGTTCCTGAGCAGATGTCAGGACATGTCAGTTATTCCAGTTATATTCTAGTGGGCAGAAACTAAAGAACTTTTGAAAGTGTACCCTGTGTGTATGCGTTTTGTGTGTTGCTTTCAGTTTTCAGATAACTTGTAGGACAAAAGAGAAAAGCAACGCACAGAAGATAGAAAGCGGGATCTGTGGTTAGCCAGATAGTTTAGCCTGTGAAGTGTAGTCGGTAAAGGCGGTCACTTTTTTATCAAATTAACTCACTTGGTCAGTATAGATTTACTCCATTATTCTTACTGATAAGGATGTTGAGCTTGAGTTGCAACTGTTTTTAGACCCCTTTCTGATGTGATGGCAATGCTGTGACTTACTGGTCAAGGTCTAAATACAGCGTTTAAGCCAGATTCTGGGTTTGACACTGAGTTTCGCTGCAAGGGTCTAGCTTTGCCTCTGCTTCTCACCTGCCTTTCAGGCCACCATGGGACAGCAGTAGCTAGCTTTCCAGAAAGGAAGATTGTACTTATTACAGATTACGCTTTCTTTCAAATAGTCTTTTCACAAAGGAAGCCAATGTTTTTGCACATTTCTAGTTCTAATGTTTGTTGGCTTGGTGAATGGCAAGTTGTTTTGAGGGTGAGAGACCGAAGAAGATTCAGTTTGGTCAGGGCTCTCAGGAACAAATTCAAATGTTCCTATTAAGTGGATTCACCCAAAGCAGATTTATACGCATACTTGTAAATTTTAGTCTTTTCTCTCCACAAAAGTACATTCAATATTCATTAAGTTTATGTGCATGGACACAGAAGTAACTTTACTGGCAAAAGCCAGGAAACCCCAGGTGTGACGGCATGGGGTGAGATAAGAATGTATTTCTGTAAGTTTACATGCTGTTCTGTCGTTGTGAACAGGTGTTAAGTGTGCGTCAAACAGACTTGAGCCTGCGATGCCTGTGTGCTTTGGTGTTGTCATGTTAGTGGTGCAGGGTTTACAAAAGGGGTTTGATTACCGTGGCTTAATTATACACAGTGACATGTATAAAGCTCAGTCATCTAATCATCAGATACGGCTGGAACAAAACTATTGTTTAGTGGTAGTATTTACTTCCTTAAGGAACTTTATGTGAAAATCATGGATCTTAATAATAAACATAGTAGCCAGATGCAAGAGTATATTTACTGCAAGCTATACTCACTGTTACAAAAACTTTAAGTAATTGTTTTCCCTTGCTAGCTCAGATTTGGAAGGGCTCTTGGGTCACTCCACTGGCTGCTGTGCCATACTTCTAGTCGCAGAGCATCTTTGCTATTTTATTATGTCTGTCAGGAGGCTGTCAGCGTTAGAATGTCAAGTCCATCTGGATGGATAATATTTGTTTGTGCATCATAATTCCTTTCTGAGGAATATTTCCACATGGATGAAGTGGAAGAAACTAATGCATTTACTCTTTAAATGAACATGTGATGATGGTAGCACATGAATTAACGGTGTCCTTCTAAATATCTGCCTGGTTAAGATGGCTGTAAATTAAATTTTCCACTTAACTTAATCAGGCTTGTTGAATGGAAGAGAGGGAAATGTAACTTCCTAACTGTTTTTAGGAAAAAGGATGAAAATATTTATTATGTACTAAGCTTCTTGTTTCCCTTTTAGACCAGGTATGTCTGCTAATAGACTTATCTGGTATAATGTATTAGACCAAACAACTGCTAATAATTAGGCTATTCATAGTTCTGCCTGCTTTCCAGTAGTCACAGAGTAGTTACAGAATAGGCTCCAGATGCAGCTCAGTCAGTAAATTAAAAACTTTCACCCTTTCTGTCTTAATTTGGTTTACTAGCCAGTGTGTAGCTCCAGTTAGTTTTTATGCAGTGTGGTTTGCTTCAACTCAGTTTTATTGCCATTGACTTTCCAAGACGGACACTGATATTAAGATGCAAATATAATTCTGGTTTTAGACAATACTACCAAATAACACACATTAAAACTTTTAGGCTAGGAAAAGCTAAGCTTTAAAATACCAGTCTTGACTTCTGGACTTGATCTCTCAAGGGACAGATGATGACTCGGTTTCTCTCTCAAGTTTCCCTCATCACTGCATAAATAAGCTATTTTGCTTTAATTCTATATTGAATGACAAAACACAGTTATTGAAATGACAAGTTTAGGTTTTTAATTTCATTTTAATCTTTTTCCTCTGTCTCTCTAGCAGTGGTATCGGAAAGTTCTGCTTTCAAAGATGCCCAATGCATTTTTAAACCACTCGTCTTCCTAGATCTGATGTAGCTTTTGACTGTGCTGTTTATACATGACCTCTCTTTGATAAGTCTGTCTGAAATTTGAGTCAAGTTACGTGGGAGGGACGGGGTTCAGAGCTGGAAAAGCTGCTGAATTTATTCAGTCACCCATTTGGGCTTTAGTACAAGAGCTAAAGTTCGATCTTGTGAGACAGATAGCGTTGCATGGATGAGGCCGTGAATCTCAGCACCAACGCACAGCGCTTAGGCCATGATAACTGTTTGTAACAAAATAACAGGGAATTGAGGTAACTGTAGAATGTTTGTTTTATCACATCATTGTTTTGAATATTGCAGAACTCGCTGTGTGATTTTTAAACGACTTGTACAGAAAAGCATTTGTTGAGAACTTGCACAGCTGTCCGGGAGGATGTTCAGTTAATCTCTCTCTCCAAGGAGAGATTCTTTTCAGGTACTTTTAGCTCTAAGTATTGTTTAACACTTACTGTGTTCTCAACCCAATTGCAAAATATGTTATGTATGAAGGATGCTGCATGTATTTCATGCACTTTTAATTTGCAGAAAGTCTTGTGGACCTCTCTAGCTCCAAATCTATGAAGTGATTTTTCTTTTCTTGTAAAGAAAGATTGATGCTCTTGAAATGTGACACATTAAAACATCTTTGCTCATAAAAGATCTAAAACTAAATACTTATTAGTTGTGATTTCTTTGCCTAAAAGTATAATTTCTGAGACTATGGTATTATAGTGTAGTAAGAATTGAGCTTTTGATGGTAGTGTCTTTATGCAGAAAGGGTTGCTGAGAAGAAGGGGGTATCTTACATACTCTGAACTTTAAATTAATTTTTGGCAATGATACTGGTTTTCTCATATAGTAATCGTAGCATCTGCAATTATGTGCAGCTAACGAAGCCTGCACAGGACTTAAGCCTGTCTTCTCCCTGCACAGATGAACTTTTAAGTAAAACTTTTGAAGTCAATTCCAATTTGAGTTTTCTATGATTTATTTTAAGACAGAAGCAGATAAACGTGATCAGAAGTGGTCCCGTATGCGATGCTAGAAAGCAGTGCAGAGAATTGTGCTGGTTCAGCAACACGGTCCATGCTGTCTCTTCGTTGCTTCCAAACAAAGGTCTGTCTGCAGAACAGGCATCCTTGGCTTCACAGCAAGCAGCTTGTCTGTGCCCCTGAAAATTCAAACATTCAACATTTAAGAGAGGAGAAGAGTGGGAAGTTGTACAAATTAGGTACTAAACTTTTGAAATTTTACTGTATGTTATTCGTCTCGAAGTAGACAGGTCTTGTGTAATAATGGTAGGGGGAGAAACAAGGATGAAGATCCCAAGTGTCTTTACTATAACGGCATGTCAGGAGAGCTGATTCTCTGTGTACGCTTTTGCCATCAGCATCTTTAAATGTAAAGAATGGCAAATTCTGTCCGCTTGTCTGGGATTGTGGCACCTTTAATTTAAAATGGAGTCTGTAGTTTTGGATGGATGAAAACAGCAAGTGGAGATGAGCCAAGAAATGCTTCTTATTTTAATAATATTTTGAGAAGTGTTACCTATGCTGGTGTTTTGGACAGCCATGCTCAAAAGTAATTGTGTGAGAGCGTTGGCCTTTGCATTTCAGTGTAAAGATGGCCAGCTGCATCAGAGCTGCTTTCTGATTATTTATTTTTAGAAATCATGATCCTTAATTCCTAAGCACAGTAATGCATGCCTAAATAAATACCAGCTTTTTTGGTTGGGGGACGTGTCTCTCTTTTTAAGTATACTGTGGTGTTCATCCAATTTAATGATGGCCCAATTCTGGCAGCGTTAAAAGATTGTGTGCACATTTATGATATTGCAGGTCAGGTTTTGAAAACACCGACAAAATCTGACGTAGCCTGGTTCTAGACATCTGCTCTGACCTATAATCAGGCTCATCAATTTAATTACAGAATGTAGCTGTTCACAGATGTGGAGGGCACTGTATCCTGTCTGTGTATGTGTATTGTATCTGAATTGAGTGGGGGAAATGAAAACTCTCGGTTACCTCTGCATGTAAGGTACGGTAGCAGAGGAACTGACCTGAGAGTGAAACGAGAGCCTTCGTTGTAGAAGGGCTTTATCTGCTTTTTTCACTTGGTTAAAAATCAATTTTCTATTTGGTCTCTCTTGAAATGGTAAATATCTGGTAATTTAGACTTGATTAAAAAAAATCCCCACCTTTCTCTGCCCCTTAAATTACACTGAAATACCTTTCCATAATGTCCTAAGGCCATGTTTCTTCTGATTAAGCTACTTCCCCCACCCGGTGCATCTTTTATGTGCTCATTTTTGTAGAAGACTTACTGAAAAGACTGTGGATGATCACTGAAAGATCAATGGCTTGTGGAGTATAAAAATTCTTTGACGGTTGGCAGGTGTCTGCTTCTGAATTGGGGACAGCAAATTGGCTGCAATTTGAGTTACGTCCATGTTAACAGGTATTCCACTTGCGGCAAGTTTTTCCAATATGCGTTGTCCTGCGTTGGGTGATCGTTTGCTATAAATAAAGCACTTTCTTTTTCTCACATATAAGCAGGTTAATGTTTCCTCTACTCCTAGAGATAAATTTCCAGCTTTCCTGCTGGATTTCTATTAAATTACACTAAATACTAGGTTTTAAGGTCAAGTGTAATTTTAAAGCCTTGAGGCCTCATGTTAGGTAAGAGAGGTGAAGTGGGGTTTTTGTGCGAAACAGTATTTTAGTAACTTTTAAAGGATTTTTGGCAGGCTGATGAGAGGATTTCCCAGATTACTGCAGGCAGCATTTTGTTAGTATGCATTCTAAGGGGTTAGTAAACCAGAATAGGGAATTGGGAAGCATTAATGAATATCTCTTGAAGACGGAAAGTATTAATCTGTGAACATTTCAGGCTGTGTAACCTATTATAATGTGCAGTACTAGGGCTTGGTACTCCAACAGAATATTCAGAAGAATGTAATACTTTATCCGAAGTAGGAAGGCTTGAGGTGGAGCTATTTTCATGTATTTTCAGGACACGCTTTTCTACATCGATGAGCGAGATCGCTGACGCTGGTCGGTATTGCGGTTTATCCCTGGAATATCCAGCCTGCGTGGTGGGAAGGGATTGTTTTCCCGGCTGTGCGAGATGCCCTGTTGAATGTGCGTGGAAAGCAAAAGCCACAAAACCTTAGGGAAAGCCACAAGACCTTAGGGAAAGGCACCAAAGCGGCAGAGGAGCCCGGCGGTGGGTCCTGCCTCCGTCCGCGGGAGGCCGCCGCGGCCCCGCCGGTTGCCCGCGGGCTCCCGGCAGAGCGCTGGTGGGCACGCTGCAAGGCAGGGATGGCCTCACAGCTCATCATGGCATCGGCGAGGTCGGGAGGGACCTTTAAGATCATCCATCAACCTGACACTGCCAAAAAAACCACCGCCAAACCGTGTCCCCACACCACGTCCTAGATGCTCCTTCAGTTAGCGATGCCGAGTTTGGCCGAGGTTCTGGGGCTGGGTGAGGTTGGGCGGTGGATTTAGGGATGGTCTGGTTCCTCGTTGTAAGGTGCGATGGGAAGTGTAAGGCCAGTGGCCAGCAGGCTGCGGACAGCGAGGGTTTTATCTTGGCGATTTGGGGGGTGGGCGAGATGAAGCAGTGGGAAACATTCACTGTTTTGTACGTGGACCAAAAATAGTGATGCTGCAAGTGCTGGGAGAAAAAAAATCCTACTGCTGTTAATAGATAAACCCACCTTTCTTCCATCCAAAGTACCTGAAGATGATGTTTCCTGATGTCTCTGAAAATGTTTGAGGTATCCCCACTTCACAAATAAAGAAGAAAGGCGATATTAGGCGAACTATCTTGATTACAAGGCCGACAACACCAGCTACAAATAGACCTTGGGAGCGCTAAGAAACACAGATTTTTCACAGATTTTAAGTACCACCTATTGCTTCAACCTTTTTTTATGCTGCATTAGAATTATCACAATGCGATACTTTCTCCCCCCTCCATATTGCTGTGGAGTAGCAAAAATTATCCCCAGTCAGTGATACTTTATCGATTAGGCTTTTCTAGGCTAATTTATAACAAAAGTTGAAACTGATGCCGGACACAGAGCAGGGAAACACTATCTGCGCTGTTCTGGCTCCAAAAAAATGGATATTTGCAAGTAGAGAAATTAAAAATCCTGTTTAGCTGTTCAGTTGAAAGCTAAGCTGTCAAATAGGCTAGATCCAAAATGCAGGGTTTTTTAAAATTTTTTTTTTTAAATGAATACATTTCTCAGCAGCTTAGGCTGGTAAAAGAATTCATGGTGCTGATTAAGCTGTGCTCGCAAAGTTCACAGCCAAACTCCGTAACGCGGAATCCCACCTGAAAATGGGACTTGGAACTTGCATGAGAAAGTGACTGCGACCCAACTAGCATTTTATTCTGTCCGAATGCGGTGACACGCTGCTAATGAAGCGCGGTTACCCTAAAAAAAGCTTCCAGTTTTCGTAAATCATAAGGATTAGCATAGAGTTTAAAGAAAGAAATTTTGGCCTTTTTTTGGTGGTCTTCTTTTTCTACGACTTCACTGCTGTGAACCCCAAGATTTCCATGGCGATGTGGAACTTGCATCCATGTGATTCCAATTAAGCACCATCTTAAAGCAGGTTTATCACGGCAGAGCGCTTTGCGTTGAGAGAGAGAGATGGATGGATGGATAGACATATAGATAGAGTCCTTACGTTCTGCTTGTAAATAATGTATTTTTATGAGCAAACTGGAAATTCTGCTGCACATCTCACTTTGTGGTGAAAAAACACCTTCACGGTTATGCAGCAGCCTCTTAATGATGTGCGGGTTTATTTTGCTGCTGGTTTTCTGGGTGCTTGCGGTTACTTTTCAGAAGTCTGGGTGATTTTAAAGTTCGAGCAGCTTTTATTTTTTTTTTTTTTTCCCACCGCTTCCTGCAGCTAACATGGGGTGGGTGTTCGTTAGGGCTCGGCGACGCGTCGGTGAGATGGTCAGAGCCCCCACTGTGTGGGGAGAGGGGGGTGTCCGAGAAAAGCAGCAGCTTAGAGTAAAGCCTGCAAAGTCTAAAGATAACGCGGCGATTTCCTCCTTCAGCAGAGCGTATTTAGTACCTGGTGCCTGTCAGGGAGCTTGAATCCTCGTTAATAGCATCCTTAAATTGGACTTGGTGGGAACACTAGCTTAAGGGGGGTGGGGGAAATGTCATTTTGTGTTTTAAAATCTGGTCTATGGAAGCCCTCAGCTGGCTGGTGTGTGGTTTAGTGCCATCAGAGAGGTGTATTTTGCTTGTGTGGAAGAAAACTCTATTTATTTCCTATCACGCAGTAGAAAGTTATTAATCTGCCCACATGTAATAAAAAAAGAGTGTCACAACTAGTAGGAATATTACCTTGTGTAGTAAGAGTGTGTATTGGAGTCCATGTATTTAACATAAGGACATTGCTCTCAGTTACCAAGAACGACTAATTAAACTATCCTGAAGAATTTCCTAAAGCAGTGGAGTGTCAGAATAAACTCATAAAGCAAACATGGATCAGCTAATAAGATTTACAACTTTTATCCCTTGGTGGGCGAAGCGGGCACACAGGGAACGTTATTAAAGCTGTACTTTGTGCGGCGACAAGTTACCGTTAGCGGCGAGTGGAGACTTAAAACTCAGGGCAGCAAATGAGGCTAATGGCCTTTTCCAGGAGGAAGAGAGATACCGTTACGGTAGAGGCTATCTTTGATATAAACCAGCCTCGCCATATAGAACATATTTATAATATGGCACTTATTTACAATATAGAACATATTTACGGTCCTACACCTGTTTTGGAAGCCGGGTTAATGGTGGTGGAAGTTCATCGGCCGCCTGCGGGGTCAACCCCCATCTGTAATTAATGACCCGCTGGTTAAATAGAGTGCTGGGGGGGGGGGTTTATGCACAAAGCCCTATTTATTAAAATTTTGTCCGTCAGCTTTTGGGCCGCGGTGTTCCCTGGGGGGGGCCGGAGGCAGGGCTGGTGTATTCCCCGCTCCGTGTGACTCTCCCCCATGAAAGCCCCCCCGCTCCCGGAGCGGCGCCTGCGCCTTTAAGAGGAAGCGCGTCTGTTTGTTGTCCCCCCCGCGCGCTCCACGCCGGCAGCGCCAGCGCCGCTCCCATTGGCTGCCGCCGCCCCAGCTGCTGCCTGCGCGAGCCAGGGGGCGGGAGGGAAGGCGGAGGGCGGGGCGATGCGTACGTCTATCTGTGTGTGTGTGTGCGCGCGCGCTCGGAGGGGGCGGCACCCTCTGATTGGTCGAGAAAAAATGGGCTGCGGCTGGTCGCGGCCAATCGACGGCGTGTTGCTATGTGCCAGCGGGCGGCGATTGGCGGGAGGCGGCGTCGCTCAGGGGCAGCAGCCTATAAGAGGGAGGGAGCGCGGGCGCGGAGGGGGGAGGGCGCTGCGGGGCTGGCTGTGGTGC
>VXBO01008398.1:669593-725727 GCA_013400135.1 Rhinoptilus africanus
TTTTTTTTTTTTTTTTTTTTTTGCTGCAGTTGTGACTTGTACAGACCTAAACTCCCGAGGTCGAGCAAAGGCTATTAAAAGTTTCAGAAGGTGAGGATGCTTTGAATTTGCCCTTCAGAGAACTTTTTGATCCGCTGAGCGGGAAGGCAGAGCGGTGTCAAAGCTGCGCTCTCACTTCTCCTGTTTCACATTGGCAGTGGCTTCACTATGAGGACAGAACTGTAGCACGGTGTGACCTAAGCGGTGCACAGCTCAGCCGCAGAACTCTGGAAGATTGAAGTTTCACTGATGAAATATTACTAAAGGATGGCTGGAGCAATATATCATTAAAAACAGATTGTCCGGCATCATAAAAAAAGATGGAGTTAATAATTAACTTGGGGGGGGGAGAATCTAATGAGAACCCCAGGAACTCCCAGCTCAAGCATGCGTCAGTAGGCAAGAGCTGTAAGAGGTGAGTCAGTTCACATACCTTGGCAGTAACATGCGGGCTAGTGAGGATATCCAGGAGGAACCAGTGACAGAAACTGGCGAGGTAATAGCTGACTTGACTGTCTTAAACTAGATTTAGTTATAAAGTATCTGTCCTGTGAAGACTTGAGCTGTAAGTCTTCACCTGACTTTGCCCCCTTGACATATGGGTTGCTGTGCCTTCAGTGGAAATGAAGGCTAGAAGGATGAGGGCTGAACTGCCCAGAAAGTGTGTACCTTGTTAATAGATAGTAACTGTTGCATAAAAAGCATTACTGGTAGAGATTGGTCAGATTTCAATGTTTTATCCTTAGCTTTACTCAGAAAAAGACAGATGTTCCAGAATAGAAAATAAAGTCACTGTCTCTCCTGCGACAGATGTGCTTCTGGGCAGTGCGAGGCTGGTTAAAAGCTGCTCCTGGGAAGAACCCTCTGAGCAGATGGGTTCCATGAGCAGATGAAAACTTACAGGATTTGACAAGGGGAGCTTGCAAAGTCAGTCATGACAGGCAGCTATAGCAGGTCTTTCTCTCAACTACAAAAGACTGAGGATATTGGAAGGGCACTTGCAATAGGTGAATGTTCTCACCATGTTCCTTGTTGGTACGCAGCTTTTACCAGAGAAACAGGTGATCCATCCAGCAGACCAAATTAATTGAAACCTAGCAGTACCTGCATTTGCCAGAAAGGAAGGTAATAGAGCAAGGTAAGGAGCACACAAAAAATGTAATGATATGACATGATTTGGATAGCTAGACTGTTCTACAATTAAAACAAATGAGGAAGAGAAGTTGGGAAGATAAGTGTTTCCATTTTGTCAGTGATTGGTCAGTTGGATGGGAGGAGCTTTTCCTTGATGTCTTTAGTTCAGATTGGTAGTAGAATAGGAAGCTGAGGGTTTCTTTCATTTTGTAGAACACTGTATGTGCATAATATTGGCAGAGTATCATGTCCTTGATCTATGACTCCATGTGTGACCATCAGGTTGAACGTGTGGGTTTTTTTAGACAGAAAGGTGGGTATGAATTAATGGAAATTTGAGCCATTGCTGTTACCTCACTCTAGTGCATCATATCCACTTGGCCAATTCAGATGAAGGACTGTTACCCCATTGCAGGGGATGCTGACACAAGTTTTCGTGAAATGTAAAGGAGGAAACGGAGTCATTTGTGTTTTAAATTAGTTCAGCTTGCAGTTTTGTTTATTTGCGGCACAAGTGGGATTTTCTGCTCTCAGCAGAAGTAAGTGCTGCCTTGCTTCAAATTTGCCCTATTTGCCCAAATTTGCATGGCTAACCGTGATGCTTTTCTGCATGTATGTTTCCTCTTGCATTTGGTAACTTGTGCTGGCTTCTCTCATGACCGGTTATTAAATGTAGCTGTGATGGAGCATACCTGCAAAGCAAAGGTGGGCAGCTTGCAGCTATCATGCTTGCCATGCTGCTTCTTATCAGCAGCACAGGCTCTTCTGCATTGCAAAGATATTGCTGCCAGGCAACTCGCAGGAGAGTGGGAAGAGAATTCAGCCAGAGGTGTCAGTCATTCCTCGGTAAAGGCTGAATCTTGCCGTTCTGTGTTCATGTGGTTTTGGAGACAGGCCCAGAAAAGGTAACAAATTTTGAAGCCGGCCCTTTGAGGTGCTGTCTGTCCAAGCCGTCTGTGCCTTTAGAGGTGAAATTATAAAGGGAAGGATTTTATTAAAACTTCCAGAATTATTTCCCTTCCCTGCATCCCAGTGGTGTCCATGGTGTATCTGAGTGGATTCGGAGTGGTGTGCTCTGTTCTGAATTGCAGGGAGCGGTAAGTTAGCAGTTCTGGCAGCCAGTGGTCTGACTCCGGCCTTAGAACAGTAAATAAAGCCAGAAGGTTGTCATGGTCATCTGGCCTCTGTAATCTGCAGCCAGGAAAGAAGCATCTCTGTACTGCCTTCATTGAGTTACTTGAACCTGCTCCTTCACTTTCCACTCAGTTTTTATGTACTTTCCAACACTACAACTAGGAAGGTTGTTGTAGGGATGCTGAGTCTATTTTTGATGAGCACGGCAGGGGCAGCAGGGTCGGCGTGGTGCCTGTCCCTGATTCACTATAGCCAGGTCGTCTTTAATTGCTTCTTGCTGGATCTCTTTTTGATGCCCTCTAGTGGTTATCTGGCAATTGTCTGCGATACTGTTTGCCATCAGTATCTCCTTTTTGCATCCATCCTTACCCTTTTTCCCCAGAATCATCAAGTGCTTCCCAGCGTGAAGGGTGCTGTCTCCAGTGTGCAGAAGAAAGAACTAGGGCCCACAGCGATGAAGTGGCTTGCTAGGAGATATCCAGAGGAATAAATGGGGTTAAATATATTTCTAGTTGAAGGCGGTCTAAGTGAGCAACCTGCTCCTTACTATTACTTGTATTGCAGTTGTGTCTGTGTAGCTGGTAAAAGTAAAGGCAAAGGATTCCTGCCAGCCATCTATCACCATTTCTCTATCTTTGAGGGTTGCAAGGTTTGGAGAATGAGCTGAAGGAGCACAGGCATTAAAAAAGGACACTTATGGTTCAGGTGTCATTACTGACTTGCTGAGAGTGCTGCTGAGCTGCGTGCAGCGTCATCAAGTGTTTGAAATGGGTGCATTTCAGAAACTTGATGCTGAAGCAGTAAAGGTGTATTGTGTACACCCCTATGCTATTTAAACTTCTTTCTTGGCTTTCCGTTGTGTTCTGTCTTTAAATTCGGAATGGTCGTATTTTCTTTCAGGGCCTTTCACAATGTAGTTCCCACCCTCCTACCTTCAGATGATCTGGCTTCATCTTTCCCAAAGCTGTTGCAGTCCCGTGTGGTAGTGAAGATCTCCACAACTGCACTAGACCAGGAGCTTTGTTGTGGTACGTCATCAGAGTATGAGAGCCCTTCTAGCTGTGCCAAGTATCTCTGAGGGCTCAGCACCTGGAATTCTGACATAACTTTTATTCCATAGGGAAGACTGGCAAAACTGGGCATTAAACCCAGACTCCAATTTCAGCATATCATGTTAGAGACTAGCCTTCCTCCTTCAAACTGCAATGCATTAAGCGATGTTAAGGCAGTTTCCATATCAGGAAAACCCTGGTAAGTAAGCGTGCTTACCTCAGGCATTTTCTTCGAATTGTGCTAAGACCCCTGAGTGGTGCAGGCTGCTACAGCTTGTGACCTTATAGACAAAGAGAACTCTCCAAACCCGATCCCTCTTGTCCTTTCCTTTCACTCAGCATAAGTACATCTCCAGCTCTTTCTGTATTAATGAGAAGAGACACCAAAGAAGAAAGCCTGGGTTTCCAAATAGATGGAATTTTTCAGAGCTACTGCAGGCAACTTTCCATAGCATTTGCTGTGTTCTAATAAGAGTTTGACTGTGTAAAGTTTCTTATCTTAAAAATCAAATAATTCATAAAACAAACCCTCAGACCCAACAAACCTGTTGTTTGTCCTGCCAGAATGAAGAGGAACATTTGCATCTGAGCTGTGTTGCACATGGGGTTTATGCAAAATTAGCCTTGTGTGTGATGGTTTTTGTTCTCTGCCATTGTGGCATATGGACTTGTACAGGCACTAGCCTTGTCTAGCAAGTGTTTGGCACAGACTTAGCATTTCTCCTCTTCTGTGTTTCCTGAATTGGTAACAGCTTTGGGTGAGAAGCGGCTGTTGGACAGGTGGAGGGTGATATACTGAACCAAAAAGTCGTTTGAATGGCAAAATGTGCAGCATGGTTTTTCCTTCATGGAGGGAGCATCTGCTTAAAACTTAGCAGGATTAAGCAGGGCAGCCCTAACGTGCGCAGTGCGTGCAAGCAGTACATTCAGCTGATTCTCTCACCGATAACAACAGTTAACAGTGTTGATAAGCTTTTCCTTTTGTGTAAACCAGTTTTCTGACTTCTTGTGAACTAATTAATATGCACAGATTTCTGTTCCATTGACTTGAGTGCGTCCATCCCAGAGATAAATAATAAAAGAAAAATACTGGATTATGTTGCTGGTGACAGATACCTGTCTCCCTAACAGTATTGGGCACAATGATAAAGTCATCAAAACATCTGTTTGTTTTTTAAAGTAAATGGCATGACTCTACTAATGCCCACTGTCAGTGAGGCTGATGAACATTAACTTGTCATTCTGAAAAAACAGAGGCATGGCCTAAAATCATCCCCGTGCCTTTTTTCTACAGAAGAATGAATGCACTGTTAGCTGTTAAATGTATTTTAGCTCAAATGTGTTTGCTACTAGGACAGAAAAAAATACAGGAGGCTGGTTTTTGCATTGCTGAGAGCCGTGGATCCCATTTCATGCATTCTGAGATGACATTCAAGACACGAATGGGTCCTCACAAGCTACTAGCTGTGCTCATAGGCTGTAAGGGTGCGTTTCCTATTGTTTTTCCCTCCTCTCCATTACTATGATGAGGACAGAGCTCTTGGTAGATAGCGCACACAAGAGATCAGACTGTCAGGCTGAATGCGCTGCGAAGGTGTTGCCTTTGTAAAGTATGGCTACTATATATGAGCTTATCTGAAGATTTTTTCAAGGCTGTCTCTTACCTAGGTTTCCCACCAAGATCGTAGTTCACAAATCTTTGTTCTCTCCCCTGCTCTAAGCAAAGAGATCAGTTTGGTTTGCCATCTCAGCACAGTACTGAGAACAGGAATTGCAATTAATCCGTGCTCTGATATCATCTCACTTAAATATTTTTTTTTTCCACTTTTAAAAGGTCAAATGTTTTTGCTGACGTTAAATGTGTTATGAGATCAAATAAATGAATGCTCATTAAATGCTTGTGCAGAGAGCTGCATGCAGCAGATAATTTGTGTGCGCGTGTGTTCATTTCTCTATTAGATAAATGCAGTTGTAGTATTTCCTGTTTTACTTGTTGTTTTAGAGTGTCGATTCTAAGGAGGCCTGGATAGAGGGGTCAGCAAACAACCAATTAAGGGATTACTTTTATATTATTTTGGCTGGGTATAATTTGGCTTTGAGGATGCCTGTGGACTGCTTTCTCCAGCTGTTGTGCTGTGGTACTAGGAAGCTGATCAGAAAATAAATGTTTGGCATGACAATATGGGAGGGAAGTAGTAAAACTGGTAGTTGGTGTGTTTACCTAGCCGTGCTGAGGAAAAGGACGGGGGATTGCGCCATTTCATTACAAATCCATGAAATCTAAGGTTTAGACACAGTCTGTTTTCTCATTCAGAAGTCGGGTGAAGTGATTGCCAGTCCTTCTTGCGCTTTCCTCCAGATGGTCTGTCTGACATAATCTGTTTCTTTCAGACGGGGCTTGGTGCTTTGCCTTGGAATCCAATTGTGTTTGGCCCCAGAAAGAGCACGCTTAGTCTCCTGCTTCTGTGCACTTGGAGGACAAGGCACATGGCTCACAAATTCCAGGTTTTGAGATCTGTTACGGCTGGGATATAGCAAATCGGCTGCTGAATCAGCGGCTTGGAATTTGGGGATGGTTACATTGTCTTGTGACTGTAAATGTTGGCACTTGGCTACTTCAGCAAGGCTGGGATGCGCTACTTTTACTTATGCCTAATCAGAAAATAAGGAAGGATTCTGCTTTGGTTTGTATCTTCTTTCTGCCCTGTTGCAAACTTGGTGTTCAGTCCTCAAAGTGCCCCTCACCTTGGAGGGGAAAGCAATGTTGTCTAATGCAAAGCTCACTCAGTTTTGACACAATTCTGGCACGCATTGAGAACTGCGGCAGGATACAGGTGACAACTGGCTGATTTCTCCTACTTCTCCGAAATACATAAAAGAGAAATCTTGCGGAAATACAGAGATGCAGCTGTGAACCGAACAGTGCACAGGCAGTCTGCTTAGCTACAGGTTGGCCAGATAAATGCCTGGCAAGATCCCTTTTAACTGAACAAGAGGAGGTTTACGTCCTAACAAGCTGGAAAGTGAGCCCTTCTGCGTCAGGATGGGTCTTCCAAAGCTCTCACTGTCACTTAAATTGGAAAAGGTTAATCTGATTAGTTAGTGTTTGCAAAGAGCTTTAAGGATGAAAAGTGCTATGTAAGTGCTGACTGTTACGATCATGATAGATATGCTTTATCAGTAGTTTGCAGGATGAGCGAGCCTCTCTTTTCCCATTTGACTGTAAGGGAGCTGCCTTCTGGAGAGCAGAAGAAAACGGGTGTCCTGTTGTTTTAGTGGTGCCTGCCTCCTGTTGAGCACTGCGTGTGGTCGTAATGTAATGACCTCTTTGACTGCACCAAACGATGCCCGTGTGAGCCTATGACAACCCTCCAGTATAGCGTTGACTGGAAAGCTTGCAGATAGCCTGCCTGGCTTTCGGGGGTTGTCCAGCTGGTAGTAGGTTCCCTGGGTAATGCTTTCAGAAACGCTAAAGCAACTTGGATACTTCGAATCTTCTTTTTTTAACAGTGACAAGAAGACTTGGGAGCAGAAGTGTTGAAGACGGGGATTTCTGTAAATGGCGCTTTGGTACCCAAGTGTTGAGGTTTTTGTCTTGACGGTGATGACACATGAGGTTTCCCAGGAGACAGCAGTAATGGATTCACAGTCTGATTTTCGTGGTTGTTTTCAGTATGGCTTGGGGAGTTTTTTCACGGTGAGATACTTCTGACTGATGCTAACACTGTGCAAAAGAGATCGTCTAAATGGGATGCTTATAAGTTCTGCAGGACTGCTTCCTACAGCAGTTTTCTTGGGTCCTGCCTTCAGTTCCGTGACTGACTTTGATTTCCATCCCGCTGTTTTGACAGTTTCCCCTTCAGCAAGACAGAGGGATGTATTTGCTCAGAATAGTCCCAGTCCATTGATTCTCTGTGTACCTTGAGCCAGTGCGTGGCTGGTGCTCTGTCTGGGAGGGCACATCCTACCGAGAAGCAGCAGAACCAGCTTAACACACAGACTCCAGGGAGCTATTTTAGCAGTGTAGCAGCATAGTGACCTGGGCTGGCTTTCTTCTAACCTGGAAGATTATCAGCTATGCTTCAGGCGAGTTACTCATACCGGCTTAGAGACCAGCTCTTAAGCTCTTGTGCTTTTCTGTTTTGCCAACTTCACAAATTTCCATTGCAGGCCAGGTGTGGGGGTTTTGTTTCTTGGTTTTCTGGCATTTTTGGGGGGGTTTGGTATTGTTCCAGTATTTGATACACAAAGTGCAGACTTAGAAACTGAACAAAATCACATGTTTTATGGAAAGGAAAATCCTTATGGGAGGAGCAGCCAGAGTTTATGATTAATTTCTAGAGCATGCATGCACGCCATGTATCAGGGAGGGAGGGCAGCTGCTTCCTTTATCCTTTATGCGTCTTCCATCCTCAAAAGAAACGTTTGTAGCTGGTAAGCCTTAGATGTGAGATCTGAAAAACTGATTTCTGCCAACAAAAAAAGACCCAGACTTGAGCTGCCTTGCAGATTCTGTCTGATGACATTGGATAGTAAAAAGGTATTTCCATCCTGAATAGGATTTTCAACTGTCTCTTGTTATCAAGAATAGTCTTTGGAGGCTGTTCCTTGCTTTGACTGCTGTCAAATGTTCTGAGTTTAAAAAAAAATAAATACAGTAGAGTGCAGTTTATAGAGTACCTTCTACCTCCAGAGCTTGCAGGGAGTTATAAAGAAGAGCGTGATGAAGTAATCCTCCATTTCCCATGTGGAAACTAGGGCAGAATGGAGCAAAGAACTGGTTTGGTGACTCCTGCACTTTCCTGGTGTCTGAGGAAACCCACGTCCAGCTCCCAGCTTTCCTGCATGCTTCCGGGGTGTCGTATCCGTGAGTCATGCAGGACAGCAGCCAGCAGGGCAGACTCTGGGTCCCGACTTTCTCCCTCGCTAACAGGGCCCAGCTTCTCCAAGGGGTGGTGCAGAGTTGGGCCTTGGTGTGTGCCGTTCCCCAGAGGTGTTTAGGAGACTAGGCTTGGTGAAAATGGTCTTTTTAGCATTTTTGTGGCTCCATAATAGCTTCCAAATCCATTAAGTGTTGGAACACAGATTGTGAGCTTTGGAGCGATAGGAAGATGTTAGATAACTGAAGCAGGAAGATGTTAGAGGAGTCAGCAAGTCAGTGGCTGAGCTGTGAATAGAACTCTGTCCTCCATCTAATCGGCAGACGTCACGCCTATCTCCTGGCTACTCTGACTCTTCCCGGCTCTTGATCAAACCCTGAATCATCCTGTGGGCTAGGAGACTGTTAATTGCCTTTGAGCTGAGTGTTGTGTCTCTGTTCTTTTTTTGAACTTAGGTTCGCGTGAAGTCCCCCCTTCCCTCTGCCCAAATATCTTCCTCTGAAGCAGTCACCAGCGTGTGGAGCCTGCCCCACACCCATCACCTGCCAAACCACGGCCTTTACCTGTGTCTTCCGGTGTTTCCCGTGCGACCCGTCCTGCGGGAGTGCCTCCTGGGCCACCCCAGAGTTCACCCAGCGCTCAGTGGCTCCAATGGTGAAGATGACAAGGTCCAAGACTTTCCAGGCATATCTGCCTTCGTGCCACAGGACCTACAGCTGCATTCACTGCAGGGCTCATCTTGCCAACCACGATGAGCTCATTTCCAAGGTACGTGCATGACCTCACCCGCAGGTGCTGGGCGGGCGCCTCCTCCCCAGGGAGCGGAAGGGTGCGTTTGCTCACATTGCAGGTCAGCTGCTGTTGGAAATGCCCGGCCTTAACCGGTATCACAGTTTTTGCTTGGAAAATGGGCTCTCAGCCTAAAGGATCTATTTGTGAGCTGCCGTTTTCGTTTCAAGTGAACTTGAAAATAGCTGTAGAGGACAGGTGTCCAAATTTGGGCCTCTGGAGTGCTTACATGTGGACTACTCTTCCCGTGATGCTGCCTCTCCCTCTCATTTCCAGCTGTAAAACTGCACTAACTGATGGCCAGGACTGCATAAATTACTTTCCCGATACTTCTTGTTCGTGTACGTGCTTGTCAGCGTAGCTGAAGGGTTGTTGCGTGATCGTGATTTGGAGGCAAAGTGTCTGGAGATGTTCTCGCTGTAAAACTCTGAGCTGTACCAAGCGACTGCACTAAAGCCCCTACTTAAGGGAAGGTTTGCTGATGCTTCTACTGAAATGTAAGACGGCTTTCTAAAGACTAATGAGTTGTTGCTCAAACCCTTGTATTTTTAGCAGTCTACTATCAAGACGCTTTGCAGTGAAAAAGCAAGGGATGAATGGTAGGATGTGCTCCGAGCTGGGAAGAGTGGAACGATTCTGTCCTGTCTTGTGATCTGTTGATAGCAAAGGGAAGTGTCTTGAGGATAAGCTAAATGAAAAGCTTTCAGAGCCAGTAAGTCAGGGGCCTTTGATGCAGAGGGAGCTGGCCAGTAAGAGGATCTCTCTCTGAAGTGTGAAAACTAAACTTTCTCAGAGTGTCTGTTGGAGCCTGCAGTGCCTGGATGTGGTGAGGCATCAAGTTTCCAGGTTTTGGCTGCCTTGGCAATCAACTGCTCCATAAAGTTTACTCAGCTTATAAAATCTGTGTTCAGAAAAAGCAGACACACTGTAAGATTTATTAGCTGAGATGAGAGGAAATTGCGCCGTTAACTCTGCGTATGTGTGCACACGCAACTTAAACCAGTTGAGCTTCAGGGAGCAGCCTTGAGAGAAAGGCCAGGATCAGAAGGGACAGAGGTGCTCTGCCTGTTGGAAAGTGCGCAGTGCTTTGCCTCTTCCTGTTTGTGCAGAAAAGATTAGAATGGGTCACCTTGCACCAAGGACGTCTGTCCTTCCAGGGCTGCCATCTTAGCAGCTCTGGAGCTCCTTTTGGATTCTCCATGCTGGGTGCTCAGACCCGTTGTCTTCCATTGGAGGCTGTCTCCTTCCTTTTTTTCTTGGTAGTTGCTTAGGCCAGGTCGATGCGTGCTTCTGATGTTGACTGCGTGCCAAACAATTCAATTTAAGTATTGTGATATGAACAGTGCTGATCGCAGGCTGCTACAGTTTTGGTTTTTCTGCAGTTTCTGAATAGGCAGGTGTCCTGTTAGGCTATCACTTGTGAGTCATTCTGCGCCTCACGGGGGCTTCTCTTGTTCTGCGGTGGTTCTTAGCAGAGCTGCCCTTGAGGCAGTGCAAAGCCTCAAGTTTTTAAAGAGGAGGAGGTTGTACATTTCCTCAACAGAAAGAAGTTTTGAAATGTAAATGTCAACAGCAATCTGTACCCAGGTGTGGATGTGAAATACATTCAGCCTCAGACCAACTACATGACTTCAGGCTCCTGTGCTTGGTTGGGATATCTGTAAAATGAGGTAGTCACTCCCCTGTCTTTCCATTGGGAGGGTTGTTATCAGATGAATTTTATGTCGGGACACAATATGCTTTACTGAATCAAAACAGGTTGTTTTACTTACTGCTTTCATGGTCGATTCGGGTTTCTGCTCTGCTTTTTTTGACATGGCTGATCCCCAGCCAGGGAATATACAACGCTATACGTGCACAGTGGTTTCACCTTTGACACTTCCTTCCCCTCCTTGTTCCATGTCTGTGACCCTTCTTGTCCCCTGTGCAATGCAGCCAGCTTTGCAGGTAAGTGGCTTCCAGCAGGGCAATGCCAGTGCTGCAGACTGCTTGGAATTTGAGTTTCCAGCCGTCGAGGCATTCGGTAACAGCCCAAGAATGCCGACTGCTAAAATATGGACATGGGAGGGAAGGTACAAAAGCACAATATGAGGCTCTGTGTATTGAATCACGGAACTATTAACTACAGGGTGGTGCAGTGCTTGTATCTGCTCGTTATAAAGTTCATTGTAGACTGTGGTGTAAATTTGTAATAGTGTGGGGACCGCATTGTGGTGGAGCGCTAGCAGGTCATGCGACTTGAATGCAAAGGGTTTGGGGTTTTAGGTTTTATTTCTCAGAGTTATAAACTTTAATGAGACACATTCCTTGTATAATTGAGAACCTTATAAAAGTAATTGTGCAATCATAATTTGTACAACTGGCTATTAAATAGAACAGTCCCTGTCTCATGGGGTTTCCAATATGTCTAGAAACTTTCCCAGGAAAACTTAAATAGTCATCTTTTTATCTATTTGAGTTAGGTTTTAAACATCTCCCTGAGGCCTTCTGCAGTTCTTTCATCACAGCCTCATATTAGCATCTGAGAACCAGGCAGTGCGGTTGCCGTGCTTGTTTTCCATATGAAAATGTGGCAAACGGAAGGAAGAAAGAAGCGCCATGAGGATTGAAAAGGGAGTGGGAGATTTTGTCAATCCGGAGTGTTTCTCAGTCTGCAGTGCATCTTGAACCTGACTATGTGACTTTAATCAAAACAACCCAAATGACACCATCTTTGGAAGCGTTCCCTAGAAAACAGGCTTTTATGTAACAGCAGGGTGTTGGTGATTTGGCTCAATGAAATTAATTCCTCTATTCCTTTTGCCCTGAGTTGTGCAGAGACCACATGAGAGCTGTGCTGCTTTGCATGCCGTGAGCTTTTAGTTCCTTTGGATACATACAAATTGCAGCGTTGGCTCATGCCGTTGGATGAAACGCTAGCTGGAGCTGAATCCTGGTATTGTTCTGTGTCAGTCCATACTTTATTTCCTCTTCATCTCCGAGTTTCCCCTCTTAGCCCTTCAGCACCAGTGTTAACTTACTCTCACTTCACAGTGTTTTGCCGGGACCGGCTATCTGAAACTCTTCGACAAATATGCCTTGTCAGGGCAGTTTTTCCTTTCTTTCCTACTTGAGCAAAGCCTTGTGCATTAAAATGGGTAGAAGGTTTCTCAATAAGCCACTGCTATTTAAAGAAAATAATCGATGCCGAGGCTTTTAAGAAAATCCAAAGCTGTTACATGAAGCCAGTTACTAAAACGTTGTCTGCTTGCTTGGCCTTTTATCTTCTTCAGCCAGAAGGAGAAAGTGGTTTAGTATGTCTGATTTGTAATAAGATCTAAATTGTGGGTTGGATCGTCTGGCCAAGAAAGGTCTTATTGACTTAGGAAATATAAGGTGATCAGATAGATTGGGTGGAGTAACTAGTTTTCCTTTATATGTTCCTTTGGTGCCTGGGTTAGCATGAGTGGAGGTTCTTGTTCCCTTGTAGCAATGCATGATTTAAAAATCTCTGCCAAATTTAGTACATACTCTTGTTTCATTGCTTTTTCCAATGCCTGAATCGACTGAGACTTTGGGAACTCAGCCTCACCCTGCAACAGATTCCTGTGTGACCTTGAGCAAGTCACTTAATGTCTTTGTGCCTCCCTTCCCCACCTGTACAATGGAAATGCTGCGGGTTTGTCCAGTCTGCTTGGAAGATAGAGCTTTTGAGCAGGTACTGTCTGCTCTTGTGAATTAGTACAGCCTGTCCTAATCCTCTTTGGCTTTACTGTAAAAACAGAAATACTGTGCCAGGCGACTGTAGTTAAAAAGCATATTTCAATACCTTCCAATTGCCAAAAAATAAGTAATAGATACACAACATCCCATGTTTTTTTTAAATGTTTAAGAAAAAATATATATTCAATAATCAATGGTGTCAAAATTTTTCCAGGAAGGAGATAGAGGGACGACTCTTGAGAAATATACCTTCCACATCATTTTCTAGTGGGGCCTGGGGGAACAGCTAATGTAATAGACATTCAACAGTGTAAATACAATCTCTTCTCTTTCTGAAAGCAGCAGATGTGAGTAGGCTCTGTGCTATTCAAACTCTTTGTCAGCCTTTTCTGTTTGAATTCATATGTACCTGGTGTCAGGTAGAAAAGGATGGGAACAAGAGCAGGAAGACGCAGGCAGCCGCATTAGTTTCTTGCTTGCTGACTTTTTTTTTTTTTTTTTTGCTATGTGAACAAGTAATTCAGCAGAAATGTCCCTGATGATGGAAATATGTAGGGAATGTCTTGTGGGCGTCCTGCAGTTTCTTTTTTTCCTGAATTACTGTGATCCAACTGCTAAACATTATTCAGTGATGTATTCTCTCAAGTTAGCCTAAAGCTTGCCAAGGAAGTTTAATGTTTTCCTTTGATGTCTGCACGAGACCCTTACTGAACATGAATGTGAAATCCTTCAACACAAAAGACTGCAGCTCCTCCAGCATGGAGAATTTAGAAAAAATAGAAGACTTGTGTGTGCCGGACTTTCTCACTTGGGGTTGGACTGTTAGCTGGGGAACACTTAGAAGCTTCCTTTTGTATCTTATCGTACAAGAGTTGCAAGGTTTATAGGCAAATGGTAGTGGCCTAGCTGCTTCCCTGGCTAGTAGACTGCTGGCGTCTGAGCTTGTGGGTACAGCAGCCTCTTAGTGAGCTTTATGGCTTGCTAAAAGCATCAGACTTTGCCCCGTGTTGCAACTGGGGGATCTTAAAAGGATTTGAAACTGGTGCTGGCTTTCAGTTAAGTTGTGGATGAATTCGGCTACTTCGACACATTTGATACATCACATATAGGTGATGTTATAGCACACAAGCTAACCCAATAACCCTAAAATTGTGAAGTGGTTGTTTCAAAACTTTAATCTAATGGAAAAAGAAAGAGGCATTTAGGAAGTGTCCAAGGCTAATAAAGCGAGCATTTCCATCATTGGAAAAAACTGTGTGTGGGGTGAGGGAAGTATTCCCTTTTTCATGGGTAAAGTTCTTAGTATTTTTCATTACGTGGCGTTTCTTCTTGCTTTAAAAGTAGATCTTGTTTCTTCACAAATATGAATTTAAGTTCCCAGCTTCACGGTAATGGACTCTTAAGGCTAGGAGGAACTATCGCATCTGACCTCTTCTAGAGCACGGGCCAGTGGATTTCATCGTGATTGCAGCATGTCTTTCAGAAAAAGCATTTAGTCTTGATTTGAAGCCTTCAAGAGGGAAAATTCACTGTTCCCATTGGTCACTTTTTCCAGTGGTTAATCATCCTTACTATTAAAAATTGGAGACTTTGAATTTAGATTTGTCTGGCTTGTGCTTCCTGTCACTGGCCATTATTTTCTTTCTTTTGCTAATGAAATAGATCCGTAGTACCTACCATTTCTCTGTATAAAAAGGTTCTGGTATACAGTAACCAAGGTCACTCTTGATCTCTTTTTTTATGGGCTAAACGGATTCAGCTTTGTCCGTCATGGTGAAATGTTATTTTTTCCAGTTCTGTATAATTTTTTGTGGTTCTCTTCTACATCTGTAGTGTTTCAACATCTTTTTAGGAATGGAAACACGGCTGGTCTCATTGTTCCAGCATCAGATTTACAGTGTGTGCATTTCATAATTGTATTAGTCTTACTGGCTCAGCACAGTAAGCTTCTGTTCATTTATTTGCTGTTAGCTCTTTATGCACTGGGTTTATCAATTTTATGCACATTTCCAGCAGCTGTCCAGTAGCTTTTGGATCCTGCTTTTCAGCTCTTGTTCCCTGATGAATTGTCACTTTTAGATATTATTCAGAGCTTGCTTTTAATTGCAAATATTGCTAGAGTTCAAGCTGTAAGTAATGAACAGCAAAGCAGGTCCGTAGGAAGTCATTAGAGTTTTTTACTTTCCCGTTTCACTGCTGTGAACTTTTGGTAAGGTTTCTTGTCGTTCTTGGCTTCCATGAAGTTTAAAACTAAATGCGAGCTGGGGGGGGACTTCACTTCTCAGTAGAATAATGTGTCATTGAAGTTGTTAAATGGGAACCTTTTCCTTCAGCATCCTGGCCAGGAGATTGAGCATTGGTGCGGCGGAGATGAACTCCTGCAGTCACACTTGTCCCCAGGACATCTTTACCACACAGAGTGGCGTTGGCTGTCCTTGCTGTTGCAGTATTGCAGCGGGGAGGAAGGGAGTGGGTCTCGAAGGCTGTCATTTGAGTGCTTCTCATAAGCTCCGAGAAGCCTTTGCTTGAGAGGGAATAAACAAACACAAATGCCATTTTCAGGAAAAAGTCAGGATATGAAATCTGAGCTGTGTAATGAGTATTTGTAATACCTGTTCCATAGTACAGCTACCTAAATTAGATCTTTCTGCCCTGTGTAATTGTTTCCTTGGGGGTTTACCCTACAAGTCACTGTGCTCCCTCAGTTCCCGCTGTCCATAATGGGATCTGAAGGCAGTCAGGATCAGGCCTCTTATTTAGTCAGGATGTTGTTGTTTAATAGAAAAGCCCAACGTAGTTTGTATCTCCTTGTATAATTGTGTTTATACAGCAGTTAATTGCTATGTGATTTTAAAATATTTCATTCTGTTCCAAAAAAGAAGGAAAAATGTAATAATTCAAAACGGTTTAGAATTCCCTGTCAGGGAAGAGGGACAGGGTAAAAATGGATTTTTCTAATCCATCACTTTCTTCACGGAAATAACTCTTCTTTCATCTCCTGCTTCCTCTGCCTTAGAATTGATGACCTGGGCATAAATAAAATATTGTTCCCATTTATTATCCAGGGAACTGCCAGGGACAAACGACAGTGAATCATCAGGGTTTTTGCTGCAACTGCCGCAAATCCTGAACAATTGGAGCGTGGAGTTGATCAGGTCTGAGCCTTCCTGGGTTTGCTGGGTGTTTCAGTTGTTGACCCTTGCAGTTGGAAGAGGAGGAAAAGCCAGCAGGCTCGAAGGCTTGCTGGTGGGGTGAACTGCCCTATGAACTTCCCGTGCAGGTGTGTACTTTTAATTTGATTTATAGTTGCAAGAATGAGCCAAGGAAAAATGCAGATCTGAGTCTCACAACTCTGAGACCTCTGGTTTAATATGTAATTTAGTCACATACGCATGATTGTGGGGGCCGTGCTGAGGGTTTTTTTCATGTATTGCCTGTGGGGGAGAAGACCCTGACTTCTCAGGAGGAGTCTCTTACAATAATTTCAATCGCAATCTCATTTTGTAGGAGCAGGAAATGTTATCAGAGGGCTTCACATCTGTCTTACGGGAGCTGTTATGTCTGCCAGGAAGAAGTAAAGTCTGGCCTCTCCTGGAAAGGGGCCTCAGCGTCCATCTGTCAGAGGTGTTTGGCCTGACAGTTTTTCTCAGCCAGCAGAACTGAAATGGGCAAGGGTTTGAAGCTCAAGCGCACAAGGAAACTCCACCCAGAGTCCCCTCTCTTAAAATACTCAGTGTGTTTGCGTGGAAATCACAACTATCAGAATAAGTAGCAATAACAGAGGCAGAAACCGAAACTGTCTTTACCTGAAGCCTGGAATTTAAAGATTTCCAGTGATCTCTCTCCTTTCAGCAGTGATTGCCACAGAAGGGGTGAGTTAAAATCAGATTAAGTTTAGTTGCTTATGGAGAATCTCAAGTCTGAACACCTCAATTCCAGCCCAGCTCTGAGAGGAGAGGCTGGGCAGAAATACAGGCATGGGTACGCACGTCTTTTGCTTTAAACCTGTAAGAGGCTGGGCCTGTCCCCAGCTCTGGTGTCGCTGAGAGCCCTCACTGTCAGGGACCTGTCCTCTGGTGCACACATTTTTGTTCAGTTTCTATAGAAGGCGCATCTGCAGCAATAAGATGAATTTTGGTACTTCAACCCATGTTTTATAGTGGAAGTGAACATTCAGAATTTACATAGCAGGTAGAACAAAGAAAGATAAATTTTTATGAGCTTTCTCAGCAGTAAGGGGCACATATGGTGGCTTCATCTCACTGTAGCAGACCTTATCCAGGGACAGAAAAGAGCTGCTGCCCTGGACGGATCTGCTTTTGCTGAAAAGCAAGTCTGCTCTCATCGTCAGCGTTGGCGCTATTGTGAGCTTAGCGGCTGTATTAATGGAATACAGTGTTCCACTGATGCACGGACAGTCGCTATTATCCTGCTAATTAAATAACTTGTTGCATTAGCAGTTTCCATCTTCCATCCCAGTTCTGTCTTGTGTTTATCTCTAAAACCCATACAGTAGCAATAATTATTGTGGAAAGAAAGGGCTTTACCCTCCCCCCGCCACTCCTTTTTAAAATTACTTGATTGGTGGGTGCTTTGGGCTGACATCAACCTACAGGAAGAGAGCAGCACTCAAAAATGGGGGAAAAACCCCACAGCTGCTGCTGTAGCAATTGCAGATTCACCAGGATAAAATGCATTTTTTCATCTCTCCATATCCAGAAGGACAGTGCTGGGCTTTGTTTTCATCTTCTGTAGTTTTTCATGGTAAATAACAGAGTGGTTCTCTCCATATTGCCCTTCTGCATACCAAAATGTAAAGGCTCATAGTCGGTGGATGTCACTAACTTAAGTGCTAGAGATACTAAACTCATCTCAACACCCTTGAACTGGGAATGCTGGTGTTTGTTGGGAGTGAAGCTGTTGTTTGTTGGGAGTGAAGCTGATCAGGGTTAACCAGCAGTATGGCCCCAGGTCCAGCATGAAGACCTGGAAGATGCAGATTTTGATTTCCTTCTCCCATCCTGTGTCATCTGGGTCATGCAGTGAATGTGGAGTTTACCGTCTCTTCTCGGGCACCGTGTGGGGGGTGGCCTGCTCTGCCCCAGGGCTCATGGCAGTGCTCCTGCGAGGAGCTCAGTGCGCTTCATAGGAAGGAGCGTTGCTTCCGCCAGCAGGTGTACCTTCCTGGCTTCTCTTGGTTTGATGTTGGGTAAATGCTGGTCTTCTGTTGCAAGTGGTCTTGTACTTGTCCGGCAAACACTAACCTGTGGTCTTTCTGTGAACATCAATTTGTGGCTTCCTCTCTCTAATCCAGTGCCGTTTCCATGGCATGGCTTGGTTTATCATTTGGAATGCTCTGTGGGAAACGAAGCAGATCTCTTAAGACACATGCCTGTCCTTTCTCCTCACTCCCTCTTCCTGTGGGGTTATGAAAGCTCTTATTTTTGCCCGATTAAGCAGTCTAGTGTTAATACATATGTAGTTCCAGAAGTTGGTGGAGATGATTAGAAAAGCCTAGATCTCTTAACTCTTTCCCCCCATCCAAAAAAAGAGATTGGTTTCCCAGGAGATAGAGCAGAGTTTTACCTGCACTGTACATTTGCAGTACACTTTGTTTCCTGGCAGCAAGAGGCAGGGGAAAGATGGGGACCAAGTGTATACCCCACAAGAAGAAAAGCGGACCTGCTTGAAGAACTTCATGCTAAACTCGCTTTCTATCTGCAAGGCCTCTGATAGATCTTGAATCCATGATCTGAAGTGAGGGCATGTGTCAGCCATCCGTGCTCACAGAAACTGTGCTGCTCTTCTTCTTTGGGTTTGCCCAGTGCTGCGTTAATGCAGGAACGGATTTTCCTTTGGCAGAGGGAAGCCCAACAGGAGAGGGAGGGAGAGGTCGCTCCCTGATGCAGTGCCTGTGCTCCCTGCTCTCCTGCGCCTGTGGGGCTCTTTGTCACACACATCTATCCCCCCTGCTTGGGCTGCAGAGAGGAGCGGGGGTCTGTCTCCTGCGGTATTCACTTTTAAAAGCAATTCCTCTGATACTGCATCTGCTTTGCCAATGGAATTCTGGGCTGCACAGGGAAGAGTGCAGCCAGCAGGTCAAGGGAGGTCATTCTCCCCCTCTGCTCTGCACAACTGGATTACTGTGTCCAGTTGAACTCTCTCTCCAGTTGAAGAGAGACAGGAAACTACTGGAGAGAGTCCAGCGTAGGGCAACAAAGATGATGGAGGGATTGGAGCATCTCACTTCTGAGGAAAGGCTGGGAGAGCTGGGACTCTTTAGCCTGGAGAAGAGAAGGCTGAGGGGAGACCTGATTAATGTTTACAAGGATCTAAAGGGTGGGTTGAAGGAGGATGGAGCCAGGCTCTTTTCAGTGGTTCCCAGTGACAGGACAAGGGATAACAGGCACAAGCTGGAACATGGGAAGTTCTGATCAAATATGAGAAAAAACTTCCTTATGGTGAGGGTGACAGAGCCCGGGGACAGGCTGCACAGGGAGGGTGTGGAGTCCCCTTCTCTGGAGACTTTCAAGCCCCATCTGGATGCAGCCCTGAGAGATGTGCTCTGGGCAATCCTGCTTTAGCAGGGAGTTGGACTAGATGGTCTCTAGAGGTGCCTTCCAACTCTGAAATTCCATGATTCCGTGCTTTGTTTCCCACGGTGTTTCCATCCTTTTCCTCCTAAAATGAAGTTTTGAAGCACAACAGTAGCAGCAACCAGAGACCATCAAAATCACAAGAGAAGCCCCAAAATATTGTGAGGTTTTATAGAAGTAGTAAATTTGATGTATTTTTTGTCTTCAGTTGTTTGTGCCCTTAGCGTTCACATTTTGAAATTTCACTTTGAAGTCTGTGGGCTAGAAACACATTTAAAAATAAATAAGAGCAGAGCCTGGGAGCCCAAGGCTTTAATAAGGAGGCTGAATAGCTCAGGACTCATGATAACATGATGAGATTTAACAGCGTTGCATCTGAACGGAGTCAAAGTCTGGAGGGCAGCCTGCCAGGCACGTTGGAGGGAGAAGGGGACGGAGCAGTTTGCAACTACTTTCTGAATTTTGACGTGCTTTACAGAGCTTTGCTCAGGCTTTAGCTTAGCAGAGTGGTGGTTCAAATTGTGTTAGAAATCTTTTTACTTGCAGAAAAACAAAAACCTCAATTTTAGGCAATTTGTATTTCCCTAAATACTGATCTTGATTAATTGCAAAGCCTCCAAAGAGCTCTCTCCTCTGCAACTGCAATATATAATTTCCCTTTGAAAGAAATCTCTTGCTCTCCCCTCTGATGGTGATGGACAGTCATACTGACACATGAATTAATAACTGGGAATTTGCTCCTGGATCCTGACCCATTTAAATCAGTGTGTACAGCCTATCTGCCTGGGAGCAACACAGCCCCATTGGAGCATTGGTGTCACCTTCGTGTTGTGCTGACGTGTGTGTGTGAGCTGCTCCGATGAACAGGACAGAGACGCGTTTCATGGCTCGCTTCTGATGGGATCGGGCATCTGTATGGTCCTGTTTGTTTTCCATCTTCTGAGCAGCATTGATGGTACAGAGATAACGTTACAGAGTGTGTGCTGAATGTCCTCTTGCAGTTCATGATACTTTTTTTTGAGCGTTTTTGGAAGTCTTGTGAACAGTGCTGATTATTTTTTTCATTTCAGCTCTTACAAATATGAAAAGATGAGAGAATCTCACTTAAAATGAACCTGTTGTAAGTCCTTTTTTTAAAAAAATAAAATTTAACTACTTAAATTTGCCTGAATTTTGAGCCAAGCTCAGTATTTTAAGGAGGAGGGAGGCCAGCATGTGGCATTGGAACGCCTGGATTTTGGAGCACTGCAGAGTCTGTGATGTGAAAGCTGTGTGAGAGCTGAAGGGCTCTTGTAGGTTCGAGTAGGTCTGAAGATGGCTTTAGCTGGCGGTGGCAGCTGACTTCTTCCAGCCTCTTTGGAAAGTCTGCCCTTCCGCCTCTTCTGATTGTGGCACAGGGGACAGAGGACTTGGACCCAGCTCACGCAGCGTTGCTTCTTCAGTGTGACACAGTTCCAAGGGGTAAAGGTTCTCTCACACCGAAAGCAGGAATTGATGCTTTCCCTGCAAAAGTGGGATGGAACAGAAGCGTGAGGTTCTTCAGTCACTGATAATTTGCTCCATTACATTGGCTTTTTCCCTGACAGCATCACCATACAGCCTTTTCCGAGCAGCAGAGAGTTTATTTCATGGGAGGCGGAGGTGATGCCAGCGGGACAGCCTGCCGGTATTTTTGCAGGTGTATGTTCAGAGCTTTTACCCTGTCTGGCTGCAGTCTCTCCCCACCTATCCTGTGCCGTGGATGTGCTGAGTTGGTTCCTGTTAGGACAAAAGGCTCTTATCAGAAACATGGCTCACCCCTGCTGGCATCCGCTGTGGAGGGAACGAGGCGGGTGAATGAACACCTGCTGCTGCCAGGAGGCAGAATAAAAAACTGTAATAACATCTCCCATCACAATGAAAATAAATAAATAAATGGTGTAACATCTTTCCACTTTCCAGTCTGTGCACCTTCCTTCTCACAGACTACATAGCCTGAGACACAAGCATGGTGTAAAAGTGCTCGGATGTAGCTGTTCCTGGGATGAAACATGGCAGACTCAGAGTTATTCACTGTGTATTGGCACAGCGACGTAAGCTGCTGGGGAATAAGGGCGTGCTGAATTAATTGAATTACTTCAGAGATGAGTTTGGTCCACTAATTCCATATCGACTTTGGGCTTTAAATAGCATTAAGGACCCACGTTAAAGCTCAATTAAAACTCAGGAGCGTAGTTTGAACAGGGTAAGGGTCACATCTGTGCGTGAGGTGGAATAATGTGACATGGCTCTGTATCTCACATAATCAGGGCAAAATTGAATCTCGGTTTAATCTGATCATTTGCTGTCCCTTCTGTGAGGAAGAACAAGGTGGAATTAATGAAGCCTGAGGAGGTCTCTGTAGTCTGCACGGATACAGGGACCAAGTAATTGAACTCGTGCTCCCTTGGGAAATGCTTGAGTGTGATGCAAGTAGATGGTTGAAATGGCTCATGCTGTCTAGGGCTAGAGTCTATGGCAGGTATTTTTGAAGTTATATTTTCCCAACTTCTTTTCCACTGCACAGTGACTCACAAGTAACCTTTTCGTAGAGTCGTCATACACCTAGCGCTGTTACCTCTAAACACATTGCAGGACTTACCTTTTTAATCAAGTTATTATTGCTGTAATTAATAGTGTTTGAAAGGTGCCGTTAAGGCAGAGCTTTCTGTGTGATATTGGTTGTTGGGTGGGACAGCAGCTGATAGGAATTGGGATTAAGTACTAGAGGGAACGGGATGAGTGTGATGAGAGCCTGTGTTTCATATCTTTATACGCAAACTAGTGTGCACTCCATTGGATGGACATCACGCTTTGGTCATACTTAAAGGTCTCCTCTCGCTATTCAGATTGTATTTTATGAGAGCATCGCATCCTTAGGTGTTTAAAGACCAAATCAGCAGCAAGAATAGATAAATCCTACAGGGAGTGTTGTGGAAATGACTAGTAATTTAAAAACAAAGTTGTATGTGAGGTGAGAAGTAAGTGATAACAGCTATCTCTGAATAGGCATTGGATGGATTTTTCTCCCACAGACTTCAGCGCCTTTTAAACCTGGGAGTTCATAATACTGTTTCTCTTACTAAATTGTTCTGTCCCAGCGGGGATAGCACAAGCGCAGAAAACACATCCTTTTTTGAAGAGTCCAGATGGCTGTGGTCATTTGGCTTCTCCTGATGGTACCATTTTGCATTGCCTCGGACGTGCTGACTGCCGGTGATCTCCAGCACTGGCTTTGGCCCCTCTGTTCCTGTTTGCATCTTTGCAGTGAGAATTATTTGTAGCTTTCAAGAGCGTAGTGCGGAGGGGCACGCTCTGTTCCTTTTTCCCCTTGTACCTCTTTGGGACCCGTTGCCTTTTCATTTTTGTTTTATTGGCTTCTTAAACGGCTGCCAGCTGGATATAGGTAAGTGGGGGTTTTCAGTGCTGCAGTCTGCAGAGAACAAGCATCAGTATGTAGCCATTTAGTCCTGGCAACCACTTCCTATTTTTCCAGATGATTCCAGCCAGCTCTTTTTGTATTCAGCCTATTGTCGAATGCCATCACAAAGACTTAGGGTATTAATCCTATCATCTGTTCAGTGTGTGGAACTGCTGAGTGGGCTGCGCAGTGAATGAGAAGCTGTAGGTACCAGGGAGAAGGGGTATGGTGCGTAGGCGTGTTTGGAGCACATTCAGAATTCATGCCTTTCCCTGGCTGTACTGATTGAATGTGAAAATCTCCTTCTGCGTCTCCAGCGGTCACCAGTAACGGCAATGGGCAAGTGCGAAGGTCTGATGGCGGTGGGAGGGCAGGTGGAATGTGAAACAGGCTGGAGTGCTGGAGGGGTGAGCCCTTTGCTGCGTCTGTGGTTGTCTGCGTGCTGTTGCGCTGCCGAAGAAGGCTCTGAAGCAGTCGTGCGCCTTGTTCAGAGCAGACAAAACGGTAGATTCAGCGCTTCGGATTGAGGCCAGAATATAACAAATGGACTAAACCAAAATGACAGCTCCCAAGGTCATGGATGTTGAATATACAAGGATTCAACTTTGAGTCCGGCAGGCTGCGTCCATCTTTATCACATAGAACGGGTCTGCCACGAAGGAGCTGGCACTTCTTAGATGCTGGCTGCATCTTATGCTTCCTTCTGCGGCAGATCTGGTTTAACAGCGTCTGTGAAACCCAAACGCCCTATTCTGCAGACTGTCTCTCACTAGAGCTGCAGTTCTGCACTGTTGTTCTTTGCCAGCAAATTTAGTTTGAGAACTTCCTACTCCGAATGACTTGTGTCTGCCCCCATACTGTGATTATTAAGTTTATTAAGTAGTCTGTGTGATTGCCCTTTAAACTGGATCCATGATATGGTACAAGGAGAAAAAGCTATTTCCCTCAAACCAACCCACCCCCCACCAAGTATTTGTTTTTAAAAAGAATGATTTCACAGATCTAATTTGGAGTCAGCACAGCTGAGGGGGCCATAATGAGTGTCTGTAAATTGGGCAATAGGAGCTTCTTAAACCAGAGCAGCTGCCAAAGGCATCTTAACATGGAGCTTCTGTTGTAACGAGAGACAGCTTGGCAGGCCAGGATCTGCAGCCAAATAGCTGACTCTAGGCTTGTGGTTTCCCACCTGGGTCCTCAAATCAGCACTCCTTTGGCCCTGCAGCTTTTAGATGCCTCCACACTGAGCTGAGCACCCAGGAGCGGGGAAGGTTTTTGAATGTGAGCAGTCAGGAGGAGAAAGCTGGTGTGTATTTCACATCTCAAAAGCGTATATTGTTTTTTAAGAGGGCTCAGGCAGGATGAGGAGGGAGAGCTTTGTTGCTGGCATATACAGATGTGTTTCCAGCCAGACATTGAGCGTTAGCAGTGCAGAGAAAAATATGTGCTTGGGCTTTCAGTGGGAAACAGCAACAAAAAAATCCTTTCCATTTCTTTCAGCTGGAAAGTGATGCCAGGAGCTGTTGTTTTAAAGAATGAGAAGTCTGGATTTATAAGCATGCGTGTGAGATGCACCTTTGAATGTGCATCAAGAAAATTTACATAGGGAAAATGCATAGCGTAGAAAGTAGGTCTTACTGCTGCTGTCACTCTTCAGGGAAAAACAAGCCTGTTGTGGCAATCTCTTTGTGTGTTTCTTAAATAAATAAAAAAAGCAAAGAACATCTGTTTGTGTATAAATAGATCTGTTTCTTCTGATTTCATAGTGCCCACGGCATGTGGCGATTTCTTTGGAGTGACAGAAGAGAAGGCACGTCTTCAGAAAATGTTGAGGTTAAACCACCCAGATAAAACCTCCCTGTGCTACCTTTACATACGGTCAGCTTAGCCTTGCAGAGAGCAAACGCAGTGGTGAACTTGAGGTGGTTGCCAGACCTTTCTCACTGCTTACATGATTTGCCAAGTCCTTAGCTGGCTGGAGGGTGAGTACTAAGACAGGCAGCAGCACTGAAAGCTAAGCAGTGGTATGTTGGAAAATTCTGCTTGGGCAGGAGATCATTAATGTGATGGGTTTTTTGTGGTGACCGCCCTTAGATCCCCTAAAGCGCTGGCTTGAGCTGGAAGGAAGGGCACCTCTGAAAGGATGCTACTGTCCCCTGGGAGTGGGCTGGAATAGTGTCCAGTGAGCCCCGAACACAAAGCTGATGGGTTTGGTTTTGTTGTTTATTGAAGACAGGCCTTTGTACAGCAGTAATGGAAAATCCTATTTCTGTACCAATAAAAACTTTGCTCCCATGGTTGTTGTTATTGGCAAACTTAGTCACTTTGGTGTTTATGGAAAAGTATTTGCTGGGAAGGACTGGATGGTTAGCAAGCTTCATCTGCTTTCGTTTTGCTTTGATGGCACACATGCTGCTGTGGGACCTTCTGTTTCATCCCTGTTTCCCCATCCACGGTCCATCCTTCCAGGCTGCTGTCCCTCTTCTGCAGCGTGGGCAGCCAATGCCCCTGCTGTTTGCCGCAGCAAGGTAGAGCATTGCCTGGGTCTGGCTTGGACTCTCCTTTCTGGCCTGGGGGGCATCAGCTTTGTGTGTGTTCCTACTTCACCGCACAGGAGGCTGAAACAATGCAGTGTGTGTTTTGTAGCAGTCAGGCTAGACCTAGTTGGCGTGTGGGGTATCAGCCAGCTGACAATAACAATAATAAAGAACTTGAGTGCTGCAGAAGGATTAAAAGAAGCTTCTCTAATAAATGCAATTATACACACACGCTTGAGCCATGTGTCCTATTTAATTCCTGCCCAAGAAAAGAGGCATTCCTCAGGGCACTGCCTTTGTCTGAGTGAAAGAGATATCCAAGTGCCTCAGGCATCCTCTGAATCCAGAATGGCTCTTCTGTGCCCTGGGTGGCAACGAAGACTGGGCTTCAGATTCCTCTGAAGAACAGTTATTCCTCCAGGACTGACTCTGGATTTTTTGCCAGGCAGTGACTTTATAGCTGGCAGAGCCCTTGCTGCCATCCAGACCTCACAGGCAGCTTTCCTTGCTGGATATGTCTCCCTGCTTACATGCCTGGTGGTGGTGTGTTTGCCCACAGAGGGGCCTCTACTCCCTGGTGAGGAGCCTTTTACGTACATTCGTACAATTGGGGATTTTCTAGTGGGCCTTCACCACTTCCAGAGAGTACCTTGGCACCAAGAAGGGCCTCCAGCTAAACACCATGACAGGCTGTACTTGTTCTCTTGTCAGGGCAGTTTTAAATCACACCTTTAATGTGATTTGTTCTCTCCTGCTGGTGAGTGGATTTCCCGTCTCTGCCTTCCACGTGAACAGGACTCATGATGGAGAGAATGTCTTACAGGCTCTTACAGAGCTGCTTGCTCTTACCCCAGGCAGCACCCATGAAATACTCTTTGGAGCTAATGAGTTGGTAACCCAGCTCTGGGAATTAGGAGCATTAGCTGGAAACGCTCAGCAGCTTCCCCAGTGCGGAGGAGGCAGTTGATACATGCAGATGTGTGTAGATGTAAGAAATGGGGTCCAGATCCATCGACTGGTTCTTGGCCATGGCTTTGATTTTCCTTTTATGTGAGGCAGCAGTTGGGAAGGTGTAGGAATGTGTCTCTAGAGCTGGACTGATGGAAGGGGACAACCTGGGAAGCACAGGGACCTCTTGGAGATTGCTGTATGTGCTGCCCCAGGGTCAGATGTCTCTTAACAAATGACCAGTGTTAGTGGGCCAGGGACGTTAAACCTTGAATGTTCCTCTTTTCTCTCAAAGCTCTGTCTCCCCCCTTTTAAGGGTATTTAGTCTGAAATCCTTGCTTATCTGTAGAAGCTGAGGTTTTAGGAAAACCATTAAGTATTCCAAGGTTCCTGGTAATGTGGAAGGTAAACGATTAAATGGTCCAGAAAAGCTGCTCTTTGACTTTCCCAGCTCCTTTCCCCTCAACGCATACATTCCCTGAGGTATCTCATAAGGTAACTTGCGTGCAGAGAGCAACTGTGCTCTTGCTCATAAGCACCAAATGTTTAATTCAGTGTGTGCTTGTCAAAGTACATTAAAAATGCAGGTAGCACTTGCTGTGTGTGAGCCAGCTCCTGTAAGTGAGGCACCGTCACAGGGTAATGTTACAGGCTTGACACAGGTGGAGCCTGCTGGCTCTCGGAAGCGTCCTGCCAGGCTGCTACTGCCCTGCTGTCTTCATAAACGCTGCCTTTTCATGGTCGTGCTTTAAGATCCCAAGGAAACATGGGACAGAGAGGATTTGTCACGACTGGTGATTATCTGGTGTGGTTTTGCTGCTGTGTGGTTCTCTCTTGTTTCGTGTTCATCTCTATCCAGTTGTATCTCATCCTGTGTTTAGATCCGGTCCTGAAGATCTGCCTGGCATTGTTGGGAATGTGAAGGCTTGCAGACACCGCAGCAAGGTCTTTTGTAAAATCACTACAGTAGAAGTTGTATTTGTGTGCACAGCACACGTAGGTCCCAGTTTCTCTGTTTGGTTTGGCATCTGTCTGTGCAGTCTTCCTACAGGGAATTTGTGTGCCATCAAGTGCAACAGCACCGTTTCAAAACCAGCAGGGCAACGGGAAGCCTCCATGAGCACCTTGTTTGTAGAAGAGATTCAAATCAATATTTGGCAGCAAGGCTGTGTTAGGTAAGGTTGAGGCAGTAGTGTGAAATTCATAAACAGAGTGGAAAGGGTGAAAATAGACATTGCTGGGATATAAGAGAGAAAACAGCTTAACTCTTTGAAAAGTCCGCTGGGCTTGTACAGCACTGGAAGTGCTGGTAATAACAGGTGAAGTTCCCAGTGGGGTGCCAGTATGCCTTGTGAAATGGGCAGGCATTAGAGCTGGAGGCAGCTGTTCCCTTCCTGTCGGCAGGACAAGACCTGTGTTCATCAGTGCTCTATCTCCTCCTGACATTTTGCTTTGTGCTCGTTCCATCTCGAAGACTGTAACACGAAGATGTGCGTTTCTCAGGCCCTGGCTAACAGTTGCTATAACTACCACTAATGCGGTCGTTGAGGGCAGGTCCTGATTTAGCCTTATTTCTACCAACCAGCCGACTGAATTTTGTTTTCTTGCCTTTCAGTCCTTTCAAGGAAGCCAAGGACGAGCATACCTCTTCAATTCAGTGTGAGTATAACTTCCTATGTGTCACCTCTGCATCTCTTAGGATAGAATTCAGAAAACCCTCGTGAAAAAGGAAACAAAGGGATAGTCTTTCTTTAGAAAACCTCTGCCTGAGACTTGGGAGCTTGCTGAAAATGCTTGGAGAAAGAGACAGGAAAAAGCACTGATTCATGTTCGATTTTACGTTGAGGTTTCAGATAAGGAGCGAGGAAAAGGTGTTTTTTTCATCATCAAATGGAGAAATGAGATCTAACGGATGAGTCATTCTCTTCTCAGAGAATGTAGTAGGACCAAAGTGTCAAAGTTTTGTAAATGTAGAGAGTAAATAATATCTAAATACAAACTTCTTAGAGCTAGCATAAAAAATTTCCATTTCAAGTAAAAGTACCGTTTTATCAATTTGAAAATCAAAATCCTTCTCAAACGCATAATTGGTGCAATTTACTAGAGTGTTATTAATCTTCTGTTCAAAGCTTTATAGAATTCTTAGTTGAATAAAATTCTGGTTTCACCTTTTCATTCTGTTTGGGAACCGCAGGAGGTCTTTGTTTCGGTCACAGCTGCCGTACTCGGTACCCTGAACCTCCTGCTTGCGTTTTCAAATACAGCAATGAAATGGCTGTCAGCGTCATTGTAGCATCTTGCTGTGGAAAGACAACACTAATAGGGAGCATCTCTCCTTTTTCCCCAGAGTTAATGTGGGTTGTGGCCCTGCAGAGGAGCGGGTGTTATTAACAGGATTACATGCGGTTGCAGATATTTACTGTGAAAACTGCAAAACCACACTGGGTTGGAAATATGTGAGTATCAGTATCATTTGTTTTTCCTGTGTGCGTCTTTGCTCCAGCCTTTTCTGAAGGTGTGCGTGTGGTAAAGTGGTCTCATGGAAAGACCGTTAACTTGAGGACCAGAAATGCAGGTGTGTAGCCACGTCTTTTTCCATCCTGCATTTCCATTTTCCTTCCTGATTTGGATTTGTTGCATCCACTCAGAGCAGGAGCTCTTTTTGGCTAATGTATTTTTTTATTAAGAATATACACTGTGGGCCTGATTTTGGTGGGTGTCCCTTAATATGATAGTTAACATAAATAAGGATAACTTCAGTCAGTCTTGTGCTTCATATTGTCTCTTTTACCAGACGATACCAGAATAATAGAATGATCCATATATTGTTAATCCTCTGCCCTTCCCACTGGAAATGCTATTGAACATGAGTTAATCTGTTTGCTGTCTGTTGCTCTTCATAAATTCAATTACCTTCAAATAAAGGCTTATGCTACATCCTAATTTCTGCTTCAGGAGGCACACAGCGTACTTGTTTGTCAAAACGTTTTGGCCAGTGTCTAAACAAAACATATATTGTATCTGTGGCCTCTGGACAGAAATATTCTTTAATAAACCAGTTGAAAGGCTATAAAAAGTAAAGCATCAAAAATTGATGCAGTAGGAATTCATGCAGAAACACAGCATGGATCTCACAAATGCAGAAGGACACTAAGTACATAGATCGAGTTAGTTGTAAAACAAAATACAAAAAGTTATAAACATAGCAGTAAGCCCAAGCCTCTCCAGCAATAGAATTGCATTCTTTCAGATGCATGACATGCACGCAAACAGCACACCTGAGCAGAGCTGAACCGCTTTTGAGGATGCAGCCTCCGTAAGGGGAGTCTCTCCTGGTTAGGCATCCCATGGACTTCCTTACTTGTTCGGTTCTGCAGTGTTGAAGCACCGTGTGTTTCCGTCGCTGCAGGCACACGCCTGTGTAGAGTGGGTCCTTCTCATCCCTTGGTGCCCGTTCGCTCCATTTCCACATGAAGTTTACCATAATTCGTCTCGTTCCCGATGGTAGTGCTTTCACAGCACGGTTCATCAGACCACCTCTGTGTTCTTAACAAACATTAATAAATTGTCAGGCCACTGGAGAGGTGGGTTTTATCACCGATGGTTCCTAAAGCATAGCTCAAGGAGCAGTTGCCGTTGGCCTGCAAAAAGCTGCATATTCGCGTGGTGCCAACTGTTCCTTTTTTCCAGCCTGTAAAGGCAGCTAGAGCAGGATTAAAGATTCTTCCAACATAATTTTCCTGAAAGCCAGCAGGAGGACCTGCAGTTGGCCTGGTTTACTCTGTAGGCAGGGCTAAGTCATATCAGCATTCCTGGATCTGATCTGTAACTGCGACTTTACCTTCAGATATCATCTTGATCTCTTTCTTTCTCCTTTTTTTTAGGAACACGCTTTTGAAAGCAGCCAGAAGTATAAAGAAGGCAAATACATCATTGAACTAGCTCACATGATCAAGGATAACGGCTGGGATTGAATGGAAAGAGCCCAGCCCTACCAGCGTGTAAGAGAATGCCATCCAACCGAACATTATATCCAAGAGTGAGAGAGTGACTGAACGCTTGGTTCCATGCATTTAGAGGCTCTGCAATTTGGGAGCATCTTCACACCCTTCTCCATCTTTATTGGTGACTGGCCTCTAAATTTCTGTCTCTCTGTCTCTTTGCTTTGTATCTGTTTGTGAGTTGACCCTGGCTGCTTCTCTCTCTGTTCTGGCGTTGGCTAAGAGAATGCACCGAATGCCCGACAGCCATTCCATGTTGACGAATGTTTAAGTACAAACTGAAGTTGGCTCTGTGGTGGCATTTTGTCAGAAGGTCTCGGTGCGGGAGGAAGACACGAGTTTTGGGCAGGAGAAGGTGATAGGGGGTGGGGAGTGGGCCCGAAGGGAAGTCATCAGAAGTTGAAACTGTACTTCTCCTTTAAGTCCTGGTTAACCAAGGCTTGAAATTATCTACTTGTCTAAATGGACAGAAAAATACCTCACGGCTGTGTTCTCTCCAAATCGTAAAAGCGCTGCTCCATCGGTGGAGCTTCAGTCTAAGCCGGCTGAGCACAAGTCATAACCAGTTCCCCCCGCAAGCTACTCGCAAGTCTGTGCTTTGTTTGCCGTTTATGAACTTGTTTGAGGGGGAGGGAGGACCTGAAGGCTGGAGAGATTCCCTGTCTCTCCTTTTTCTTGCATTTTCAGGGTAGGTAGGCCAAACATCCCAACAGAGCACAGCTGTGGGAGCATCCTCACAGCTGGAGAAACCAAATCCTGACTCTTGAGCCCTTCAGAGAGGAGGAGAAAACAATGGGGCTGGAGCTGCAGCTTAGAAGAGATGACAGGTGAAAAAAAAGGCACGTGCTAGGCAAGAAAGAGGAAATTACGTAGAGGAGGATGGGGACAAACTTAGGAATGCAGGGTACCCCTTGACTTCCTGGCCTCCACTGAGCATCCTTGGGGGTCTTTTACCAATCCTTCACAACCACGAGTGGGAAAATGCTGTTACAGAATCTTTTTCTTAAATCCCAAGCCCCAGCCATCAGCTCCGCTCTTGGAGCCTGGCAGAGAAAGGGTGCGAGAGCGGGGAGAGCCGGGAGCAGAGGAGCCTGCCGGTTGTAGCAGTGTTGCACAGGTGGATATTTCAAGCCATGAGGTATCCTCCCCAAAACCTTCCCCCCTTTTCCCACTCCCAGAAGCCTGTTGCAGGCATAAGGGGGAATGGGAAAGAAAAAATAAACTAATCTTCCCCCTACCCCTGAAATTGTTTATGCCTTGGAGTTTAAAGAGGCAGGGGGTAGATGTGAGCATCATAACTGCAAGGAGCAAGACCTTCCCATTTTAATTTTTTCATTTTAATTACTGTGGACCTTCCCGAGGTGATTGGTGGGGAAGGGGCATCGTGTGTGAGGGGGGAGCTGTGTTACACATACATGACAATGTGAAGTTTGCTCTGCAACAGTCCAGCCAGTATCTGGTGCGTAACTCAAGACTATTTATCTGAATTAGTTTTATCTCTCTGAGTGAATTTTATTTTTGTTTGTGGAATTCTTTCAAGTAGGTTAATCCACTGGGGGAAATCTTTCTTAATCCAGAAGGAAGGAGTATTGTGCAGGGGTTTGTAACTCCTTATGAAACCGAAGCTTTGGAGCTGTAATCTGTTGTCGCTTGCTCCCATCCTCAAGATACTCTCAGTTAGCTGTGGGATCAGGACGGGGGGCTGGCGGTGAGGAAGTAGTTTGCTGTTAAACGAAGGGGGCATGAGCAGAGACGCTACTGGCGGATCAGGGTGGACCTTACGTGTTGGGTCCTTGTGCTGAAACCCAAGCCTGATGGCCCATCTAAGCAAAGGCTTTTTCCTCTTGAACCACTGTTCTTTACGACCTTGGAGAGGGAAGTGAGATGGAGCCTGGCTGCGGCTCCTGCAGTGGATGGAGTTGGCTCGGTTTGTGGCTCGCCTGCTAGGAGGTGGCTTCTGCCTTCGCCCCGTCTGCTGTGGCTGTGAAACAGCTCCTTCAGCTTTCATTTCTGATCATCTCTGCTTCCATCATCCGCTTTCCCTTCCGTGATAAAAACCTAGTAGAAATCCAAAACTCTGCAGTACCTGCTATCTTGTTGACTTTGGCAGTGGCCTGGTCCCATTTTCCTGTCCTTTGGTTGGTGATCCATGACAATTTATTGGATTTCGGCTAGTGGGAAGTGATCTGCATTCTTTCAAGCTGGGAGAAGTAAGGGATAACCCCGAATTATTAATATGAGGTTGAGAAAAAGAGTGCACAGGGGCTCATGGGTTTATGTCGGGTTTTAGAGTGATTGCCTTTAAAAACAACATAAAAGGTAGGCCTGTCTAGAGGACTGCTCTGAGGAATAAGAACAGTTACTCCAGAGAGCTAACAGATGTAAATGCTTTTATCCATGTATTTGGGACTGGAAAGGGTGATGATCCGTCAGATCGGGCTGTTTTTAACTCTTCACAGGGGTTACGCTTTTAATGGCAACCAGTCTAAGCTTGAATAAGGCAAGATCTTAATCTGGTTTTAATTGGCTTTGTCCCATCAGCAGCCACAGATTCACGCTTGCTGAGAATCTGGCCTCAAGCCCTGATACCAAAATAATATGTGTGCCTGTGAACGTCCCCAACACCCAGAGAATTATCTGTAGAGTGACTTTAATCCGCTGTACAGGGAGATTAGGAAAGATGGGCTTGTGAGGCTCATTGGCGTTTGTTCTCTGCCGTGTCTCCATTAAATATGAATTCCTTCTTAGTCCGCTGCTAACTCATCCGTGACTTGCTGTATTAAGCCACAGGACAGTATTGGGAGCTGGTGGCCAGGGAGGATGGTCAGACCTGTGTGCAAGTGGCTGCCACCATCAGGGCAGGCTAAATTGATGAAATTGATGGTAGAGTGGTATATTCAGAGCATAACCAAAGAACCTCCCTCTCTGCATCCCTCTGGTCCTGTGGATTGACTGCAGCCAGTTCGTTACTGACTGGGATGAGGAAGGTGGGACTGTTGTTTCCGAGCTGGAGATGTGGTCTGTGGAAACTTCCTCCTGGGGCGGGCACCGAGTGCCCGTGGTGCTGCTTTCGGTAGGTGACATCCTCAAGAAAACACGAACAGCAGCAAGTTTTGCTCTTTTTTTTATGTGGCAGCCTCGTCTCTGGCAAGCTGTGCGCACCCTCGAGTTTACATCACCCCCGTCTACCCCAAAGCTCAGACTTGAGTAAGTTTTAAATTGTTTTGCTCTGGTGGATTTATCTGGTGTGAAATCCTGATCCCTGTAATAAATATTCAGATGATAATATATACAAAGCAGGAAAAAAATACCACATTATCTTGTGAAATATACTTTTGTAAATAATATTTAATTTTTTTAAAAAATAATATATTTGGTGCTGTTTTCTCAGAGCCCCTCCCTGAGAGCACTTTTTTGTTGTTTATAAATGATACTGTTTCCTTCTGTATTTGTTGGAAAATATGTTTAAAGGGAAACAAAAATCATATATGCGTTGTCCTCTTAAAGTCGATCCATTTCTCCTCTGGGCGTGCTGGGAGAGGGGAGTCGCTCCTGCTTCCGGAACTGGTCTCCGGCGCAGGTGGTGGCTGGGTTACGGACAGGAGCCTGGGGTCCAGGCAGGTGCTGGTGTGTGGGACGGGAGGGACCCCCAGGCTCTCGGGGTGCACTCCGGGAGGTCCCCTCTGGTGGCCTGAGGCCCATGTCACCTCACCCTCCCACGGCGAGTCCCATGAAAGCTGATGGGGCTCCGGCTGGGAACAACTTCCCTGAGGAGATCTGGTTTGTAGGATCCAGGCCTGAAATTTTCTCTTGCACCAGTATTGGCTGGAGTGAAGTAGATACCGAGAGGTAGAACGTGGGATTGAATATAAGCTGCAGCCTCTGAGTCGCTGTCTCCAGTTGCTTGGGGGCAGCAGGGATGGAGGGTGGAGATTTCAAACTAGTTGTTGGTTTTGAGCTAAAACATAAGTCTTTGGACAGGGATCCTGGTTTTCTTTTGGGGTTTTTTTGTTGTTTGTTTTTGGTTTGGTTTTGTTTTTTAAACCAGGCTGCTACGTAACAAATTAGAGTAAAAGTTTACCTCTCTGGCAGTAAAGTTGGCGGGTTTTTTTGTTTTTCTTTCTGTCTTCAACCTCCCCTTTTCTCCCCCTTCTTCGTTTTTAATTCATTGGGTCTCTTGTTTATCTCAAAGTGGACCAACAGCACAAACCACTGGACTGTGTTTTGCTGAGCAAGGAGCTGTTTTCAGTGATGAGTAACTGTTGCAGGCTCTTTAATTCTCTGGTTTTGGTGCACACGATTTAAAAATATACAGGAAAAAACCCAAACCACCCTACGAATGAAATCTGTTGTTCTTGTGATGATCAAGTGAGAATTTTCTCTGTATGCATTTTTCTAACTGGTCTGTGCGAGTGTGTTAACCATGCATTTCACTGCACTTCCTTGTTTCGGGAGGAGCGTCATGTTTCCGCGTGAACCAGTTCTTGGATGAAGCGATGACACCCAAACACCCGGTTGGGTGAAGAGATCGGCGAGAACCAGAGCTCAGCTCAGTGGGAAGGAGCTTTTCTCACCAGGTGAGAAGCCTCAGAAATTAAATGCTCAGAAACGATTACGTTAAGACCTAGATTTTGCAGAATCCTGTTTAAAAAGAATAAGCAGAAGAGGGGAAACAAAAATCATCTTGAATTCAGAAAAAGAAAATAAAAATAAACATATTTAAATGCAAGCAGAATGGCATTGTGTAAGGTACAACCACAAATAAGCTATTCTCATAGTTACAAACTGTATGTATCCTTTGTTTTGTTTTTCATAAGGAAATGGGAATGCTTTCCCCACTGACAAAACTAAAGGATGATATTTCCAATACCAGCCTGTCTATTGATGCTCTTGTGTTTACAAATTGTGTATACTTTTATTTCTTTGATCTTATTTTAATTTTATTTTTTTGGCATACTCTTTCAGGTCATTTGCTTCAGTAATAAATGCAATTGTTTGTTTTCAGATAATTGGTTGCCACCTTTTCATGTATTTGTACATTGTATATAGTTCTTCAGTATTAGAGGGAGGCGTATTGTTTGTCATATTTACAATATGTGTTGGTGCTCATTTGAGAAAATAAAATTTTCCAGTACTAAAACTGCTGGTCCGTGGTTCTGTTTTAACCTATATGGGGTGCCAGCTGCAGGCAGCAAAATTTGGTTGTTCAAGAAATGTTATGTTTTGCTTGAAAATAGTCAAATTATCCTCTTTTCCAAGGGCTGGGAGGCCGGAGCAGTCACCCGGTGTGCGCTTGAGTCACTTGGAGACTGTTGTCGTGGGCAGAAGGATGATCCGTAGCCCCTGAAGTCTGGTGCTGGGTGTGAGAGGAAGCCCCAGATGGCCCAGGAGACGGTGCTGACCCCTTGTGCGGCAGGGCCTACAACGGCTGAATGGGTCCAGAAATTCCCAGCGGCCAGAAAACCAATCTCTTCTGATTTGCAGGTTTTGCTTGTTGGCAGAATTCACTGCGTAGCTCCGTGTCTCGTGCAGTGGTATCGTGGTGACTGGGAGGTACCGCGGGAGACCCCTGTTACTCCCACTTCGAGCGAAGCATCGGTGAAGCTGTCCGGTGCGTCTGGGTATTTGCAAGTCAAACGCCCGTTTCAGGAGTTCAGCAAACGAGATTTTCCTGGGCTCCATCCACCGGACTCCTGAAGCAGAGAAAATCCGCGCGTGGGAAGCAGAGTTTGCGCTTCGGTAGGAGAGAAGGCGCGTAGGGAGGGTGAGCCTTCGGGATGAAAATGCAGAGCAGTTCATTTGAATAATGGAGGGAGTTTGTCCATCTTGGGTACACGCTGTGATGTTTTCACGAGTTGTTTTTGGTTGCTGTAGCCTGTCACCACTTACCGGGCTCCGTTCTCTTAAACGCCGGAATTGCTTCTCTGCTTCCAGGTGAGGAGGTACAATGTACCTGATTCCCAGTGCCTTCGGCACGAAAATCCATTTGAAACAGGATAGAAAGCGGTGCTTTACCGGAGGTGGTTTGGGATGAGCTGATGCAATCCCTCTTCATCCCACTGCTGGAGACGGCTGGGACCTGTCCCCGTGCCCTGTGCCAGTGCCCGGCGGTTCACCGTGCCGCCCGCTGAGCGCCCTTAATTCCACACGGGCCTGAAAAAGCAACTTAACCCTCTTTGGAGCGGAGCTGAGGGTGGCAGCTGCCGAAAGCCCTGAACTCGGAGCGGAGCTCAGGCCATGGCATGAAAAGCTGCACCCAGCGGTGAGAGGCGGGGAAGGAGATGGGGAAGGTGCCACTGGACCGATGTCCCGCGCGAGAGCGAGCAGGTTCAGCCGATGGGACAGTGGATACAATTAGTTGCTTGCCCAACAGCCTCCAGGCGATGTGAGCTCTTGGTTTCGCCAAAACCTGAATTTGCTGCCGCTGGCGCCGCACCTGCGTGTGACGCGGTGGGTGTGTGCGCGGGAGGCTGCCGCCGCCTCCCGAAGAGACGGGAGGGCAAGAGGCGCGCTGCCTCCGCCCTGTGCGGCAGGAAGGTCCAGGGGATGATGACATCTCCGGAAAATGCGAGGCCGGTCCTTTGGGCACGTCGTGGTGCCTGGGGATGAGCACCGTCTGGCACGGGGCGGCTCCTGGCCGCTGCGGGCTTGTTCCTACAACGCTGCTGGACACGAGCGGCTGCTGCCGGGGCACTCAAAAACCCCAAAGGTCTTAAATCCGCTTCCACCTGGTGTCAGGACAAGCCGCCAGCCCACGGCACAGGCAGCCGGCCCAGCGCTCTGCCTGGCTCCCCCGAAGCCGCTGGGGCGGGGGGTGCCATCCTGCGCAGAAATCCCCGGTGGGACGGGGAGGGGGCTGGCGGCGCCTGGCTGCCCCTCTCCGCTGGGAGCGGTTCTTATTTACCAGCCGAATTGTGTGCCTGGGCCGTGGCGCTTCGCCAGCTCCAACATAAGCCCTGGAGGGAAATTCCCCGCAGGAAAAGTTGTCCTGCTCCGTATTTCCCATCCCGAGCATCCGCGTGAGAGCAAGGGTCTCTCAGCAATGGCCCCGGGAAGAGCCTCCAGCCCCGCGCCAGCCCTTTGGCTCCGTTAGTGGAAAAGTGCCAGAACCACAGCACGGCCTCAGGCTGCGCTTACGGAGCAAACTCTGTGCCCGGGAGGCGATGGGGGTACCCGGCAGTGATGGCGGTACCGGGTGACGATGGCGGTACCCGGCCACCATCGCAGGGCCGGGGTATCCCCCGCTCCCAGGGAGGGGAGTCGCAGGGAAGCAGCCGCTGTATCTGCGCCTCGGGGCAGCGCTCCCCCCGGCTTGCGTTAGGTCTATTTATTAAACCGCAATGAAGAGCGCAAGGAAGCCAGAGCCCTCTCGGAAGAGGCGAGCGTGGATAAGCTGAGCCAGGCAGCAGCAGACGTGGGATGGAGGGAGGGATGGAGGGAGCGTGAAACCCCCGCGCTCCCCGCGGAGGTGCCACCCCGTGAGGTGAGGGTGCCGCCAGAGCCACCGCGACCTTCCCCCGCGGCCGAAGGACGGGCTATAAAGAGCAACGGGGCCAAGCGCGGGGCAGGCCCCAGAGCTCCTCTGGGATCCCACCAGTCACAATGAGGGGTTTTTTTTCAAAAGATGATCACAAAGCTATAAATACAGCGGCACCGGTGGCCTTTAATCCTGGTTCAAGAGCAATTTGACACTCCTCGGCCCTTTTTTTTGGGACGTGGGGGCTGGGGAGGGATGCTGCCATCCACTTCTCCCCTGGTTTACCTCATCCCTTCCGTCCTCTCTCAGGTGAACTGCGGGGGCTCAGCCCCACGGACGCCCCCGGGCTTCCCCCGTGTCACCTCTCCCGCGGGGACAACGGCTCCCCCCCAGACTGGGGGATTTTCTTGCTGACAGGCAGGATTTACAGTAGCGCTTTCAGGCTGCCAAACATGTCGGAGTTATTTTTACCCGGCTCCAGCCCGGGGTATAAATAGTGCCGAGGCCATTCCCTGTCGCTGGCTGAGGAACGTCCCGCGGACGCAGGCTGGGCACCGAGGAGATGTCACCCCAAGGGCGGCCGCAGACCTGCAGGATGGGGCACGGAGGGGTCCCCGGGGCGGGATGGCTGAAATAACAGAGCCCCGGGGCCGCTGCTCGCATCGCGGCCCCCAAAGCCCACCGAGCCCCGGGGCCAGGCAGGCTCCCCCGCCCTCTCGGTGCTGGTTTTTGGGGAGTCTGGAGGAGTTAGAGGCAGAAACCTTGTCGGAGCCATGCGGGAGGCGACCACCGACGTTCATGACACATTAAATCTCTCCCGGGGAGCCAGTCGGGTCGCCCCAGGCCCCTAAGGAGGGATCATCCCCCTGAGGGCGGATGCTGGGAATGCTGCTGCGAGGACCGTGGGCATCACCCACTCGCCTTCCGTGACAAAAAACCACATGGATATTTTCCCCTGTTATTGGTGGCTCCGGATGGAGCGGCCCCCCCCCCGGGCTGCCCCGCTCAGGACGTTTCTGCAGACGCCTTGTTCCCCACGTATGGAAACTTCTGATTAGGTGAAGTAAAATTCCGGGGGGAAAAAAAATAAAATACTTTACCAGGGGCCCAACCTCGCCCTGTGGAAACGTGCCCTCGGTAAAGGGTTTCTGTGCGAGGGTTTGGACGCTTTACAGAAATAACAGAAAGCCATAGGGCCGCGCTTTTATATAGCTCTGCTTCCTTGTGGAACCCAGACTGGTGTTTTCTTTTCCACTTGGACAAGGATTTTCCCATATTGTGCTATTTTTGAGAAGGTTTCAGGACAGAAGTCGAGGGCCTCTCCCAGCCGGACCTCGGTATCGGAGATGAAGCGTCGGCGGATTCAGGCCCTGATGCAGGTTTCCCGTCTTCCCCCAGTCTCTCCGTGAGCAGAGCTCTTGCCCTGTCGAAATGAGGGGGGTTGCTCCATCCTTACCTCCCCATTTCTTTTCCTGGGGGAGTTTTCCTGCCTGGAGGCAAAGTGGCCGCAATGCCGGTGCTGCACAAGCCGGGGTGTCCCGGGGGAAGCGCCGGAGCCTTCACGGCGCAAAAAAGGGGCATAACAGAAATGCTCCCTCAGAGAGCACGAGGAGAAACAGCTCGTGGAGCCAATATAAATCCCGAACTGCTGCCCAGGGGGCCTTTGCCTCCCCCATGGGCGCCCTGATTGCTGCCGATGAGCGAAAGCTGCAGCGCAGGGTAAGGATGTGGAGGTACCGCTGATGGGGCATCTCCTGTGCCCATCCCAAGGGCCGCCCCCGACCCCCGGGAGAAGCCAAAGGTATTTGTGCTGGGGGGAGGGTTGTTTAGAGCGGGGGCGCTGCTGGAATCACGGCCAGCCTCTGCTGCTTGAGCTCCGCTCCCCGGGCTGGGTGCTGGGGCAGGTCAGCGGGAAGGAGCCGGGTGGGAGCAGGTTCCACCAGGGATGAAATGAGCCGGCCGAAGGGGCGAGTCTCTGGTGTCTTTAGTTTGAGCTCGGCTTTCATTCCGAATGGGATGTTCGAGCCGTTCAGTGAGTCGCGGTGGCTCTGGTTATCAGGGCAGCAGGAGGTTGTCACCGTGGCTGTGACGGGGGGTTGTTATCGTGGATCCTGTTTGCAGGCTTGGGAAGGTGAATTTAATCCTCGAAACACCAATGCCTGGCAGGGACGAGCTCCCATGAGCCGGGAGCTGCCGGCAGCCGGACGGCTGCCCTGCCGCTGCCCTGAGTCGTTAGCAAGGCACTAATAACGTCCTTTATTTGACCGTAGCCATGTCATACATGGCATTCCTGGATGTGACCGGTTGCACGTCCCTTCCCAATGTGTCTCGTCCTGGCTGTGCCTGTGGAAGTCGGGGGCTGTTGATTTGCTCCGTGGGGTTTCGGCAGCTCGTTGGGGGTCTGTCCTGCAGAAGGGGCTGTGGGTCCCCTCCTCGGTTCCCCCCAGGTCCCGATGGCCTCAGATACACAAGGGACTTTCTTTGGCTCCGTTTGCTGTCAGCGGGAGAAGAGGAGCTCAGCATGGACCCAGCTCACCCCGGAGGGGTCTGCACTGTGCTTATTTTTAGCTTGGGACCTCCCGAGTGAAATCCCTTGTGCAAAACCTGAATTTCCCCCAAGCGCAGGCTGCTCAGCCTGAACGGGGCTGGTCGTGCTCTTTGTTCTGTCCTTGCAGCAGGCCAGGCTTTGCTCGGTTGGGTTTATGGGAACCGCAGCCGCCAGCCCCCAGCACAACCCAGCTCTGAGCATCCGCATGTGCATCCCATGTCCTGGTTTTACAAACAAAAAAACTTGGGAACTGGGCAAGGTTCAAGCCTTAGCAAAACAAACCCCAATAAAAGAACCCAGCCCTTGCTGGATCTGCTGGCTGATGGAGGAGGGGGCTTGTTTTGGATTAGTCGCCTGCTAGCAGGAAAAGCTATTTTGATCCAGCGGCTGGGAATGTTTGAGCTAATCCCAGGTGAAAGCTGATTAAGGGCTCGGTGGGGAGATCTGGAGCAGGTCCTGGTGGCACCGGGAGCCCGGCCACGTCCCCCACCGGCTCCCGCTGGCAAAACCACCCCGCTTGTCAATGATTAACGGAAGGCAAAGCTCCGACCTGCGTTTCCCAAGATGTTGGAAGGGATTTTGTTGCACAAACTCTCGCCAAAGTCCGTGGGGCTGAAGCCTGACCTTTGGCAGCTTTTGGCACCTCGGAGCCGGGGAGGGGAGAGCTTTGTGCTCGTTTCCAGGCTGACGAGCAAAGGCATCACGGAGGCACCTTTGGCGCGCGTTACCCACATCGGCAACGTGGCAGCGGGTGCCTGTCCTTGTCCGTGTTCAAGGAAAATATTTAGATTTCAGCCACCAGTTTCAGGGTCTTGCAAATCTGTTTTTGCAGGAGAGGGGAACCCCAGCCCGGGTTGGCTCCGTGATGCCGGCACCCCGTGTGGGTCCCTTGCCAGGGAGCAAAGGGCACAGGTTTTAGGTGGGACCTTGAGGATGTGCCTGCTGTTAAACCTGCCGTACAGACAGAGCTTTCCCTGGGGAAGTTGCTCCGTAGCTCATTCCCATGGATCTCTCCTCTCTGCTTTGCCAGGCATGGGGACACGACGAGCGGCACCCACATCCCTCCAACATCGCTGCATCCCGCACAGGAGGGTGGCACAAAGGTCATTGCAGGAATGGCAGATTTTGGGTCGGTCGCTTTAAAGCGTTCGGAGCAGTGGGTCTTAAAGAAAGCCGTGGGGGTTCTCCCTGGTACGTTGAGCAAAGCCCCCCGTGATGGAAGAGCCTTGCGGATGGCTGCGAGCCCCTGGTGGGATGCAGGTTGGGCCCTCCTGACTTAAATATTTGCTTTTTATCTACCTTGCCCTTGCCAAGTGGCCGCAGAGCCCCGGTCCAACAGCAGCCCCTTGTCTGAGGCTCGTGCTTTGCAAAAATCCCGGCCCAGCAAACAGACACCAGGTCTTGTACATCGCAGCTCACGAAACCGCAGGGCTTCCTATACGTATAAACGCTGAATTCTGCACCTCTGTGGTGCCCGGCGCCGCCACACAGGGCTGAGCGTCTCCTCCAGCTGGGTAAATATTAAGCGGGCTGGAGCTGGATGGCAGGCGGCACTTCAGCAAACAGCATTAGCTGTAAACACAATGTAATTTCCTTTCCAGAAAAATATTTACTTACCTCTCTGGTCACTCTTGAATCGAAAACACATTTGGAGACGTGTGTAAGGAATTGCTTAGACTTGATTTTTCTTAATTTTTCCCCCCCTCCAAGCAGCTTTGGGCTCCGGGGCCGTGCGTTGGCTCTGTGATTAGCTGCTGCCGCTCCACAGTAGCAGCATTATGGCGAAGTCTGGGGTGTTTTTAAAGACGCTGTTTCAGGTGTTTATGTGCTGTTGGGTATAAATCACCTTGGACTATGAGCCCTTGTATCTATTCACGGGCTCTCAGCATTTCACGTATTTCTGAGGCTGAGTCCCCCTGGCACGAAGAGCCCCGAAGCGCGTCCCTCCTCCGAGCCCATCCGGCCCCAAATCCAGCCGCTGCGTGGGGGGTACCGAGCCCTCGGCTTGTCCCAGGAATTAGAGATGTATTCCTCCTGGCGCCAAAAGCAATGTCCCAGGCGAGCTCTGCATGTAAATTGTTTGCGTGCATATATTTGCATACATCTGAATGCAGTAGGTGAGCTGGCAGCAATATTTCTATTTAATGATGCTCAACCATCCCCGTTGTCCCTGCGCGTGGGGAGCGAGGAACCGCAGGGAGAGCCCAGCCCATGCTCCTCTCCTTGTGCTGTTGGCGGTTTATTGCTCGGATAAAGCCAGGGAAAGGTGTTTTGGAGGGTTTGGAGAAGGGCTGGGGGCCGGGCTGGCTGCCCCACGCAATGCGGGGTCAGATGGGGGGGCAGTGGCTGTGGTGCTCAGGGAGCCCCGGCTTTTGGGTATGCGGCGTCCTTTCCTCCTTTAAATGTGTTTTCAGGAATTAATTTTCTTTTGTCTTTTTAGAAGGCTGCAAACTAAGGAGCTCGCTCGGATCAGTATTTTTCTTCCCTATAAAAGTAAAGAGTATTGGTCAATCTTATTTTTTTAAAAAGCCCAGTCTGGGATGTGGGACATCTGGCCCCTTTCCCTTCCCTAACTGGAGACCATAGTGTGATACAGGATGAGAGCACCCCAAAACTGGCTGAACCGGGCACAGGCAGCAGCACGAAGCCCAGGGATGGCACCCGCAGGAGCTGCGGCCGTGGGGGCTAAGCCCTGTGGCCTCCTGCTTGCAGCGTGCCCGTTTTTCTCTGGATTGCACCCAGAAGCTCAGTGCTGGGGTCCGGCTGTGCTGGGAAGGCGCGTGGAATCTCGGGGGGCTGCCGGGCGGGACGGGCAGGGAATCACAACTGCTTCGGTCCCCAGGGCTGAGCCGAACCCTCTGGCAGCGACAGAGCTATTTTTGTCCGGATTAAAGGGAAATTAAAATTAATCCTCAGAGTTTGGGGAGATATCTGGGGTTTAGCATTTTTTCCCTGATAGTTCATTATTTTTAGCAGATGCCTTATTTTTTTTTAATTTTTTTTTTATTTTTAGCTCCTCAGCCAAGGCAGCAAGTACACGAAATCCCCTCCCCATCCCCACATCCTTGTCATCTGAGCGGGGAAAGACGGGAGAAAGGACATGGCGGAGGGGGGGCAGCAGCCGGCGGAGGCACGGCAGGGCTCTGCAGGGGACACACACGCACCCAAATATTTTCATCGTCACCCCCATTTAAGACCCATCCCGCTTTCCTGTGTTTCGGCCGGGCTGTTCCGCACTCTGTCCGGCTCCGGCGAGCACAGCTCAGCCCCGGCTCCCTCCCCTCCGTTACCATAATGCTCTTTCTCAAACCGTTTTGCTGCGTCACATTTTTGCTTCCTCTATTTGCATTTAATTAGTGAGGGAGAAAAAACCTTCTGTAAACAGAGAGGGGAAAAAAAACCTTGCGATTTTCCTCTCCCGTCGCTGCGTTGCTGCCATGGGGGAGAGTTTTGTGGGGCACGGGGAGAGCCGGGCCCAGCAAGGCTGTGGGTGAAACCCAGGCTGCCCAGAGAAGCTGTGGCTGCCCCATCCCTGGAGGGGTTCAAGGCCAGGTTGGACGGGGCTTGGAGCAGCCTGGGCTGGTGGGAGGTGTCCCTGCCCAGGGCAGGGGGTGGAATGAGATGATCTTTACGGTCCCTTCCAACCCGAACCACTCTGTGATTCTGTTTTGCTCTGCAGACCATCTCTGTACGTTTGTTACTGGGTATTTGCCAAGGGGGAGTCTCTCCAGCGGCTGCCCTGGTGTCCCCGTGGCGGGATGAGCAGACGCGTCACGGCCGAGCACCAAGCGAGCCCCTCTCCTCGCCTGCCCCCGCGGCGTTTGCGCCCCAGTAGATGGACGCTGCTCCCTCTCCCTGCGTAACGCGGGGTGCGCCTGACCTGCCCCGCGGCCCCGGACACCGATCCTGTCATACGGCTGGGTAGCGATTGCTGCCTCCGGGGACGCCCCGGGGATGGCATCGCAGCCCGGGGTGGCAAAGCGAGAGTTACACAACGGTGCTGACGGCAACGCCATCATCCCCCGGGGATGGGGAGTCCTTGGGCTTTGCTCGGCCGCGGTGGTGGGAGGGCGGGCGGTGGCGTCGCGGGGACCTGCGCAGCGCGGCGCCAGGGACACCCCGGGTCACCCAGCGCTCCATACCCTCGGGTTTCGGGTGGCGCGGAAGATTAGTTTCTTGATTAAAGTCTAACGCGTGGTATAATTAAGGAAATCCTCCCGGTTCAGAGAGTCATTAGGAGACGATTAATTGGGATGAGGCCGGGAGCTGCCTCCTGCAGAGGAGCCGATGGGGATGTGCCCCACGGGCTCCCACCCCATGGCCAGGCTGTCAGCAGACGCAGAGGGAAGCCTGGGCTCTGCGAACCCAGCCCGGCGAGCAGCGTGCGAGGTGCCTCTCGGTTGCTGTTTACACTCCTTCCATTAGCGGTTTAAGGCCTTTCACTTCACAATATTTCATTAAATAAACCAGGTATGCTTTAGCTGTGGAGTCCCAGAAAGCCAGGGTTGGTGGATCCCTCAAGGGGCTGCTGCTCACGGTGGGATCCGTCCCTCCTGGAGCCGTGCCTGTCCCACCACCTCTTAGACACCCATAACAGTCCCGACCAGTGCGCCTTGTTTCTTTTCCCTGATAATCTTTGCCGTTGCACTCGTTTGATTTGTGGCATTAAGAGCAGAGGCAGCGTCCCGCTCCCAGGGCTCTCTTCTCGGCTTGCGGGGAGAGGTCAGGTTAATGCCGGCAGCCAAAGTTCACGCTGGGGACTGGTGTCTGCGTCACGAGCTGGTTTTATTCTTGAAATCTTAATTGAATACTAAATCTGTCAAATAGATTGGGTGAAAAGATCAATTTGCGTTGGATAGAGGAGACCACGTTTCGCGACAGAAAAAATGAATTGGGGATAATCAGTAATTCAGCCTGTCAGCGTGCACCGGGGAGAGTCATTCACGCACATATCGGACACTTCTGATGAGCTTTGCCTGGGAAAATTATTATGGATGAAGGAAATTTTGGTGACACAGAGGCTTTAGCATGTTATTTGTTAAGAGTTTAGCTACGCTCGACATTTAGGTTAGTTTAGCCCCAATGGCTGACTATTGAACGGGGGGAAAAAAGTCATTCTGCAGTTTAGATGGTTTTAAATAATGGATTTCACTGGGCTTGCGGAGCTGTGTGCACCCCAGATGACTCCTCTCCCCGTAAAGGGCACCGAAAGGTGCTCAGGGCTACAGGTGCTCCCGGGCACTGATTGCAGAGTGCTAATTAACCTCCTCTTCTTGGGCAGCTGCAGTAGGGAAGAAGATGCCCTGCCTTGCCACTGCACCCTCCCTCGTGCCCTGCTGGCTTGTTTTTCCGTGTAAGGTAAGGAAAAGGAAAAAAAAAAAAATCGGGTACTAGAAAGTAAAATTAAATCTACTGTGAAGTTGCATCCCTCTCTGTCAAGCAGTAACTGCAATGGCATCTGCAGCCTCCTCCTGCCCGAAGGACGATGGGGTCCGGCCGCTGCGGGTTGCGCCAGCTAACGGGCGATTCCCAGTTCGTGTTGCTGTGAAGGTCGTGCTGGCTGAAAGGCCCCCAACTGATGCCAAACGCCGAGCCAGAACACAGCTGCCTCTCTGGAAGAGGATGGCGGAGGGCTGGGGCTGGGGCAAAAGTGGGCTTTCCTAAATTAGGTTGAAATCCCTCTGTTCGTAGCGTATTCCTGCCCTGCGCAGGGCTGTCTGCTGGTGCTGGGTGGATGGGGATGCACTATCCCAGGACTGAGCCCATGCTCCTGCTGTAAGAGGCACATTTCCAGCGAGCCTTTGGGGCTCTGGTTTCCACATCTTACGAGATGGCATTATAAATGATTGCCGTGGGTGTCTGGGGTCATTCTGCTTAGGGGGGTTTCCTATCCCTCCTGCAGCGTGGTGGGGAGGAGCGGGGCTGTGTCGACGTGCTTGTGTTGGCATTAGCTTGCAAAATATCCACTTATTTGAAAAAGAGGAGTCTTTCTCATCTTCCCCATGACATGGGGCTCTCCAGAACCCCAGTCACGTGTGTCTCTGCAACGGGTAAATCAAACCCATTAAATAAATCCTCAGTACTCGCTCCCCACCAGCGCGCACGCCCGCTCCGGCAGCACCCGCGTGCTCTTTTCCATCGCTGTGGACCCTTTCAAGCCTCCAGGCACCTCCTTGGTGCCTCACACTCACACCAAGGGCATTTCAGACTGTCAGCAGGATGAATCTGGCACTGCAATGGCTTTATTTCAGAGAGCGAGCGTGAGATCAAGCAGCTCCGGGCAGTCCCCCGCGGCCTCGGTTCCTATTTTCTGTCTGTCACGCAGCAGCGGGTCGAAAGGCGGCGGTTTATGGCCAGTTAATACAATCAGCATCACTCAGCGATTCCCACTGCACCTCGCTGCTGGGTACAAAACGTCCTGGACCAGATGAAATTCCAACCTGAAGCGTTCGGAGAAGCAAAGGCGTCGCTGGAGGGCAAGCAGCGGGTCGCCCCGTGCTGCCCAGCTCCGATGGGGAGATACAGGAGGAGCCGGCGAGTCTCTCCATCACGGGCTGCTTGTCGATTCCTCAAGGAAGAGGTTGCTTGAAGGGCTGCAATGGTCTTGCTCCATCCCAGCAGAGCCTGTGCGTGTTGGACGTGCACCGCACCTTCCCCGTGCAGGTCATCCCCCAGACTGGGATGGAAGCTCCCTGATGAGGAGGTTTGGGATTGCTCTCAGGTTTTTAAGAACAGAGTTTGCCCACAGAGCCAGAAGCCCCCCCCAGGAGCTGTGATGGGTGGTGTTCCCTTCCGAGATGCTCTGAGGCCGGTTAAAGTTCTTGGACAGGGGGTTCCCGGCTGTCGGCTGGGCTCTCGCTCCTCCGAAAGCTGAAATACGCACACATGAACCCTGCATTTTCTCATTGCTCTTTCAGAGGTAAGTCCGGGTAGGAATGGAGAGCAATCACGCAGCCACTTTGCCGATCAAACGCAGGCTGGAGGAAGCTGGCTTTTGACCTCGCGTTGCATCCAAAGTGCAGGCTGGAAGGAGAGGCCTGAAAACAAACCACAGGAATCAGAGCGAGACGCCACCAAAGAAACACTCAGCAGGAAAGAGCTTGGTGAAAAATCCCTTGAATCACAAGCACGTGGGCGGCCACTGAAGAAAGGAGGAAAATATGACTTTTTTTTTTTTTGATTTTTTTTTTTTCTGAACGAAACATGAACCAGAATCCAACTGCTTCCCCTGCCCCCAGTGATGGTTTGAAATCCACGTCCCGCAGCGAGCTGAGCCAGTGCAGAGCCCCACGCTGCCGGGTGTGGAACCAGCGATCAATAATTCCCTTTTTTTAAAGCCGTTATGAACCATTTTACTGCTGCTGCGTCTCAATTAAACATCTCGACGTGCAGGAGAAGGCGGGGGGGAAAGAAAGATTCCAAGCGAAGTGATTCTCCCAGGGTTTGCTCCATGACAGAGAAGATTTAAGTCCTGGAGTAAGCGATGGATTCAGGTGGCAAATCAGCTGGAAAGAAGCCGAGGGACAGTGGTCCCAGCGGTGCCGGGGGCGAACGGGGTGCAGTGAGAGGTTAAACTTGAACCCAGGCGCTGCAAAAGGATCTAATCCCAGACGCAGGCTGTGTTTTCAAGGTCATGATGTTCTGCTTCAGGGTGTTGGGAGTAATATTTCTGAGCTTTTTCATGGAAAGGACATATCAGCAGCAAGCCTGAGTATCTCCTTGGCTTTTTGCTGCCTTTGGCCTGATCTTGGAATATTACTCCAGAGGCTCGTGCCTTTCTTTAAGTCAGGAAACATGGGCTTTGCATAAACTCTGAGAGACGCCCACCTCACAGGGTAGTAAATAAAAAACTGGATGTTTGCTGAAAGGTGTTTCATACGCCGTGAGAAAAGAGCTGTGTCGGAGGTAGGTGTCTTCCTTCCTCGGGCTGGGATGGACCCAGCACTGGGCCACCAAGGTCTCAGCAGCTTCAGGTCCTACCTGGGCTGTCTGATGGGGAGCCCAGGTGGGGCACAAAGGTCCACCGTCCAAAAAATAGCTAATTCTCACCCAACCCTGCCAGTGAGACAAGGATGTATTTTCGGGTGTCAAAGGTACTCTGAGGTTCATACACTCCATTGTGCTAAATACCAAGATTCCTGCCCCAAAAAATCTATAACCAGTTCAAGAACTCCCCTATACGTGTGTAGGGAAGAGAGCGCCCAGCATCAGCCGTCAGGCAGTAAATCTAGTTCAAATACAGCAAAACATACAGTTCTTATGCTGAAGTCATTAAATCTTTGGCTAAGCTAAAAAGGCAGAGTGAATAATGTTTTTAATGTGCTCAGGAAGTCCTCTACGTCGGATGAGATCAGACGCAGCTATTAGCGAGGATGGACGGGGATTCTTCTCCAAACAAAGGCCGATACTGAGTAACTGCAATTCTATAAACAGAGCATCACTTAAAAAATTCAATAATTTACGCAGCATCTGGGGAAGCATCAAAACTTGGTGTTTAATGTAACGGTAGATGGATAGAAAATCATTAGGGCTCTTACAGTTCCACGCTTATTTTTCTCATCTACATTGTACTCGAGCCATTATATATTTAACGGGTTTATTCTGCACTAATGGGAATGGTATCGCCAAATTCCAATCACGCTCGGAGACCAGCCTTCACCTGCTTTGTTCTTTAGAATTAAAGGACAGAGACGAGGCTTTTTCTGAATATGTGCACTTTTATTTTTCATAAAAGCCAAAAAAGCTGCTTGCTTTACAGATTAATTTGGGTTTTGCACATCAAATTGCAGGAAAAAAAAAATAGAAAAAATCTGTAACTTAATATAATACCTAACATACAGAGTTAGTGTGGGTTTTTATTAGCTCCTAATAGCAGAGAAGCATTCGAGTGGCTCTCAAACACCTGTTAACCCTCCAAACACCCCTAAAGTCCACGAGTGTTGCGATAACAATTTTATGGGGAGCGAAGAAGTGGGTCAGCTTAGTCACCAGCCCATGAATCTCTATCTCCAAGTACCTTCCCAATTTAGCTCTTAGTCCACCATCAATACGTCTCCTTCATTTAACGTTGTGCTATAAATCCCAGCATTCCATTTAAGAAGCGAGTCCGTGCTGGGCCAAGCCATCATCCTTGCTAGTAATGGACTCAAGCTGCAAAATTTGGATTCCAAGCTCGGAGCTGTTTGGATTTAGGGTTTTAGCTTGCCCATTATAGAAATAAGAAACAGATGGGATTTGCAGGCCTGGTTCGGACTCCACACTTCTCATAAGGTCAGTGTTGTTTAAGTCAAATCAGATTTTACGTCAGATTCATTTCTGCCTGTGCCGGCCTGCCTGTTGCACTAATGGCCAACACAAACTATCCCTGGGGCTGGAATCCTTAAAACATTAATTATATTCTGTATATCTCAGAAAAGAAGTATTACTGCTGGTTCTGCAAGTGATGCGAAATTAGTGGCAACTGGGAACGTTTGTAGTCAGGGCCAGAAAGGTCCGTAACACGAATTTATACATCAAAGTTCCCATATTTTTAGAACTTTATAGCTGAGGACTGTACAATATTTCTTTTTCATCTAATGAGGGTTCTGTGAGACACATGGAAGGGCAGGGCTTGATATATTCTTACCAATTTACACAGGCAGAGCATCTTGCCTTGATTTATTGTAGACTCGTCTCCTTGGGGCAGACCTGGTAGAGCGATTTCACGGAGACCACTTGCCGCAGGAAGGCGTGCCTTCCTCAGCTTTTCAAATCAAGTCGACGTATCTTCCATTTGGAAGCATCACTGCAGCTGAACAAATGACTAAATTTAGTTGTGAAATAACAGGCTCAAATTGAATCCTGCAGAAGATCAGATTAGAGTATCTAACGGTCCTGCTTAGCTTTCAGAGATAAATGCCATTTAAAATAAGGCTGTTGAGCATCTTACAGTGGTGTACAGCTCTCCGTGTTTTGCCCTTGTGTGCCACTTGGCAGCCACAACACAGAAATTCTGCAATTCCTTGGAAAGGAGAATTTCCTGGAGGGCTTTCACTTGTTCCCAATGGCTTGTGGCGGTGGTTTTAGCTGGAAAAAAGAGATTTGCAGGAGCGTGGGGTGAAGGATTCGCAGACAGGTGTTGTCTCAGATGCTGCGCAACGAATATCCCCGCCAATAGATGGGCAAATCACGGGCAAAACAAATAAGCTGCTGTTTGCAGGGTGTCTGTTCGGCAGGCCTGCTGCTTTTGTCGTGGCTGCACAAAACTGGAGTACCTACCTAATAAAAAAGCACTTTAATGTTGGTTGAGCCGAGCTGTCAGACCTGCTGAGACAAGGGCAGCGCCTGGGGAGGCAGCAGCCACGATGCTGCAGGGAATAAAGGGCTAAGGAGGGCAAACGTTCGGTCTATAAAGGCTTCCAGCCTAATGTAGGATTAGTGGAAAGAAAATGGACTGCACATTAAAATTCATGAAGGAGTACAATTTAAGATTCATGAATAACAGGGCCACAATTATGCAGGACCAGGGATTTGGGTTTGTTTTTTGTTTTTCCAGAGCTAGTGGAAGAAATGAAGTCCTTACCAGGACAGGCGTAGCTGCCGCATGCTCTGCCCTTGTCGCTGGATGCTGCAGACACCCACAGCTGATGACACCGAAGGGTTAAACAGAGGGACAAGAGGAAAGTGGAAAATGCAGCTTTTGATCTGTAGATTCACAAATAAAGTACATAAGTTGTTTTTTGGTGGCCTGTCTCCTCGTTCCCGGATCTCAAGGCTGAGCCTCTGGTGAGGAGCTTCAGCACTGGTGGAGTCTAACCAGACCTCTTAACTCGGGGATGCGGCACTTGAGTGTCTGGCTTCGAACATATTTAACCTTATTCAAGTCACTTAACCTCCTGGAGCCCAGCTCGCCCCTAGAAAACGAGCTGACCCCAGAGGGGAGTGAGGGACAAGGTTACAACCGACCTGGGAGGTGTGACAGCATCAGTGGGAAGAGTCCTCAGCACAAGGAGGACATGGACCTGCTGGAACGGGTCCAGTGGGGGGGGCCGCAAAGATGCTCAGAGGGCTGGAGCACCCCTTCTGTTAAGACATGCTGAGAGAGTTGGGGTTTTTCAGCCTGGGGAAGAGAAGGCTCCGAGGAGACCTTAGAGCCCCTTCCAGTACTTGAAGAGGGCTTACAGAAAAGCTGGGAGGGACTCTGGATCAGGGAGTGTAATGATAGAATGAGGATTAAACTGAAAAAGGGGAGATTTAGATTGGATATTAGGAAGAAATTCTTTATTGTGAGGGCAGTGAGGCACTGAAACAGGTTGCCCAGAGAAGCTGTGGCTGCCCCATCCCTGGAGGGGTTCAAGGCCAGGTTGGACGGGGCTTTGGGCAACCTGGGCTGGTGGGAGGTGTCCCTGCCCAGGGCAGGGGGGTTGGAACGAGATGATCTTCAAGGTCCTTCCTAACTTGAACCATTCTATGATTCATACCTGCTTTTTTCTTCTTAATTAAGCTACATGAATCTCAGGTCTATCCAAACAAGGCTGTGGAAGGAAACCAACCCGTGGTTTCCACAGGCGAGCCTTTAACTGCAGCGCGGGGTGAGGGCTACAGGGAGGGGAGGAAGGCGACCAGTGTCTCCAGTTCACCACAATCTAATTCTGGGAGAGCAGTGAGGAGATCTGGCTTTCCCTGCCTTATCCTGAGAAAAGCTCATGCCAGGGGTTAATTCTTCACCCCACATTCCCCTCCGTGAGGACAGAGGCTGGGAAAGCAGTCAGCTGCTTTTATTCGATGGTCTTAATATAGAACAGAAGAGTAGTATTTCGTCCGAGATTTAACAGTTGGGGAAATAAAACTGCTTTGGGTGGTGGGAGGTGCTGTGACATACAAGAGGACAATTCCGGGGTATTTTAGGATATCTGCTTATTTTACAGTCATAGGAATATGTTTAAATCATAGCCATGGTGCACTCTAATGGGAATGTAGACCCTAAGTGAATTATTGATTATTTTGCACATTTGAGAAGGAAGTCAGAAATGATGTCTGATGTACAGAAATAGATTAGAAGCCTCCCATGGGTTGTAACAGAAGTGCAGGCGTGAGAAGGTCTTAAAATAGCCATCAGCTTTCATTACTGTGGGTATAAAAAGCCTTGAATTAGTGAAATACTTCAGGTGGAGACCTAAGGAGATGGGATTGGTCCATGCCTGGTGGGGTTTTTGCCCCGTTTGCTCTCAGTAGCGTATGTGCTCACTGCCTTCATCTTCTTAGGTGAGCGTGGGAAGAAAACATTCCAATTTAACATGAAAATCTCAGGCACTATTTAAAGATTGAGGTATTCTCCTATCTATCCTACCCCAGTCTCCGGGGAGACTGTTCCCATGCCATTCTGCATTTACATTTCTGTACGGATAATTTCCCCGATGCAGGGGCTGCTCGGAGGACTGCTGTAAAAGCTTTTTTTAAACCACAGAGAGTGCGCATCTTTGGTAGTGGCTTTGTACGAGCGTCACTGAATTGTTTCCCACATTCAGCTCCTCACCTGTCTGGTTCGCGTGTGCGGGCGGACAGACGGATGGCTGGACGGACCGTGCTCTGTGTGAGAATGCGAACAGCTGAGCCAAAGCCCAATCCTCCCCCCGGCCCGTGACCTTTTTATTCATACTTGCACCTGGCGGGAGCCGCAATCATTCATGTATGTGGCCTCGGAAACAGCTGCAGATCTGACACTGTAGTTAAATTTAAAAAGGGTGAGGCAGGCGGACGTGTGAGGGTGGTAAATTAACGAAATCAATTGCTGGCCCGTCATAGACTGACTTTAATGATGAAAGAAAATAGACCTTTAAGAGCTCAGGCTTGCAGTGAGTAAGCTGGGTCTCTTCTGCTGAATACAGTGAGGTTTGTGCAGAAAGGTTTGCAGAAGTGGGGCACAGAGCGCCGGGTCTGCCTCTGTGACTCACTGCGGGTCAGACCTGCGGCCGTGGCCATGTGCAGACCGAACTACGGCACCCTCGGAGCAGCTGGCACGGGAAGCGGGGAGGACACAGGCTCCAGGACAAGCTGTGCAGGGCTGTCCGTCCAACGGCAAGCAGACAAGGAATGGCCATAGCTGTTATCTCATCCTCCACGCTGGCATCAGCTCAGCAAGTTCTGGCTGAGGAGCTTCTCCAGGGGCCGGATGGTGCAGATGGTTACAGCTGAGATGTGCTCTCAGCGTGGATTGACACTGCAAATCCTTTCTCAGCACAGAAATACCTGTATTTAATTCTGGTAAAGCAATTCCTAGCCTGGATCCGGCCATACACTGTCCCCTGCCACCTGCTGAAGTGCAGATTGCTGCCAGCGCTGTGTTTCCTGCAGCCTTTTTTAGCAGAAACCTGTGAAAGCAGCTATGGGTGACCTGGCTATCCTGCCAGAAGGCTGCACTGGAGGAATTGTTGTTTTCCATGGAGCTAAACACAGGGAAAATGTATTCACTATGCAGGAGAAAGGCTAAGGCACCTGATTCTGTCGCCAAAAAGAAGCAATTCTTAACAAGCGGAGCAAAATTTGAAATAAAATTTGTCGATTTGTAAACGTTTTGTAGCAAGGCACTGTAAGAGAGCAGATGGATGGGTAAAAGGGGGTTTGATTTTTTTGCTGTGTCTAACACCTTCTTTCTACAGCGCTCATCCCCTGTTTTAAGAATAACGCCTTTTCAATAATGACTCACAGCCAGTGCCACAAAAATCCTGGCTGTCAGAAAAATTGCTGGCCGTCTGACAGGAGCACAGCTCGCAGGGAACATTGGTTTATTCCGTTTGTCTGTAGCGAAATTACAGCTCATGGATCTTCCTTCTAGAAGGTGGCCCTACTTAGAGATTCCAGGCACAAGGCAATTATCTGCCTTCACCCGCTCAATGTAATTAATAAATGTGGTTTTCTTCACAGGTACCAAGGGATGCCGTGCCTGTCATGGAATGGACAACTTTGTCCAGAGCAAGGACAAGAAAATCCCTTGGGAAATCAGGCCTCTCCTCTGGGAAGATGGATAAACCTACGGTGTACAGGTAGGGACTGGAATATTCCCCGTATCCTGCTATCTCTCTGCTCATCAGAAGCAAAAAGATATCCTCTGCTCAGAAGGGAAAAAAAGACATCCTTGGGAATAATTCAGTACAGGAAGCTGGCCGATCTACAGCCTTCTATCACCTCGCAGAATTTCCAGTTATGTGTAAAGCTAAACCTTAGGGAAGGAGCAATTTCAGTCTTCCTGGAAGTAACCATCCTGCCCTGCGCAACGCCGCTACCGACAGAGCAGCTGCACGGGTAGAAACGCATTTTTATGGAGTTATTGGAGCAGGGAATTGTGGTAGGATTACTGGGTCCTCCCCCCAGCTCTGCCTTTGATTTGTGGTGTGTGCAGACCCCTTAATTTGTCTGTGTTTTCCCCATCTGTGAAACTGAGATAAGATCACAAGGGAATTGTAGAGTGCGATTCATTAATGTTTATTAGACAGAGGGAAATCCTTCAATGAATGGCTCTGTATTCCAGGAGGACAAAGTTCAAGACTGCAAAGAGATTGATTAAAACCAAATCTGCCATTCCCGGGCTAGGAGGACAAAAAAAGAAAACTGAAAAACCTTACTGACCCCTACGTCTGCCAAGAGCAGTATGTGATTTAAATAAAATCAAGCAGAATGTGCGCGTGTGCACGCATTCATGCCTACATATGGATCTACAAAGACCACTAAATAATTATTAGCAAACGTATACCAAAAAGTGTAACGAGGACGTGTTTGAAGTTTCCGATAAGAAATAACAAAGCAGCGTATATGGTCAGCATTAACTGAGGGAGTCACTAGCGGCGACACGGCATTAGGACATCGTGAGGCACTGAATATGACACGCATTCATAGAGGGATGTAACAACATACAGCGTGTTGGCAGCTTCCAGTAGGTACCTAAGGGAACAGAGCTACAGACTGACGTGCCTTTCCTGCTTATAGAGGAGGTTTTAATTATTTTAGGTGATTACTGCCAGGGAGCCTCAGAGAGAAATGGGAGATTTATACACCTTAGTGTTATTCAAAGTAGGAATCTGTGCGTTGTGGAAAAGACCAACGCGCAAAAGATTTGTCAGCAGCTGATGGACAGTCTGTGTATCTTTGGAGGAGGGATTTGTCTGTTTGTTTGGGTTTTCTTAAATCAGATTGTTGCCAAAATCTCACAGCAACAAACCCACCTCTCAGAGCTGTGGTACTGCAGCAAAACGGCTGCCACGATGTTCTCTTCTCTGTGGCTACATTCCCGACGAAGGGCAGAAGAACAGCTTATCTGCTGTGATTTTACAATGCCAGTTTGTAGACAGACTAAACAAATATTTAGAGGTTAGTCATGGCTGAAGTTGGCAATGTCGGGGCCTGATGTGACATTTCCCAGGCTCCAGAGTGCGGTGCAGGCGCTCCCGGATCAGCCCTCGCCACGGGTCCCGAGCCGGAGGGTGAATGTTCCCCACGTGTGTCAGAGGCAGAAGTCGAGGCGATCGGTGGTGACGGGAGTCAGCAACTGGCCCCGATTCGGCTCTGGGGTGACGGCAAATTTACCGGGCTGCTCTTGTCACCGATGGAGGGTGAAACAAGCAGGTGGAGGGGGGTCATCCCCCCCCTCTGCTCTGCCCTGGGGAGGGCACAGCTGGAGCGCTGGGCTCCCTGGGTCAAGGACAGGGAACTGCTGGAGAGGGGACAGCAAAGGGGTACAGAGGTGGTGAGGGGACGGGAACACCTCTCCTATGGAGAAAGGCGGAGGGATTTGGGTCTTTTTAATCTGGAAAAAGGAAAACTGAGGGGGGATCTTATCAATGCTTATCAATACTTAAATAGTTGTCAGGAGGATGGGGCCAGGCTCTT
>VXBO01008398.1:725823-742409 GCA_013400135.1 Rhinoptilus africanus
GGGGCGGGGCTACGGGGAGGGGCGGGGCCTCAGGGGGCGTGGCGTAAGGACAACGCGTGTCGGGGGCGTGGCTAAAGCCGGGGCGTGGGTTTGGGGCGAGGCTTAAGAGCAGCGCGTGGTGAGGAGGCGTGGCTTAAGGACGGTGTGTGCTAATTAGGAGGCGCGGCTTTATGATGAGGCGTGGTTTAAGGACCTGTCTTAATCAGGAGGCGTGGCTTAAGGACAATGTGTCTTAATTAAGACACGTGGGTTAAGAAGGAGGCGTGGCTTAAGAATGATGCGTGTTAATTAAGAGGCGTGACCTAAGGAGGAGGCGCGGTTTATGAACGATGCGTGTTAATTACGAGGCCTGGCTTCAGGGTAAGGTGTGGCTTAAGGTTCTTGTGTGTTAATTAGGAGGCAAGGCTTAAGGAGGAGGCGAGGTTTAAGGCGATGGTTGTTAAATAGGAGACGTGACTTAATTAGGAGGCGTGCCTTAAGAACATGCGTGTTAATTAAGAGGCGTGACCGAAGGAGGAGGCGTGGCTTAAGGACGAGGTGCGTGCTAGTGAGGAGGCGTGGCTCACGGAGGGGGCGGGGCGTAGCGGCACGCGCCTGCCGTTGACGTGCGTAAACACCGGACGTCGCCGTCGCGCCGCTTCCGCGCGGGGTCACGTGAGGGGCGCGCGGGGGGCTGACAGGCCGCCGCCATGGCGGGCCCTGCCCTCCCCATCCGCCGGCACCGCCGCGCCCTGGTGGAGGCCGTGAGCGAGCGGCCCTTCCTCATCGTCACCGGCGAGACGGGCAGCGGCAAGAGCACGCAGCTGCCCAAGTACCTCTTCGAGGCAGGTAACGGCCGGGGAGGGGGGAGGCCCCTCAGAGCCCCCCGCGGCCCCGGCGTGTGGGAAACGAGCACAGCTCAAGGCGGGTAATCCTGTCCGCGCAGCTGCGGGCCGCGCTGGGCCCGAGGTGGGCGGAGGCGGCCTGGTTAAACCTTTCACACTAACAAACTGTGTCCGTACGCGTGTTGTGAAGGTGATAATCGTGTACACGCTGACTGAGCAGCGCAACTCGGTGTCCCCCTTCTCCCCGTCTCTCTACCGTAGGCCTCGCCAAGCAGGGGGCCATTGGCGTTACCCAGCCCCGGCGCGTTGCCACCATCTCGGTGGCCCAGCGGGTGGCTGAGGAGATGGGCTGTGCCCTGGGGAGCCTCGTCGGGTACCAGGTCCGCTTCGATGACTGCAGCAGCGAGGTAGGGCTGAGGGCTGTCCCCGCAGACGCTGTCGTGGTGGAGTGTGGTGGTGTCAGTGGGCTGTGGCTCAGTGTTTTGGCTGTGGGCCTCTCCTGGGACTTTGTGTGAAGGTCTCAGAGCCAGGAGATACCGTCTGTCCCAGCTGTGGTGAAGCTGCTCTTCTGTGTATCGTGTAACTCATTTGATCAAGTGTTTCGATGGCCTTACAAATGAAACATAGCCAAGCCCCTCTGATGCGGTGCATCAGCACCTGTGGTGCAATCTCAGTGTGCGTACTGGGCAAATATGTGATCTATGTAGCATTGTTTACTTTGAAATAAAAATCCAGGCTAACAGCTGAGCATCTAATTAAACCTTTCAGGATACTGCCATCAAGTATATGACCGATGGCTGCTTATTGCGGCAAATATTGGCAGACCCCCTTCTCAGCAAGTACAGTATCGTCATTTTGGATGAAGCCCATGAGCGGAGCCTTAGCACTGTGAGTGTTGCTTTATATCCATCCTTTTGGGTCGCGGCTTCTCCTTTACTGAGGTCTGCTTATACATTTCTTTCACTTCTGCACAATCCCTGAAAATTTTGGCTGACTCTCCATGGGTGTGCTTTATTCTTTTGCTGTCCTAAGACCATAGAATGGCTGCTTCGTTTATTACATGCTGCATAATCTGAAAATAAGATGCAGGCTGTCATCCCATTGGAATTGTTGTAGCTGTTGTTGTGTTTGAAAGCAGTTAAAATTTACCTGTCTGTTGGGTGCTTTCCCGAAACTTCCAGGAGTTTGAAGCTGGCAGAGCGAATGCAAACTTTCTAGAATCCTAATTAAAAAAAAAAAAAACCACACAAATAAACAAAACACTGAAACGTCTCTTTCTCTCTAAGGCCTAATGTTTCTTAGGGTGTGTTTCTTAGACTTCTTAAGCATATTATGGCTTTCGGGATCATGGAAGGCTCTAAACTGACCTAAGTACAAAAGCTATCAAATGTCACTCTGACCCTTCTGTGGCAGACAAAGTGAGACTCGAGTCACTCAGTCCTCAAGAGATTGCGTCGCGTGTCAAACCAACCTACCAGTCCAGCAAACAATCTACCAGTCCAGCTGGGGAAAAGGGAACATGCTTTCTGAATCCCAGCCTGCCCTCAAGCATCTGAGGGTATTGCAAGCAGTTGAGCTAGGATGTGAGAAGTTACTGCTCTGTCACCTGTGTATAACTCAAGGGAGCAAATTTTTAATCCAGAGCAATGCGGAGTAAAATAAACTTGCTGAAGTCATAACAATAAATGGCACAAGAAAGGAGGGTGCATGCTCAGTCAGGGAAGCTACACTGACAGGTGATGGCTTTTTAAAATGGATCTGAGGTAACTGCTTGCAAATTAATTGACCATGAGAGTATAAAGATGAAAACCAAAGGATTTTACACTGATTCTGTTTACAAGCTGTGAGAAGAGCTAATAAAAAATGAATTAACTTCTATAAACCAATTAATGTGCTTACAAGATGACCAGGGTAAGTGCATGTATTCTTCTGAGACCTTAGGCCCTGAAGATGCGATTTTCTGTCTTCACTGTATCCATGGAATAAAATTGGTCCCTTCCAAGTTCGTCAGGCACTTCTAAGAAAACTGGAGTACTAAAATCAGTTTCTTCTGTTTGTCTGTTAGGATATTTTATTTGGTTTGCTGAAGAAGCTATTTCTACAGAAGAAACCACCGGAGAGGAAGACAGCTATGAAAGTGGTGGTGATGTCAGCCACCCTGGAGGTGGACAAGCTCTCAGAGTTCTTTGGACACTGTTCAGTGCTGCATATTCCAGGAAGAAGTTATCCTGTCAAGGAGATATTCTGCAACCTGCTCAGCCCGAGGGATGTAGGCAGCTCTGCGTATGTTACAGAGGTCTGACCTGTTTCACTCTGTTTCTACATTGTGTTCTCTGTTCTTGGTGTGATTATCATCTGTGAAAGACCACAAGAATCAGTTGCTGTATGGCTGTGTTTTTAGCATATCTGCAGGATAGAGGGAAGAATTAGTTTGTACCATTAGTTTAGAAAGAGTAAATGGGATTCCAGCTGTGATTGGCTTGTTTGTTGTTTGTTTCAGGCTGTAAAAGTGACATTGGATATCCACTTAAATGAACCAGAGGGTGACATCTTGGTTTTCCTGACAGGTGAGAATGTGTAATGGTGTTGATGACACTGTAACATTGGTAAAACGATCTTGTTTAAAGATGTTACAAACTAGGAAGGCAGAGTTGTAGCTACATAGGTTGCTTAAATGCTCTTGTATGGTTTTTTAGGTCAAATTGAGATAGAAAAAGCTTGTGACTTACTTTTCAAGAAAGCAGAATCTATTGATTACCGGTATGAAGTACACGATCGCTCTGTTGAAGGCCTGCTTATCTTACCATTGTATGGGTCAATGTCAACAGGTAAGAGCATATAATGTTACATCAAACTTAACTCACATAAATGTTAACTGCAAGAGTTACTATAAACAGTATCCTAATCAATATTTCTACTGTGATTGGAAAAAATTACATTCATTAACCCATTTGTTGCAGTACCATAGCACTGTTCTCTTGGGCTTTTTGTGGTGTTCATAAACTGATCAAGCTTCATCCCTCTCTGTATTTGCACAGAAGCCTCCTGTTAAAATTCATATCCTCTGTAAATGGCTCCTCATGGCACCCAGGTCTCCAGGTTAGGAAGGGAGTATTGTGTAACTGAAAGCTGAGGTGTCTTCTTTAGGCCCTCACATTTTATTTTATATGGAAAAGACATTGCCAGTAGGTTTTTGGTGATGAGGGGAAGATAGAAGTAGTTCAGTGTTACACAATATAGAAAAGTACAGGTTATCAGAATGAGTCAGTCTGTTTCATTTGGCAGCAATACCACAGTTAGTTTCAAAGAGTTAAAAACAAAGGCTCTTTGACCTTTACTGAACACAGACACTGTATTTTTAGATGAACTCAGCGATGTATAAATGTGTGGGTGTGGTATATACAATGCCAAGAGGCTGAATAAATGTTCAGAAGAGCAGGACAAACAGCAGTTTCCATCTGGAAGTGCTGCTGAGAGGGAAGATCTAGTAATAATCTGCAGAGAGAAGGCAAATTTTTTGCCATCTTGAAAGACCAAAATAATAAGTTGGATAAAAGAAAGGTGTAGCTTCTTCCTTACTCCATGATAGGTGTTAGATTCCTGACTGAGAGTGATATTTTATTTATTTTTTTTCTTTTGTGGCAGTTTCTCAGAGACCGTTTTATTTGAATATTTTTAAATACACCAGAGAGAATTTTCCTTAAAGAGATCTTGATATTTTTCAAGATATTTTTCTTGATATTTTCATAACTTAAAAGGGAAAATGTCTAGGAAGAGTTGAATTTCCACGTCCCTTTTTTGTTCCTTGGAAAGCCAAATGAATGAATGGACACTGCATGTGCTGCTTTGTTATGTGTTAAAAAGAAGATTTGCTGGAGGCATGGGGGGGTTAAGTGCATATTTTCGTATTTGCCTTCACTTGCTCTGAATGTTAAAACCCTTCAAATCCTTCAAGAAGATTGTATGAAGACCAGACACCTTGGAGTTTTTTCCTAGCTCTGGGTTAGGAAACATCCAAGAGAGTTGGCCTTTCTTGATGTCAAAATCTTGAATATGCAAGCAATAAAGAAGATATTCTCTGATTTCTGTCATATGTTAAAATAATACCGAATCTATATTTTAGAGTGCTGTGTGACTCACTTTCTAATGTCATTCAGATTACTTTCACTAAGCACGTGAATAAGTTTGCACAGTGCTAGAGAGGTGGTTTGAGATCAGAGCATTGTAATGTAACGGTTTGTTTGTCTGACTACCTGTCATTTTAGATCAACAGAAAAGCATATTTTTGCCAGCTCCCAGGGGCATTAGAAAATGTGTGGTGTCTACAAACATCGCTGCAACGTCTCTGACGATTGAAGGAGTCAGGTATCATTTCCTATCCTTCATAAAAGCTGTAACACAGGGAATCATTCAGAAAGTTCTACTAGGTTTGGAAAAACACATCTGACTTCCTTCTGCTACTATACCTGCCCAGTAATTACGTTGCCTTTTTTTTCGGTAGCGAATAAAAAACCCTGTGATACTGTTACATAGTTTTACAGATGACTAATATTGCTGGACCCTCATTTGAAATCAAATCTCAGCTCCATTAAATTGACATAATCTCCTTGGGTGCTGAGAGATGTTATCAGTGACGTCCCGTAGACTGAACCAGGGCCTGTAGCTGAGCAGCAAAGCACAACTACCTGTTCACAGCGATTGTAGGGTAAACATGTTCTTGCTCTCATCATGTGCGTGTGGCAGTTACTTGCCTGTCTGCTGAGGCCTCTGCTGTTTTCTTCTCTGACAAAGTATGAATCTTTTTCAGGTATGTAGTAGATAGTGGATTTGTAAAGCAGTTGAATCATAACCCCCGAGTTGGCTTGGACATACTGGAGGTGGTTCCTATTTCAAAGTAAGTTTCAAAAAGGTCATTTGCCTGGTGGTTCTGGGAGTTGCTGTGACAATACAGTATATTGGTTGCTCTTTAGAAAAAAAAGATGGGGGAGGTGGGCAGCTTTGAGGCTCTGTCATTTAAAGCCATTTTGTTTGCTGCTAAATAGAAAGTGGTTCAGGACATATAATTTCTGATACAGGCATTAAGAAGGAATTGACAATGCATCGTCCATAGTCTGTCATCTTGTGTTTGCTGAATACGACAGCCTGACTGAGAGAAGTTTAAACAAAAGTCTTCCCTTGGACAGAAACGTTTCTTCATTCAGTTCTTGAATAGCTGGGTTTCTCAGTTGCTGCGCAGAATAATATCTCTTCCATCTACAAGCATAGAAATTGCTATTATTTGTCATAATTACAGCGCGCTTCTTTGGTTAGTAACAGAAGGGATCGAGAATCTGGTTGGTTTTTGTTTTTTCCCTGCCTTTCTCCTTTTGGCAGGAGTGAAGCGAGGCAACGAGCTGGCCGAGCTGGCAGGACATCATCCGGAAAAAGCTATCGGCTATACAGCAAAGAATTCTGGGAGCAGTGCATGCCCGATCACACAGTCCCGGAGATCAAGAGAACCAGTCTGACATCTGTGATCCTAACCTTGAAGTGCCTCTCTGTGCATGATGTCATAAGGTAACCTCCCTGGAGGAGGGGGATTATCATTTTCTTCCTCAGTCTCGGCAGCAATGCAGCACAGGCACGGGCAGCCGGGTGGCAAGAGGCAGGATTAGGTCCCCGGCCAACTGTGACACTCTGATACAATCAGCTTGTCAGCTTTTCTGCTGTTCTCCTCAGTCTTTAGTGCCAGATTGGATCTTGAGCTCAAGTTCAGTTTGAGGTTCTGCCAAAACGAACTCCTTATCTCCAAAATTAAACAGTTAACGGTGTTCCTTTAAAATACTGATGTTAATATCCCAAAAGAGGATGTATCTCTCTGGAATTGTTTCAATTTTCAGATCATACTCGTGCAGAAAACAGTTTGTCTTTGCATGTGCCATGCTGGGATCTGTCATGGTAATTCTTCAGCATGAGGCTGTATATGTAGTAGCACACCCTTACACTGAAGATGTTTATGTGCACTTTGGTCAGAAAACTGCATTTGGTCAGAAAACTGCATTTGGAAGGTTACAAAAGTATTTTAATAAATATGAAAACTAACGAAGCTATACTGAGTCTGAACAGTGAGATTTTTTTACTTTGTTTTTTACTATAGATTTCCCTATTTGGACCGCCCTGAAGAAAGGCATATTTTAGAAGCTCTCAAGGAACTGTACCAATGTGGTGCTATTGACAGGTAAAAAATAAAGGGGTGTAGTCACTACAAGAATTTAAAATCTAAGGGTTTAACCGGTGTTAGTGAGTTGTTCATGTGGACTAAAGGACTTCCCCCAGCAGTAGAGTATGTTTCCTCATTAGACCAGGAAGTTACCTGCTGGGTTTTAATACACTCTCTGTAAAATTAGGGTTAGAGCATACCTTAGGACTTGAGAGACCCAGATTAATTCTCCACATTGTTGTGGAGTTCCTAAGTGACCTCGGACAAATTACCTCAACTCTGCTGTACTTCCTGATAGCAGATCCCAGACTGTTGTGACGATGGTGCTTAGGCACCAGCTGTGAGGCCAATCCAAGAACTCAAGACAGGAAGTGAGATCTTATCCTAAACTTCCAGGAATTCTTCTTGCAAAAAAAAAAAAAAATCTTAAGCATCTAATACACTTAAAAAGCTGGCTTTGCCTGCCATGAAGCGGGCATAAGCGAACTGGAGAAAGGTGAAATGTTCTTCTGCTAGTGACAATTGATGCGTGTCTCCAGCACCTCTCTGGGCACACGGAGAGTGCAGGGTTACAACAGTCCAGAGGGAAATGCTTCTTTTCATTGTCTTTGTCAGTGTATGGTGGTCGACGTTGTGTGTGCATGTTTCAGTTTACATTTAAGCATAGTTTTGTTGAATCTGGTCTTTGGATCTTTTTCCTGGGATAAGGAGAGGCCACGTGACAAGACTGGGTGAATTCCTGGTGCAATTTCCCCTCCCTCCCAACCTGTCCTGTGCTGTCATAAAAGCTGCTTCTCTTGACTGTGAAGATCTGCTGCTTCCCATAGCAGCCATGTTGTCTGTGGAAAATGTCTTCATTCGTCCAGGTAGGAAGCCTCTTATCCCAAAGCAGCCTTGGGTGGGTGGGGAATTCTGCTTGGACAGGGGCATCTCAGGCAATGGTTAGGTAGCACACTCTGCTTCACCCGGAGAACTTCTCTACAGCTTCCCTGTAGTTTTTGGTCTTAGTAACTTTCTACACTAATAATTTGTGAGGCCGCAGTATCTCACAGATGTATCTCAAGGTTATAAAGTGGTAGCATAAGCCTTTACTAGCCCTGCTGGGGAGCAAGCTGGTCTCCTTAGTTGGCCCAACACTGGTGGGAGACAGAAGTGTTTACCTTAAACTAAAGCTTTAAATAAACCTTATGGTGCAGTGTGAGGAAGATCCTTCAAGTGCAACGCCTTGTCTCCCAGCGTACATCGTAGCAGATGCGTAGGGAGGAATGTTAGGATCAGGCCAAACATACAATGGCACTTTGCCCATGTGCTTTTACAGCTTTCTGAGGTCTTGGAGTCAGGGCACATTGCATGCTAGGAATTGGACAACAGCTATTTCAAAGACTTCAAAATAGCATGGAATCGCCTTGTATTTGTCCCAAGGCTGTGAGCTGTAAAGCAACATATGGGTAAGCGGATGGACTGCTGAGAGATCATTTGGGGGAAAACTGTTACTGGAAGGAAAAGACAAAAACAACCCAAAACAACAACAAAAGAAACACCACAAAACCAAACCACCAGAAAACCAAAACACACCACAGCAGATGTTTTGCTGTTGTTCTAAGTACAGACAACAGGGACTGATTAATTTGTTTTTAAGGACTGGAGTTGCCCCAGGTTGGCTTTTCTGTTCAATAACTCTGTTTAACCATTTCCAGTGTTTTTATAAATGGAAGATGTAATTTTGCTGTGGTTCCAAGCTCATCTCAATAGTGCTAAACCCAGTCTCCCATGTCCTCCTTCCTATCTCCTTCCCCCCACGTCTGCCCCCGACCCATCCCCCCCGCTGTGTGATATACAGTCTCTGTGTGTAGCACAGTCTCTGTGGGAGACCTTTGTCCTTTCTAGTCACTCATTGGCTCCTGTCCAGTTATCTCTGTAGTCTATTAACCGTACCCGTTAGTGCAACAGCTAAAGACACGGCTGACTGTACTGATAGCCTGGATTCTGCTCTGGGGTCAGTCCCATTCCCACAAATGTGCTTTTGCTTTCCCGTCCTCCACCTGGCAATGTGCCCGCATTATCTGTTCCGCTAGCTAGGGCATGCATGTTCGTTACTCTCCAGCAACTCCGTACGTTAGGACACAAACACGGAGACCCCCATCGTGAAGGCACTTGCTCAGGGGCAATATGTGTACAAAGAGGCCTCCTGACTTCGTTGTTGTTACTTGTAATGCCCGCAAACTTCTGGCATCGTCTGCAGCGCAGCAGCAATGCAGTGCGTTGGCCTTTGCAGCCGTATTGCTCTCCTCTACGAGGGGAATAGGTTGTGCTGGGGAAGAAATTCTTTGGGTATTTATAACTTGAAATAACAGTGTGGAAATGTTGCTTTTGCCTAGTGCATTCCTAGCATTTAGTGAAGGCAAATTCCCACTAAACTCACAGATCACATTTTTTTCTAGACTTTTATTTTTTTAAGACCTCCATTAGTATGGCACTTGAGCACTAGGACAAAAGCTGAGTTAAATAGATTTGATGGTGCTATGATGGGGTGGTTCCGACACTCTTGGTTTGGTATTTTTTTTTTTTTTCCCCAGAGCAAAACTATCACTTGATCCCTGTGAGCTGTTTGTTTAAGGTCGCTATTCCTTTGTCTTTCCACATTGACATCTGAATTGATTGTGAGAGCGCAATACATAGAACCGTTCTTTCTAAGAGACTAGAAGCCTTCATCTCTTGTGCTGACTGATGAGATTAATCACAGATTTAATAGCATCTACATGTTCAGCAGTGGTGAAAGGAGGGAGCGCTGTAAATGCAGCTGTAGAGGAGAGACAAATCTAAAAATAATATGAATAAAGACCCGAAACTGTCAAACACACTTTAGAGAGATACTAATAGAAAATGAAGTAGGAGCGATAAATAAAAATGACTTTGTTGAAGAGAGTTATAACTTACTTCCTCAGGTGATCCTCAGAAGCAAAAGGAGGCAGAGCTTCAACACCAGGAACTTTCCTCACAAGTGGGAGGATGCAATGACTTTGCAACCCTCTTAAATATCTTTGAACAGTGCAAAGCAAGGTATAAAATGAGTCCTTACAGTAAGTGCTTTTGTATTGCTTGCAACTCCCGGCTGCTGTCGGTTTTAAAATATATTGCATATGTGTACATGTATGTACTCACACCTACTGGCAGATAAATTCTTTATTATTACAATCTGAAATTTCTATCAAGACACCTGTTATTTAAACTAACAAAGTATCTGGCTGTGTAGGTTGCCTTCTTTGTACACCATAACAAAAGTAGAGGCAACTTTCTGCTGCCAGCTTACAAAGGACTTCTTTATAATACGAGCATTTCTGTTCTCAGCAAGTCTCCGTCAGCTTGGTGCCAGAAATACTGGATCCATTGGAGAGCTTTAAAATCTGCTTTTAGTGTGGAAAAACAGCTTCGAGAAATAATCACTAAACTGAAACAGGTAAAAATATAGTTTTTAGGTATGACAGAGTTAGTAAGTTTATATTTGAGACTTTCTCCAGTAGAAACTAATCCACTTAACACGTTTATTAGAGCATCCTTGCTGTAGCTTGTGTAACTACCAGGTATGATGGTGGTAAGAAGCAAGAAGGGGAGGGGTTTTCTTCTTTTTTGTGGTTTCTGTATGGTGAGAAACCCAGAGATTAAAATCCTGTGGGATGGAGGGAGTATAGCTACTTTTTCTTTAGGAAAGATCCTGATTTATATTGTTTTTTCTTTGCGTAGCTGCCAGACTTCCCTAAAGAGACCTTTGAAGGCTCCAGAACTGAAATACTGAGAAGATGTCTATGTGCAGGATACTTCATCAACGTAGCCAGGAGGTAAGTAATAAAGTTTGGAGAATTGAATGGAAAAGATATTATGCATATTCTTTCAAGGTGTAGCTGCACATTGAAGCAGAACAGTAAGCCTGCGTATTGTATAAAGTAGCAAAGTAGCGATTGCAGCTGAAGGTGGTGTTTCCGCGTGGGGCTGGAAGCCTGGTGGGTTCTCTACTTCTGACTCTTAGTACTTTCCTGGGGAAGTTCCTTACATCCTTGGAATAGTAGTTTTTCTGTCTGTGGAATGAACCGCAAGCTGATGAGTAGTTCCAGATATTAAACTAAAGGGCTTGGAAATGTCCAATCCCAAACACGGTTTATTACTGTGTTGTTATATCTGCAGTGTTACTGTGGTAAATTAGGCAGATATATTTTTATTAGTTTAATTCTGGAAAGATCTTCCCATGCTTATATATTTGAGTATTTTCTTCTATGCTGCTGCTGTTTTGCTTAGTGTTGCTGTCTAATCACAACAAAGTATGTTTCGTTATACGTATTTTTCACAAACCTTTCAGATCTGCAGCCAGGACATTCTGCACAATGGACGGACACGGCAGCATAGTCTATATCCATCCCTCGTCTACAGTAAGTTACCAGATTCTCTTAGTAAAGTAGCAGAGGATCTATAAAAGGCATAAAAGGCAGGTCCCTGTAAACTCTTCTTCTTCTGTTTGATTTGTGCTAACTTACGGCCAGGAGAAGCACTGTTACAGTGTTCATTTTGAGAGTGGGGAAGAGCCTAATTTCTTCGAACTTGGTAAATGTTTGGTGTATGAAACAGGTGTGACATAGGCTGAACTTTCTCTCTGGCTCTTTGGATTTCCTGGGCAGCTCTAAGCAAGTCATTATGCCTCGTCAAATTTAGGGTAATGTCAGCTTGCATCCACCAATGGAGGGTGCTCTAGAAATAATTAATTTTTTATAAGAGTTTTGAAATAATGTTTTAATTTTTCAGCTGTATAACGAGGAAACTCGCCTCGAGTGGATTATATTCCATGATGTCACGGTGACATCCAAAATCTATGTCCGGACAGTGTGTCCTGTTCGCTATGAATGGGTCAAAGACTTGCTGCCCAGATTGCATCAAATCGATGCCTACGAGCTGAGCAGTGTGGCACGGGAAGAAGTAACTGAAGAGGAAATAACCAAGTGGCAACATAAAGAGGAGCTTAAAAGGCGTTATGGTAAGCACATCACTAGGCCATATCTGTGCTGTGTGAAGCTTTCTTGGTGTCACTGAATGCACTCTGGACTAGTAGGTGTGAATCTGTGTGTGCTTAATGTATTTGATGTGTAGCTCTAGTTGTTTTCTTATCTTACTAGAGCTCTGCAATCCTTATTTTCCTGCCTTGGCAGTGCATGTGCTGCTGTTTGTCTACTGGTACTTGCCACGCTCCCCCCTTCTTTTGGTTTACTGTAGCTGTCAGGAGGAGAACTTTAACACAGAGCTGAATAAAAACAGTCTGGCCATTGAATCTGAGTTTTGAGTCTGACTCTTAAGTTTGCAAAGCGTATCTAGCCATAGATCCCCGAAATAATACTGTCCCAAAAGAGAGAAGTCCTAAGGACTATAAGAAAAAAAAACAACAAACCAAACAAAAAAACACACAGGAAAAAGTATCACACTTTGGTGAATGTCTCATTCTGACAATGAATTGAATGCCATATATTTAAATAAATTGTCGGTTTTAATTAAAAATGGTACCTGCTAACTGATCTGGCTGCTTGACATTCCTTGAATTCTTCTGTCAGCAGGTTTCATAAAGCAGCCAAGGATTCAAAGGGCCCCTTTACTCCTGAGCTGACCCTGCCGAAGCGTTAATTTAATACACAGTACAGGCGCTGGCAATACAGATTCTCTTCACTTTGCTTAACACTCGAAAAAATATAGACTCTTGTGCTCAGACCAGCATCTCTTTCTGTCCTGCGTTATTGTATAAACCAACCATTTTAAATGATAAAATTTGCTGGAGAGGATATTTGCATTATTGGATAATGCAGAGGAGCCTCATTTATTTGTCTGAAGTCCAAGGAGCTGAGGCTTAGTCTCTTTGTCCCCCTTGAGTTTTTGACTTCAGCAGGCAATTTTAAGTTAATTTGAGATTAATAGTGACCTTACAGATGTTGTATTTCTGGGACCTTCATAAAAATAGGTGTCTGAATAGCTGACAAAGGCTTAATTAGTGCCTGATGGAAGGAAAGGCTCCAGCATGATCTGAATTACTATTTGACTTCTAGACAGAATAATTACAAATATTCCAAGAGTGAATGCTGATTAAAACTCCTTCCTCATATCAAAGAATCTGGTGCCCAGCCCTGGAACCATAGGAACAGGCTGCAGTAGCTGCTTTATTCACACAAAACTTAGGCTGTCAGAGTCCTTGAATTATTTTTAAAAAATTATTATTATTATTTTACATTTTATTTTAAACTGAAAATACTTTCTGCTTTTCTTCTGGGAGAAACACTCCCAAGGTCTCCGCTCAGTGGGAAAATGTGCATTTCTAATGGTATCTGACTTTTCCCACTCCTTTATCTGTGTGTTATCCTCCCTCTTCCTCCCACCTGTGGAAACTTCTAAAGATTGTTTATTCTAAGCTTTTTGTTTTTCCTGCTCCCAGTGCTGTCCCTCTCCAGGCTGTTTGAGAAGTGTAATTTAGAGAAGAAATGGGTGCGTAGATTACAAGATGCACAGTATCTGTTACAATAAAAAGCAAAATACACATGTGGGGACGAGATGAGCCCTGCTGCAAATATTGACACGAGAGTTAAGCCATGATTATTTTTATTTATTTTTTTTCTTTCCCTGCTGTGGTACAGTCTGTCCTCTCTGAAAGTCATTCAAATGACTGACTGGGACTTTGAGATTCTGTTGAGGTTTTGGGGTTTTTACAAATAGGAGGAATCATAATGCTGGAGTTTTATTTACACAGAAGAGTATATTTCTCTTCTCTCCCCCCGCAGAAGGAGTCACAGACAACTCTGCAAAGAAGATGGAGAGAAGGAATGATGATAAATCAATCCTGGATGCCCGAGCTCGCTATCTTGAGAGAAAGCAGCAAAGAACACAGAGTTCGAGTGGAGCATTGAAAGAAATGGGGTAATGCTTGTGTCTGCTCTGCTCCCGCTATGAGGGCAGGCAGTTTGATGCAGTTGTTCTGGGTGTTTGCATAATGCAAAATGACTAACTGGAACAAAGGAAAACTTCTGCTTTGTGGTAGGTCTGAGTGTCGAGGCATACAAATGCAATCTTGCATCCAGCAAGGAAAAGTTACCAAGCTGAATGTTGTTGCTGCGTGACACTGGCAACAATTTAGTGGCCTCAAATGTGGATGAAGACACGACACTTACTGTGGTGCCAGTTCTGTGGCATTTAGTTGACTTGAGATCTCAGTGGTCTCGTTGCCATTATTAATAAAACTTTCTTAAAGTTGGGGTTTTTTTAAAGGAGTGGAGCTGTCACTTTTTATCCGTTTTACTTTGTATGACTGTGGTTATACAATCGTCATGCTCGTACGCTACTCAGGAAAACGCATAGGAAGTGCTCTTTTACTGACGGAACCATCGGGATCTAAATTCAAAAGGACGTTTGCCACCTGCACTCTGTGTTGCAGACAGTGTTGTTCCTACTGTGTATTGTGCTGTACCATGTGCAGTGACGGTTCTGCGTGAAGATGTCTTTGTATGCAAACTATTTTGTAAATGTTTCCACATTCGTGCTAACAATGTGTAATTTTTTGTCAGGGATGACTTAGCACTGTGTGCTTTCTATTTGGCAAAAAACCCCACCGACCCAACAGTCAGTCCACTACTCAGCGAGGTTACATCCTGCAGTCCGTCAGCAGGCCTGCTGCCTAGTGGGCTCTTTTTCTGAGTTTGGTGGCTGTTATTTTTTAAATGTATGGATTTTGGTCTGAAGAACGACTGTTTTAAATGTGTAGAAAGAATACACATGGAAATACTATCTTTTTTCCTCAAGTACAGAAAAAGGAAAGAGCTGTGATGCTTTGTCGTCATAAAGTTTTTTTCCTTCTCAATAAAGAGGTAGTCCACTTCTCTCGCCTTAATAATCCTGACATGTCCCAGTGCTCCAGTGTGGAGCTTGTCTTTTTTGCTGGTTTTTTCACTTTCAGTAAGTAACATTTTTTATCAGACAATTTCCAAAAAACTGGAAAAACCTACTGCTGTTTTTCATGCCTCAGTTTTGTGCAGCTGTGTGTCACCTTCTGTTGCTTTTCGGGCAACTAGTTAACTCTGTTGAAGTCAAGTTGTGAGTAAGCCTGAGCACTGGGTGTGAAACGTTAAGCGTTCCGCCTCTGAACTGCACCGGCTCTTGCGTGACCAGAAGCTTTCGAAAGCCTTGGGATTCTTTTATGGGGAACATGATGATATTGGTCTTCATGAAGAAGGTAGTAGATCTGATTATCGTCCCTTTTTCGGTGATTGTACCAATTAAAATGAAAAAGCGGAAGCTGGTCAGTGTACTTGGGAAGAAGGCGTGATTCCTGTCCCTCGGTGCGCTGCCCTGCAGGGCCCAGCGACACCTCGCTGGGCTGCAAGAGGCTTACCTGGAGCGACGCTGGGTTCGTCACCGGCGATAGCGGTAGCAGTGCTCAGTCGCAGGGTTCCTGGCTGCAGAATTGCTGCCGCCTGCCCCTTTTCTGCGCGTACAGAGCACAGAAACGGCAGCGAGAGTAACGCTTTTCTAGTTCCTAAGGGTATGCGTGAATCAAACAATTGCTGGTCGCGATCGGTCTTTGTAGGAAGTCGCATGTTTATGATTCCTCCTGTGTTCAGAGGGAAGAGGGCTTTGTTCTTCCATGCTGTAGCTCTTCTTTGGAGAAGCCAGCACTTTTTTCTTGACTAAACTTCCAGTCTGAATTTTGCAAAAGCCCACAGATTATTGTGTTTGATTTGTATCTGCAGTGTCATATAGCCACTTGCGCGTCAGATGCCATCTGCACGACGCTCTAGGCCTGAGATCAGTAGCTACAACACCCCCTCTTGCCTTGGGGCTATGGATCTGCTGGCACATCCTAATGCTTTATTATTTTATTAATTATTTTTGCTCAGTGGTGAGAAGGGAGGCTTTTCCCCTCTGAGGGCTACTCCTCAGAGGTTTTGAAATCGTGGATTTAATGCAAAGCAAAAATGGGATGAGGAAATAACCGTGAGGTTGCCAAATCAGGAAAGCTGGAAGAGAAGCGGTGGCTGGGGCTGCCAGGGTGCCCTCCCAACGCCCCCGGCCCTTGGTGAAGCGCTGGGAACACTGCAGCCCTCCAGAGAGGGAAGTTTCACCTGCTTCTATGGGCTGGAACAAACAGAAGGAAATTTGAAGCTTCGTTATGTTACTGTACTTATTAACAGCGTTATGTGGGAAGAGCCCTTTGGACCATCCCTGGAGCCTCAGAGTCGGGATGTTCACCGACATCCCATGATTTTGGGGAAGGAAGAAGGTCGGTGCTAGCTTATGGCCCTTCCCCGGTTTGTTTCCTTGTTTTAATTGGGGTTTGTTAGCGTGTAGCGAGGGCAAACCCCTCCTCGGTGGGTTACGGCGCCTGCAGGGCCGGGCGGCAGCCGCCCAGCGGGGCTGGCAGCCGGGATGGCTCCGAAATGGGGGAAAAACGCTGGGCAGGGCCCGCCCCGGGAGCGGGAAACCGATCGCCGCCCTGACCGGGGGGGTCCCTCGGGGTCCCGGCCCGGGCCCGCCCCCGCCCGTTTCCACGG
>VXBO01008400.1:0-85180 GCA_013400135.1 Rhinoptilus africanus
TGTCATTATTTGAGTGCTCTGATATTATTCTTTAGTTTTCTTAAATATTTAAGGTTGAATATAGTTTTACGTCACAGTCCTATTATTTTATGTTATTATTTGAGGTTTGCAACTTCTCTTTCAAAATGAGGGGAACCCAGGATGTTTAGGACTCTCCAGCTCAATTTTATCTCCCTAAAAGGTTTGGGGAAAATGTTACATGATTAATTTATAGATACTTGTGGTGGGTTGGTGCTGGTGCCAGGTGCTCACCAAAGCCGCTCTGTCACTCCCCTCAGCAGGAGACAGGGAGAGGTCATTCTGTCATGGGCAAAACAGACTTGACTTGGGGAAAATTAATTTAATTTATTACCAACCAAATCAGAGGAGGATAATGATAAATAAAAGCTAAATCTTAAAACACCTTCCCCCCACCTCTCCCTTCTTCCAGGGCTCAACTTCATTCCCAGTTTTCGCTACCTCCTCCCCTGAGTGGCACAGGGGGATGGGGAATGGGCATTGTGGTCAGTTTGTCACACATTGTCCCTGCCGCTCCTTCCTCCTCAGAGGGAAGACTCCTCACGCTTTTTCCCCTGCTGTAGCATGGAGTCCCTCCCACGGGAGACAGTTCTCCATGAACTTCTCCAATGTGAGTCCCTCCCATGGGCTGCAGTCTTTCACTAACTGTTCCAGGGTGGGTCCCTTCCATGGGGTCATGGGTCCTGCCAGGAGCCTGCTCCAGTGTGGGCTTCCCACAGGATCACAGCCTCCTTTGGGCATCCACCTGCTCCAGCGTTGGCTCTTCCATGGGTTGCAGGTGGATATCTGCTCCACCGTTAACCTCCATGGGCTTCACAAGGACAGCCGGCTTCACCATGGTCTTCACCCCAGGCTGCAGGGGAATCTCTGCTCCAGCGCCTGGGGCACCTCCTGCCCATCCTTCTTCACTGACCTTGGAGTCTGCAGAGTGTTGCTCTCACATATTCTCACTCTCTCTCCAGCTGCAAGGGCTGTTGCACAGTAACTTTTCCCCCTTCTTGGTATGTTCTCACAGAGGGGCTGTCACCATCGCTGACGGGCTCGGCCTTGGCCAGCAGTGGGTCCCCCTTGGAGCTGGCTGGCATTGGCTCTGTTGGACATGGGGGAAGGTTCTAGCAGCTGCTCACAGAAGCCACCCCTGTAGCTTCTCTGCTACCAAAACCTGGCCATTCAAACCCAGTACGCTACTTAAAGGTGCTAACCTGGTGGAGAAAAAAGTCACCATAGATTTTTAATGATAAATATACCAGATTTGATAGATTAATTGCTATAGTAAGTGAGGAGATGCAACTGACTGATACACAAGATCTTGACTTTGATAAAACTTTCTACGTTACCCTCCCTATGAGAATTGCACATTAGAGAAAGTATGGCAAAGATATGCTTCACCATTTGTGTTCTCAAAGGATTGAAAAAAATGCTCTAAAATGTAGTTATCAGGTGTCTTCCATATTGAGAGGTATCTTAGGTGGGGTGGGTCCTGCAGAAATAACGGGGGCTGTGATATTGTGAAAAACCAGAAATGTCATTAGAAGACACAGATCCTTGTCAAAAGTAAAGTGAAACATGGAACAGGACTCTTCCACTCAAAGCCCTCAGCTGGAGCAGTTTTCAGCTTTGTGCTGCCATTGGAGAGATGCAGACAAACTGCAAAGTCTAGAGGAGAGCAACGTAAAAGAATCAGTAGAAATTCCACTGTTTAGGAAAGCTTAAAGGAATTTACCTAGTTTATTTTAGAAAAGTCTGAGAAGTTCTGTACATCAAATCTTGAGAGCGGTGATTGCTTTTCATAGCTTGGGAAAGAAGTACCAAAATAAGTGAGCTTTAGATCAGATGTTAGGAAAATACTGCTCTTTGTTAGGATAGGGCAGTTATGAGACATACTTAGGTTTTTTAAGGAGAGGTTAAACAACCATCTGGCAGCGATGGCGTAAATTTTCTCAGTTCTGCTTCAGTGCTGGAGGTAGGACTTCAGCTTCCCAGGCCAAGGTAAAGCTGTGATTGTCCTTTTTTGCCCTCCTAGTGTTGTTGCATGGTTTGCCATGGGTCATAGCAGAAATTTTTGAGACTGGTTTCTTTGACTTTGTACTGCCTAATTTCATTCCATCTCTTTTAACCGCAAAGCTCTTTCCTCCAGAGACAATATTACATAGAGAAGTACTCTATTATATTTCTTTCTGGGGTTTCATGTCTCCCTGCCTTAAAATTATTCTCCCCTGTGAATACTTCACAATGTTTCTGTGTTGCTGCCCAAAGGCTTCCCAAGGAGTAAGAAAAAGGAAAATTCATGCAATTCTTGTCAGTTCCCTAGCTGTCTATTGAACTCTGAAAGGATCTCTGAAGCTGAACAGAATTGCGCTAAAAGATCAATTACAGCAAAAAAGACACTGAATCTATGCACAGAATTGGAAGGAGCATGCCTTTGTAACCCTTTATATTCTGCTGAATTTGTTAATAATACCGAAACCAAAGGTTTCTTTAACGTTCTTGCATCCTGTATGTGGTTTTTTCACTATACAAGTACAGGACTTTATTCTTCAACACTGCTGGACGTTTCATCCGTACCATATTTGCTTTTTTTATTTAAAAAAATCAAATGACTTTCATATCTTCCCTTCTTACGCTGCATATTTGAATGAAAAATCCCTTTGCCCGTTTTTAAAGGCTCCAAGGTTAAAGCGATTGTAATTCAAAGACAGGTGAGTGTCTCATTATACACATGCATGACACACACATACATAAAATATTTCTTACTTTTTAGTGTAAATTATCTTGATCTTTTTTTCTTTGTTCTTGTGGGCTTGCGGCTGTTAGAAGATTTCGGTGCAGAAGGAATTTTTGTGGTTGATCTTTATACCTGAAACTGACAACAGCTTCCAGAGTAAGATGTGTAAATCACAGTTTTCAGTCATACTTTCTCAGGAGTGTCTCAAGAGTGTTTCTTTGTAAGCACCAGCGAGAGTATAGAGGGGAAGAATTAAACCTGCAGGAAACCTTGATTTGTGAATGTTTCCTTTAACTCTGTAAACTTTGCAGATTAAGACACCTCTGCATGGCATAAAACAGTAAGCATGCAGAAGAGAGTGATGTAACCTGGCATGGAATGTCTTAACAGCTTGAGTGCTACAGGGTGAGTAGTCCTAAAGCACTGGTAAAGATGGTAACATCCGCGTAGGTGTTGGGATGAACTCCGGTGAGTTTACAGATGTATCTGTAAAGTCTGCTGTTACAGCGGAGGGTCTGTGCCACCTGTGTGGTAGCTTAAGCATCTTTGTCAGCTGTACTGACACCTCCGTTTCCTGTCATGATAATGGCAACTCTTTCCTTATCACGTGAAGCTTAACTTCCAAGTCTTCAGGATACTTGGTTCTGTTTTAGAAGAGGAACTTCAGTCGCTGAGCCTTCATATTCCACAGTCAATTCTACCTGGCCAAAAGGATCCATGTCCTTTTGCTGCTGTGATGCTTAAGATCTTGAGAGAACGAGGCTCTTTGGTATTACAGCTGGCGCGTCCGGTGTCATACCTTTCTTATGAGACACTGAACATGTAAGGCTACTTCTCCAGTGTGATTAGAATGTTTGAAGGTTGCTGGAAGCTGTTTTTTCAGGCAAATGTAAATGGTGATTCTAGATCATTGAGGAAATGTGTTTGGATTTCAAAGCTGCAAAGCAGTTACAGTTCTAAAACACGTTAAAAACCAATTATTTCAAATGCTCACACCACTTTCCAAAACTTGTGTTTGTGTTTTGTCTCTGTCCCATTCTAGACAAAGATCTTTCGTAGTCCCTAAGTTGCAAAATAAATATATAGATGCTGTTCCAGTTCTGTGGTCAGTATGTTACAAGGGAAAAATGAAATTCTGAGGATCTGAAGTAGCATCTTAGCAGCCGGAAAATGTAATCTGTCACTCATTTGGTGATTTTACTGCACGCTTAAAATAATTATATTGCACTATATATGTAGTGCTGCAAGTTTCAAATTTGCAGTGTGTTGCAACGTTCTCCGTATCTATAGTTGTATATTTTGACTACTTTAAATTTTTCTGTTTCATTTTTTTTCCTGTAATTGACCATACTTTTACAAGTACTTTGCTTCTCCTTGTGGATGTGTCTTTGGTGGTATACGCACTGTGCCTAATGTTGCAAAAGAGAAGAAGGGGTAACTTGGAATAGTGCAAGATTTTTCTGTGAATAAACGTGTTTCTAAAATCTACTTCTATCAGTGTTTATGCACACAGGCTGTATTACAATGCCACCTACATTGCTGCCTTGAACAGTGCAAATTTACTTTGATAAACATTTTTTCAAGAGACACCAAGAATGCATGTCATGTAAAGGACAATAAAAAAGGTCAGATTAGAGAGAATCCCGAACAGTGCTGCAGCAATGTGGTCAGTGCTTCCAGTCACCATTAGAGAAGGTCAGTGGCATCTCAGGCCCTTGTTAATGAACCAGTTGTCTCTCAAGCTTTTTGACAAACAAAGCAAAACAAACAAAAAAAAGCCTTTCCCAGACATCAGGACATGAAAGTAGATGTCTGTGGATAAGTTGTGTTCACTGATGAATTCAGGGTCATCTGGAAGCCCTGACATGCTCAGAGATGTTTTGCAAATATTGAGAAGTGATATTTTATTGTGCTGTGAGTAACTGAAAGTTTTACAGGGTTAATGAGTAGGGAAACTATGTTTTGTTATCACTTAAATGTATTTAAATAATTGAGTTTCCAAACATTTCTTTAAATACAACATTCCTAATTCATTTCATAAAGAGCTGATGAATTCTGAGTCCTGGGCTATTCTGAATATAAGGCACGCTTTTTCACATGGATTCTGGAGGATCTGCTCATAAAAGATTATATGAACACTGAGAAATATCGAGAATTCTTCTTGGGAGTAATTATGTTTCTGAGATCTATTGTTGCCATCAGTGTCTATATGTAGAAACTGTTATTACGTTATCTTCTGGTATATGAAAAAGGATTTCTACAATGAGTGTTTTTAACTTGTAGATATGTCAGTGTTATTGTTAACATCATTCACATTATCGCCTTGAACAATTCATAATATTGAATTGCAGAAATTTTATTAATATATATTGCTTCATCAAGCTTTACAATAAAATTTGACATATGCAGAACAGTTGATTTATATGTTAATGTGCTTTTGAGAGATGAATAGAAGTTAACATTTACCCATGAGAAGAGAATTCTGACTTCTAATATTTATAGATAAATTGTGATTGTCTGTAAAAGTCACAAGTATTACATTTGTAGCTTGGAAAAGCAATAAATACAAAACTGTTTTTAGAATTTTAAAATGGTTGCTCCCAATCAGAGAGTGCTGCTTTTATGCTTCAGTGACTTGTATTATAAATATTGGGTCTCTAAGCTAATGATGAGATATGTCTTGTGCTTCTGCTTTGCGTCTCCTGTTCATCTGCGTGTGTTTGAATCCACAGCAGAGTGTGGAGCTCTTCCAGACAAAACTACCCCCTGGAACTGCTTGTGCCGGAGTGAAACCCAGCGTGTTCAAGCTGAATGGGCTTCTGTGGACTCCGTGCACCCTAAATTAGCTGACTTCCATCTTTCAGTTGACTGGCAAGCTTTAGAATCTCTGAGCTCATCTTTTGAACCAACGCATTAAACTTTTCTTTTGATTCTTTATCTTTGAATGCTATTTTCCATGTAAGTGTTAGACAAACAAATAGACACTCTGTAGTACTCCAGATTTCCCCTCTGTTTCATTTTAAAACATTAAGAGTGTATTTGCACTGTTTAATGCTGTTAGAAGGGACTAATTTGGTATTCAGGGGAGCTGAGGTTTTGTGTTGAGCCTCAGATCAGGAACAGAAGTACAGACTCTCCTGTTTCCACGTTGTGTGTTTAGTCCTCTCTACCTCTCCACCTTCTTCAGGGGGGGAGGAAGATAAAGATGTAAGGTTAATATTTACTCTGTGGTACATTTCGTCTTCATCCCCTGTCCAGCACTGTTAACAGGGAAGTATTACTTGACAGTAGTGGTTTCTTTATATGCTCTTTTCTGCAGGTTTCAGTTCGTTGCTGTTTTGAGCTGGGCTTAACACATCACAAAAACACCAGGCTGCCATGAGATATTAACAGTTTCTCACTGTAGTGTACCTTGGCTAGATTTGAACCTGTGAGTAGTGGGAATGACAATTTTGATAAGGAATTGAAATGTTGGCTTTTAGAAGCTTCTGAGGAAAGAGAAGGTGGTGTTCAGAAAGTGGCAGCTTGATCACCATGACAAACTTGGTTTTCAAACAGCTGCAGCTGCTGAGTGAAATTACCTTTTCATCAGACCAGCCCAAGCAATGTGTGTAATGCAAAATGACAATGCTGTTCCTGAAAATGCCCTTTTTGGATAATGCGCATGCTGAGGAACATATGGGTTTCTGTCTCTTCTGCATTATTCTTATATTGGTTTCTATTAAATGCATTTTCTGTGTTTTCCAACCTGTTATGAAATGGACATTATAAACAAAGGTTTTGTTTTCTTCGTGAGACATAGAATAGTAGCACGGAAAGGATATGAGCGGTTTTTGTTGTACTTTGGCCTGTGCCATTCGTATTTGCAATCTTCAAAATCACTGCCTTGAACATAGTGTATATTGAGCGAGTTAGCCTGATACCTTGAGTCAAGCTTAATACTCTGCACAGAGTTCTACATGGTGTGAAAACTACACCCTTCTGCTTTATCAGTCAGTTAGGGTTGGCTCTGTTTTATACCGGCTGCTGTCCCAGTTTGACAGCGTGGGATCCATGCCATCATCTACTGGCATATTTCATCTGTTTTTGAATGTAATGTAGGTCTTTCTGCAATTTGTGAATTCTAGTGTATGTTTTAAGTCAGTACTTTCTCCTCACTTTGTTGTGCTTTTAAATGAAATAACTACTAAGGGATGTATAGTTTTGTTCTTGTTTTCCCCCAAAGGAGGCCTCTGATCTGAACTAAAAATCATTGCTGTTTGTTGCCTCCATTGAGGGTGGAGAGAGGACTTAGTAAGTTTCTGAGAAGACTTTGCACTGTGTTTCTCTCTTCTCAGTGTTACTGTCAAGTGCTGGAATGGCTGTAGGAAATAAAATCTTCAGTTAGATCTGGCAGAGGGGGGCGCTTCAGGTTAAGATGACTTGCCTGAGTTTTTTCTGGGACTGGCAGTTTGCCCTGCTACTTTATTTAGGGAACAAAAAAAGAGACTTCAGTCTTCTGAGATGTCAGATTGCCATCTTTCACCAGTCTTGCATTGCACATATGACAGTTCTTTAAAAAGGAAACCCCCAAACCCTTTTTACCTTGATCACTGCAAACTAAAATAAAATAATTCACATGACAGTTCTAGTTTTGAAGCTCCTGATTAATAGCTGGAGGGTTTTGCAGCAGGAGTCTCGAAGAAGAGTTTAGAAAATTGCCATGCTCATTCTCTAGTGATATGTATCATAATATTTTCCACCACTGCATAATCTGTGTTGCCAGCACTAAATACTGTAATTTGGTTAATTTAGGGATTTATGACAAATGTAATTTTGTAATCTGGCTTTCACAACTGGTGCTAGAGCAGGAATGGCTTTCTCTAACAACAGGGGTGCTGGTAATACGGTAAATTGCTGGTGCTGCCAGAGAAATAGTTTCTTGTTATTTTGTTAACCCAAGGAACTGAAGATAGCTCCTTTAGATGATGCAGGAAATGATGCTGCTGTAAGTCCCAAGTTCTTCTGCTGTTAGGAGTCCTCAGTGACCATCTTAATGTAGTTGGTGACACATACAGGTATTTCCCATCTTAAGATGCGGTTCAAGGCATCAATCTGATGCCATCCAGAACTGATTGCATAACATGCTTCCCAATGGAGAAGTGAACAAACAGAATTTTTAAAAGAATGTTATTAAAGAGAATTTTATGTCCTTTTTTTGGCGTAAAACATTTATTGAGGTTGCTGAGTATATGTGACAGATGGTGCTCTTATGTCACATCCTATCTTTCATTTTGTTTTGGAACATGCAAGTCTTCCATGCATGCATAATTGCATTACAACATTGGAGGGGTTTTTTTGTGTACTCAGTGAAACATAAAGGAATAATCCAATATGAGATCTTTAATGGGGGTTTGTGCTAGCAGTGCTGTTAAGCTGTTTGCTTTGGGTTTAAGTGCTGGCTAAGTAGTATGTTTTATGGTTTTTGCTTTCTTAAGGTAAACTTCAGATGTAAAGGAAAAAGTGAGAAGTTACTATTTCATCAATCTGCTGAATGCATTCAAGTAACTAGACAGATGATGTTCACTACATAATAATGTTTTTTGCTCCATATTCTGAAGCATATAAAATGAATGGTTTCTTCACAATGAAAGAATGCAGGTATATTTGAACTTCCAGGCTTGAGTACTCTTTAGATGCCCAATGCCTTAACGTTTTATGATGTCAGTTAAGTTTCTGTGTGATTATAAAATTGGAATGATGAAAAACATATCTGAATTTTTATTATATGTGGCATTACTTTTCCCCTTGCAGTAAACTGGAGAGTGAACCTGAGCCTGCCTTCATTAGTATGTTGTGAACCTAACTTTTATTTATCATCCTGAATAGCTTCTACTGTCTCTTTTATGTATGGGCTAGTGGAGGGAACATACTGGACTTTGCTGTTGCCCTTGGCTTACATTGAGCAAATTTATCCATGGTTAATTGAAGAGCATTTTGCAAGGAATGTAGAGATTATCTCTGTTTTACAAATTAGGAAACTGGAAATGTATGGGAGACATACAGAATATGCAAGGCCAAAAGTTGATAATGTTGTTGAAATGTATAACTTGAGTCTTATCCCACTTTTAAATATTTGGCTTGATGCTTTCTTATTGTTTGTATGTATGCATTCTTCTTGTTAAATACGGTGAACGTAAGCGAAGGTAGTGAGGACAGCTTCCCTCATAATGCAAAAAAGGCAAACGCTTAAACCAAGGCTAGTATTTCCCCTCAATGCATTGTCAGTCACTGAGTCCATTACTACCTTTAATGCTATTATAGTTGCATAAGTTCATTTATTGGCTTTTGAACAAAGTTTTCAAAAATCCAATTGACTGAATAGCTGTCTATACCTGCTCTGGCTTGTGTAGATCAAGGCCATTCCTGCTCAGGGCTGTCAGCTAACTGTATTGACGTGCTGTTGGTTGATTAAGTAAGTGCTGAATATGACTGATTCTTGTCTGACTTTGCAATGAAATCTTAGACATGATGTTTAGTTCTTCAGAACATTGGTCAAGTAAACTTGTAAACATATTATTTATATTTTTGTGTGTGTTCTGTGCTTTTGAAAATTATTTAATCTTACTCCTAACCTTCCAGCATTACACTGTGTAAAATTTCAGTGGCATTTATAATTTCTTACACCATCAGTGTGCTTTGACTCTGATGCAGCCTAACTGATGTTTCATCATAAGATAAATCAACCATTGCAGTATTGGAAGTATAAAGGCAACTATACAGGTAATGCCTGATAAGCAAAACGTGCCAACTCGCCAGGCTAGTTACGAAGCGTATGCTGTATGAAGAGCAAAAGTACATCAGAAACCAAGTGGGTTTTTTTCTCTTTAGTAGTATAAAGGTAATTTGAGTAAAATTACAGTCTCGGGCCAAAACCTGTCTAAAGGAATTGAGAGGTGTGTGTGTATCAACTTCTTTATCGTGTGTATAGATGCAAATGTAAAATGCACTATGTAATAGATGGTTGCTCTCAAACAAGTGATAGGATATGATGAGACAAAATGAGTAGCACATGACTTATTTCATGCAACAATCTTCCGCTTTATTTCCTGTAGTTACAGTGTACATTACAAAGTTTTACATGATCAAAGCTCAAGAATGTAGTATTTCTTTTTTAGTTTAGAGCATGACTTCGTAAGCCACAGTGTACCTTTTCGTTACATTGAATAATAGTTGGGTTATGAAGAACAGGCCGGTTAAAGGTATTCCACTTGTTCATACTGCATCTCGTAACGGTGTATACTTCATGCAAGTTTGTTGTTGGGCAAACTCATTTTTAAATGATGTCACAAGTAATTGCTACTTTCTGCCTGGTTTAATTACTGTGTACTGAACTGTTTCTAGTGGAGTTGCTTTTGCTGTGCCACTCTTTGACAAAGTACTAATATATACAAAGGCAAGAAGGTGTGGTTTGTAAGAGACTTGAACTCGTCTATAGCACTTCTGGTTTCTGTTCATTAGGACTCAAAGTTTGTTGAATTAACTCATTGTCTGTTAATTAACATAATACTTGTTAGGAGTTAAGATCAGCTAATGAAAATTTATGCTGAGGTGTCAAGCATATTAAAATTCAATTATGGTCTGATCCTTGTGGCTTTCAGCATTATGTGTTACCATATTTTCAGCTGACAAATCTCCTTTGATTAGATACATTTTGAATAATGTTCAGGTTCTTTTTAACCATTTTTAATACTTTATTTTCTGTTTCTTTTTATTCTTTCTTACCAAAATATACGAGGAAGACTCCCCCCCCCCTTAATAGGAATACCTTTTTTCCTATTGTGTGTTTTGATGATTCAGTATTTGCAAGAGCATCGTTAATTACTTGAACAGTTATGATACAAGTACGGTGCCATCCAGTTTCTTGGTAGGTCAAATTTCTATTCGCGGAAAGTTAACTTGCTACCACATGATGATTTTCTGATTAGCTTTCTGGAATCAGACTTCAGTGGCCTAGCAGCTGGATATTCCTATCACAAAATTTTGGTCTATTTGTTTCTAATTTTTGGCTAGATTCTTCTGTTTATCAACAGGGCCAGGCCAGAAAGAGGCTGTGGAGCCTGTAACTCCTGGCTTTTGGTGAAAGGTTCCCTGTTCTGTGAACAGAGTATATTAGTTCCTGGGTACCAATCTGCAACTTAGCAGCATCTAAGTGTGCATGTGGAATGCATTCTCATGGTTGTGAGTAGCTTTACCTGCCTGATGGGAAATCATGTATTCCTGCAACTTCTAGAGGGAATAAATGTAGAAGGGGTTTTTTTTGTTTTTATTTTTAAATTTGAAATTGAATGAATATAGGTTTGTGGCTTCGGTGACCTGAACTTTGGATAGCATCTTTTTTGGAAAGAACATATACTTTGACTACCTGTGTGGCAGAATTCTAACAATTCTTGGACATAGGCCATTGCTGCAAACCTAATACGTAGCAAGAAATCAACTCGTGTTATGTAGAAAACAGTTACCAGTGCAGCAACAACCTGTAAAGACAGTAACAGCAATGCGATGTGATAAAATAGGGTGGTGGTGGTTTGTAATTTTATTTTTTTTTTCTTTTTTTCGCTCAGGTCCTTAGAGCTTCCTCATGCTTCCACCTTCCTTAGATACGCATCTCTAGATGTGAGGCCTTTTGGCTTCCTGTGCATCTGCCTTAACAGAGAACAGCAGACGGAGTCTGTCAGGTCAGAGCATGAGCAATAGGCCTGATTATTCCAGAGAGTAGCTGGATTTATAAGCTAATTTTTGTGATGTTTGTTAATAATACTTGATTTTTTGGTTGGTCCGTCTATTTCTAATGGTAAAAATACATAGACAGTTTTATGATATCCCTCTGTCTTAGGAAATAATCATTTAACAATTTCTTTACGTGGATATCAAGGTTTCCCTCCCCATTTCTCCGTTCACTATTCTTGTTCATAAGCTTCACAGGTGTGGAGGGAATTGCAAGACAGCTAAGGAGGCAATAATAAAAGTGCAGATGTGCTCGATGTGACTTCTTAGCATATGTGATAATGGATTATTGAACCACAGCTCCAATCAGCTGGTCTGTTCAGAAGCTTAATTAGATCTCTTACCCACAGGCATCAGAGTAAGTCAATGTGGCATTGTTACTTCCCCATAGAGCTTGAAAATTATGAGAATAAATCCTGTGGTGGTGAGGTAAAGGTTCCTTTGCTGCAGTTATATCAGGAAGCCATATGGGAAGGAAAAAGAAGGGGCAAGAGGAGAGGAAGTCCCTGGAAAATGTGACTCGTGAAGCAGCTGTCTTTATATGAAGGAGGAAATGTGTGAAATTCAGGCCCAGAGAGTGCAAGAAGAGTCTGACTTTACATACACTCCCTCTTCTTCTATACGTATCTTCCAATTGATTATTTTCTTCAGTTGCTGGTGTTTCTGTTGGAAGAATAGTGGGGTCCCTTGATAAATGACTTGCATCAGCATGCAAAGTGTTCTTTGTAAGTACGCAAAGTGTTCTTTAATAGTCCTAACACATCTGCTTTCATTTTGTTGTTTTTCAGCTGTATCTTGTTGGAGGATCTTTTGGACTCCGTGAATTTGCTCAAATAAGATACGATGTCCACAAACTACATGGCAAGGTAGTTGAAATGGTTTTCTTTATTTTTCTTTGCCATTTCATTTTGTGTATGTACTGTCTTCTAAAGGGTTGCTAGGACAAGAAAACTATTGGTATTGAGGATTTGCCTTTTGCTACTGGGCCCTGGGCTACAGCTGATGCTCTTAGACAGTGAGTAGTGTATGTAACAGTAAAGGGGATGCCATGATGCTGAATCCTTTTACTGGCTGTGAAACAGGTCAACATAAATAGAAAAATTTTGTTCCTGTGATTGATTATAAGTGGCAGTTCTGAATCCTGAGAGAGAAGTGCAGCACATCTGGAAGGAGGTAATTACAAAGATACTGTATGTGATTTATACAAAGAAAATGGATGTTTTAAAAGGTTCTGTTTTCAAACAATGTTTGGCATTCAGTATATAATGTTAGATGGGACTCTTGTGTTGGGCCATCTAAATTGCTTTAATCCTTCCTCATTGTTCCTTGTGTTGCATACCTAGCTGTGGCCATTGAAGCACCACGTTGCCCACTCCTGCTTAGTCCCATATTTGACATTGCCCATAGACAGGGGAGAGAAATCTTACAAATCTTTCTCCAGTGCTGTCTTCTGGTTAGTTATTTTCTGTCAGTCCTGGGCTTTTAGGACCAGTTGGAGCCTTTAAGTCTTTGTCCAACCAGATGGGGATCACAACAGGGGCAAGAATTTGCCTGTTGTGTTTCTGTCAGTTTTTTGGTCAGATTCATACTCAGTGAATTACGTTTGAGCTCCATGAACTGCACTGTAATGGTAGTCCAGGAAAAAAAGCCAGTAATAGTTGTACTCATTCAAATCTATGAGTCTCCTGTCCCAGCATTTATAATCAAGGGAAGCATCATTGAATTAGTAGTACATGAAAGCTCTGGGGGGAAGCTACCACATCCTGGAGTTCTTAAGCTCTGAAAAGCTAAAAGAGGACATCTGGATTCTGCTCTAACTGGTATTACTTAAGGCTGCTACTTAAGCAATTACTTAAAGCATTTCTGTTGTGCTTTCTTTTTCTTTTCTTTGTGATTTTATTTAGGAATAGGTGAAATTTAAATAAAGAACAATGCAGTATTGGCTGAGAACTAGCACACCAACTATAGGCTCGTTTGTAGACAGACAAATCAAAGCAATGTGTTCCATTAATTTCTAGTTTTATGTCCATAAAAATAAGGTTAAGAACCACTCTTAATTCATTAAATAAGACAGTAGAAGGGATTAGAATGTATTTTAACTGATAAAGAGAAACAAACCTAGTTTAAAAAGTACATGAAACTCAGGAAAAGCATATTAACAGAAGTAATCTAAAAATATTATTAAAGATCCTGAGGGTCATAACATCTGTTTAATTTGTCACTGGTTAAAATGTTTTTGTGTTGGAGTAGAGTATGCTATTCTCATATATCACACTTGGACTAGCATAAGCCCTTATCAGAACAGGGATGAATACTCCTTTTGGGGGGTTGAGTAGTTATATGCAAATTGCAATAGGCAATAAAATAAATAGGATTATTTTGTTACAGTTGTTCCTTTGGAATAATAGCAATGTTTAATTAAATAACACTTTTCATACAAGGAGCTCAAAAGACTTTCACAGAATCTGAATGAATTAAGCTTCATAGCCTTACTGTCAGGAAAGGTAGGATTATTATTTCCTTTTTACTGCTGAAAGTTAAGCAACCCATCCAAAAGTAGACTAGGATTTGTAATACCTGACTGCCTGTCTTTTTTGATCATGTTTTAAGGATGTGCAGACTATAGTATGCCCCCTTTCGTAGGCGTTACTCCTGAACTTGTTTTCTTACTAATTCAGCAGCTAGGTAGACAGAACTTAGACAATCATTTTGTGCTATGTCTCTATTACATTTCAAATGCTAAACTATGATCCCTTCCCTTCAAAAGTATTTGTCTTTTTCCTTTTTCAGTCTGACCATTCTCATTGTGCTGAGAGGGAAACCACATTAGTAGGCAAGTTCTCAGTTGACAGTGATATTTCAAAGGCAGTGTAATAGTAGCACTAGTGTCTGTGTTTCAGTGAATAAGGGGTTAGTTGTGACTTTCTCTTTGTGTTCTTGTGGCATAAGGAGCAAAAGCTGCATTAGTGATAATGCTTTTGATACTAACATCAGACTGGCTTTTGAAGAACGTTCCTTGATAAAGGAATTAAAATTCAAGAGAAAATGGTGGTTTGGACTCTTGAGGGAGCATGATTTGGTGGTGATGCATTGTGCTGGAGCTGGGATTAGGGCTGGGAGAGAGACAGAGCCTAGAGCTATAGCCAGAGTGGGGCTGGGAAGAGGCTGCAAAAGGAATTCTGTCCACTTGTTCATTTGGGCCGTGGCTTGGGGTCTTGGGCTGAGCCTCAGTTGATGTGTAGGACAGAGAGACAGAGCCTAGAGCTACAGTTAAAGAAGAGCTATTAGCATCTCAACAATAGATATCTAACCCATTTAGTATAGCATCTCTGAATGTCAGGGCTTTGTATATGCCCATCTCTTGCAAAAGCAAAAAAAACCATTGTGGGTATACTTTAATTTACTCAGGATATCTAGATCAGTCATATTCCCTCAGCACACTGAATGCTCTGCGTTTAAAGTGAACTTACACTGGGATTCTTACTGATGTACATGCCTGTTTATGCTAGTCAGAATTCTCCTGAAACTAATCAAGGGTTTCTCCATTATCTATTGTTGCCAAAATGTCCATTAATGGAGAAATCATTAGGTTAGGTAATTGTTTCTTTTCTGGGAAGAATTTATGCAAATCAAAATTGGTTCTAGAAAACCAGGTATGCTTGCGGGAAAATCACGTGGAATTAATGGAGAAGAAATGAATAGGTTTGTATAGGCATCGTTCCAAACACCTTTATTCTCAAATGGAAAACCAAGCCCTTTCTTTGTCTTGCTTCTCGTTGTATGTGTGATTGAATAGAGAAGCTTATTTAGGGAGTTTTTTACAGAAAATGTGACATATTAAATATACAGGAAATGCTTCCTTTCAACTACATAATAATAAAATATTTTATTTACTAATAGCCCATTGTTGTCATTCAAGCCATGGTAGGGATTTGCTGATTCAGATCTTAGTTTGGATATAAGGTTCTCATACCTTTGGAATGGTCTGTGCTATGGGCTGATAGTTACTGTAGAGGGTTGAAGAGAAGCAACATATTAACTACCTGGGAAAATCTAGGCTTTCAGCTCATCAGCAAACCATTTAGACTAGTAAAATAGAGTTTTGTTGCTTTGTTGAATAAGTATTATTGTGAGACAGGTTCTCAGAGTATGGGGAGGGGGATAGGACTGAGAAGACTGAGCAAGTCCCCCCAGGGTAATACACATCAGAACTACTTCTAGGAAAGCTAGAATCTCTGTCTCATTTTGTCAGGAAACAACACATCAGCCTCTGAAGTCTGCAGATAGTTCCTGCTGTGGATTATGTATGACAATATTACTATGCTGACCTCTCAAGTGTTTGCAAACTATGTAGATCCTGTTCACTTTTCCTTTTTTCTATGCAAAGCGAGTATACCCCAAAAGTAGAATGCTAAGAAATTAGAATAATAATGTTTTCTGTCTTTCTGACGCAGAAAGTAGAGGCAGTGAAGAGTCAAAATGACAGAAGTTCAATCTTTTGTCCTAGATGAGTTTCAGCCTTCAATCAGCTGTTTTCCATTAAAGTATGTATGACCATTGCATGGCACTCCAGGAGTTAAAATCCAAGTGAAAATGGAAATACCTGACCTGTTCTTGTGGAGCACCATCCTCTATAAACTGTAAACCCAGAAAGAGTATCAAAGGAGTCATGGTGGTGGTGTGAAGCATACTCACTAGTGAGCGTGCTAGGGGCATAAAGTTTGCTTTATGCAGACTGAGCAGATTGTCTTTAAAATTTCTGTAAAGAGAATGGCAGTGTTTTGAGCTCCTTAGGTAACCTTTTTGACCGATTGACTGTCATGTAATTATGTCTCACCCATGAGACATTGCTCATAGACACCTGCACGGTGTTAGTATTGACATTGTCAATTCTCATTTATTGTATTTACTTGATGTCTTGAAGTCCTAACTCATGAAATGATGTAACTGTGAGGATCTCACTTTCACTTTATAATCCTAGACTTCATAGTTGGGAAGAAGAGCACATATAATGCATAGAGATTGTCCTGGAAGCCTTGCTTTCCTTTGAAAAATGAGGAGTGAAAGAGAAAAGAAGGCTAATACTATCACTTATGACACTCTGACATTTTACTGGTTTACAGCTATTCTCATAATTGGGCTTGATAGTCATTTAAGTGTGTTGACTGACTGGTTGGTTATACTCAGTATTACAGTTTTAGGATATTGTTGGTGGGTCCCTGGTGTTGACCTTCAGGATTGCATCTTGAAGCTCATGAATGGGTGTTAGGGGACCCACAGCAGCATGAGATTTAAGTAACTTCCACCAATCTCATTGGAAATTTTATTTCCCTCTTGTTCAAGTTCTTGCTTCTGTTCCCTCCTCTACCACAGAGCTTCTCCCTGCCTATAAGCAAGTCACTGAATTTTAGTATGTCTCACTTTCTCAGTCTGTAAAAGGGAGGTAATTAATGCTGCTCTACTTTACGTAGGGAACAGGAAAGTTCATTAATTCACATAGAAGGAGTCATTTAAATTCAAATGAGTATTAAAAAAAAAATATTTCCTCAGGTGATATCCATTAATTCAAGTGTTTTGGGTCAGGGTGCAATAGTTTAGGAGGGAACAGGAGCAGAGAACTGACTGGTTTCCATGAGGCCTTTATATCAGAGGAGAACATAACTGCCATTTGCCTCAGGAAGGTCCAGGAAGTCAGTCCAGCATTTTCTCATTATTATAAGTGGATAGTTGAGAAGTAAGTGGTATCTGTCTATTACAATGCTTTTGTATTTCAGTCAAAACATTACTCTGGTTCACAGACATGCTGCAGGTTTTTTTAAACTGTTGGGTTGCGATGGTGACAACTGCAGCAGCACAGCGTTTAAATGAGGTTGCAACATCCACCCAAAAAGAGGATGGCTTCTGAACAGTCTGTCATGTTTCTATACGTCACGTCATTTTCTTCCTTTAAATAATATGTTTCATATGAGGTGAAGATTTTAAAAGAAAATCACCTAAAACTCTGAATATGTCTGTAGCATTTAAAATTACACAAATAGTGCTCTTTTTTACTTATAGTATAGAATGTCAGCAGATTGTCCCCCGTGAGCTACTAATGCTGGGTAGAGGTACTTTACTGCAAGCTGCCTTGTTTGTCTTATTTGAGGACCTGCATCTGTGTTAGAAAACAGTATTTGCTCTATTTGCAAAGCTATCAAAGGTACTAAGAATTTCACTGAGATAGCAGACAGTATTGTAGCAGGATGTAAAGGTCTGTTTTTCACTTTCTTCCCCCAAATTGTTCAATTGACTGAAAATTGCAAGGTGTTTTTATTGCAGTTCTTAATGGATAGCCATCCATGCTTGAAATCATACTGCACCTTGATGTTCCCAAAGATCGTAAGTCTGACCAAAACTTGACTGTCTTCACCATTTCAGGGAGTAATCTGGATAGGCCAAGTCTTTGTGATTGGACTGGACTGGCAAAGCCCGTGGTGGTGTAGTTTGTTCTCATGACAACTAATGGACTTAATGCTATTGCTGTCAGCCCAGGTCATTCCATGCACTCAGTTATATTCTGTGTTCTGCAGGCTTTCTGCTTGGTTTTGTTCCATATGGATTTAGACTCATGCTCTAGACTTCCTGGTGGGCCAAAACCCCCTACCAATGCTAAGCTCAATTTAAATTAACACTGTTAGTACTCAAAAATACTCTAAATGGTTTATTTGTATTATTAGAGTTAGGGAAGTGAAATTTAAACACTCAGCATCTGCTCAGCTAAATCTAAATGCATGTTTGTGGTGCTGTGCACTGTCAGGATTCATCTTTGTCATGTTTACATTTTCTTAAATGAAATGCCTAGTTTGAGATAGCTAACCAAGCAGCCCGTATAGGTGGTTTGATGGAGAAATGCCCCCATAATATGCTTAATTAAATTTTAATAAAGATGCTTGAGAAATATTATTTTCTCCTGACTGAAAAGTGGAGAGATTGAGTTCAACGCTTTATTGTTACCACATTTCAGTGAGCTGAGTACCATCCTTAGTGTATGAATATATTTATATTTGACTAGCGAATGGAGGGTGAGGTAAACCTCTGCCTAACTCCAGGTGCAGACGAGTTCAGTTTTTGGACACGTCTTAAAGTGGGATTTATTTTCTCTAGAAATGCCCATTTCTATTTGGGTGACTGCAGGAAGAGCCGAAATAGAGACTTTATGCTTCAAGTCAAAAGTTTAGATGGATAAAATTAGGTGAGATGAAGTCAGCCATAAATATTCTTTTCCTGGAGTTTCACTGGCAAACTAGCAGATGGCTTGAAGGTAAAGGAACTCTTATTTAATTCATTGTTTGTGTCTGAGGTATTCTCTGATTCTGGAGAGTTTCCTCCATGATTTCATAGGCGGTTGTATGAAAAACGTCCTGTTTGATTTGAGTGTGAACAAAATCAGAGTATCTTTAATTGTTGTCTGGTGGAATTTTTTGGATGGGAGAGAGAACCTTTCTAAACTTGTCAGCAAGGGAACATGGAATCATTTTATCATCTGTCACTGAACTTGGAAGAATAATTAAGTCTTCTCATCTAGCATTTTAGCACTTATTTATTTATAAATGCATCTTCCTGTGGTTAATTGGTCTCAGTAAGCTAATTACACAAGCACAGTGTGGCAAAGGATTGATGTTAGTGATTAATTTTTTTCGTTTTTTTTTTCCTTAAACAGGTCAGGTTGGCCTGAGTCTCAAGTCTAATGAAGACAAACTTTGGCTAATTTCCTTGTATAAGTAAACTTAGTTGATTTTCAAAGACTAAATTAATTAATGAGCTTGGCCTTAGGTCCTCCAAAAATTAAGAAAATAATACACTGAAATGTTGTTTGATGCTTTAGAGAATGTGAGAGGCATACGTTTATGACTGCTTATAGGAGAAAAAAAAAGATCTTTGTCAGTCATTTATCTTTAGGTAACAAAGTGCATTTTACTAAATTAAAGCAGACCTCGCTTCCAAGCGTTGCCTGCTTAGTGGAGGGTTTTACAATTGGATGTTAAGTGGAGGCAGCCTGGCTCCTGATTGATGGCTAAGCAGGTGCCCTTACAGTGCCTTTGTTTCTGTTGGCAGGGGGAATTTGGAACTTGTTACATCTTTTGACCATGGTTCAGAATCGTCCAAGGTAGTAATTTCAGTCCTGCAATATGGCACAGAAATTAAAGAGTAGCAGAGCTTTTCAAACTCTGTATTGTGGTGGTACCAGATGTTCAGATGTCAGTTTTCTTTCTTCTTTCAGTTCAGTCCGGAGGGATTTTATGGAAATGAGCTCTTTATTCATGCTATTCTTGAAGATTTTAAGGTTCAGCTGCTAGTGTTGGGTTCATGTTTTTGCATTGATTTCAACAAAAAATAATCCATTCTATTTGTGCTCAGATGACTTCCCCACTTTGTCTCTAAGCAGCTGCTTACCAAGTTTGCTACGATACCAGACAGAGGCGTATGTTGTCATTTTTCAGACATCCTTTTAGTTTAGCATAATAAACACTGTTTTTCTGTAAAAGGCAAATGCAGTGTCAGTCTGGGATTCAGTAGGATAATTTTTTTTGCCCCATTTTGAAGCTGACATTGTGTGTATGCTTTTTAGTAGTTTCCAGTGATTGGATCCACCTAGATCCACTGCCTATTATCACCACAAACATCTTAAAAACACTGTAGGACAACCTGGAGATAAGGTATTGCCCATACCCGCCCTTTCATGCCATCTTCTGTCAAGTTGAAAAAATGAGACCAAGGCCATCTAGCCTGTTCTGATGAAACAGGAGACCTGTCAATACCAGAAGACTTCTATTAATAACTGGAAACAAACCTATGGTTGTTAAAAGTTGGGACAGTCTCGTTTAATCTGGATGAAATTATATTAGTAACACAGAGATTATTTTGGTAATATGTGTGTTCACTGATGAAGAATTCAAAGTGTACTAATTTTTAACTTTGAAATATCTTTTGTTGAAGCGCGTATTTAGTTTCAGTCTAGTAATACTGTCACAGCGTAATTTTTTGGCAAGGAATATGAAAATGTATTGTTAATGATACTGAGTTTGGCCAGAGACCATAAATAAATATTCAGAGTTTCCGTGGTAAAGTCTTTCACTGAATCTTTGTCAAGCTTTCTTAGTAAGTTTTTTTTTACTGAAGAAAAACCCTTACCTCTCAGTTTCCGTGTATGCCGTGGTTACTACTCCTGTGGAAATTGCAGAGGTGTTCTGCCATTTGTGCTAGGTTGTCATGCTATATCCTGTGTGTAAGGATACAAAACCTTTGACACAGTCCCCCACGACATCCTTCTCTCTAAGTTGGACAGATATAGATTTGATGGGTGAACTGTTCAGTGGGTAAGGAACTGGCTGGATGGTCACATTCAGAGGGTGGTGGTCAATGGCTCATCCAGATGGAGAGGGGTGACAAGTGGTGTCCCTCAGGGATCTGTACTGGGACCAGTGCTGTTCAACATCTTCATCAGTGACATAGACAGTGGGATCAAGTGCATCATCAGCAAGTTTGCTGATGGCACTGAGTGGTGCAGTCAACAGGGCAGAGGGATGGGACGTCATCCAGAGGGATCTGGACGATCTAGAGAGGTGGGCCTGAGCAAACATTGTGAAGTTCAGCAAGGGCAAGTGCAAGGTCCTACACTTGGGTTGGGACAATCCTTGTTATCAGTACAGGATGGGGGATGATGTGATAGAGAGCAGCCCTGCAGAAAAGGACTTGGGGTTACTGGTCCAGTCGCATCCTGGGCTGCATCAAAAGAATCGTGTTCAGCAGATCCAGAGAGGTGATTCTCCCCCTCTGCTCTGCTCTGGTGAGACCCCACCTGGAGTGCTGTGTCCAGCTCTGGAGCCCTCAGCACAAGAAGGACGTGGACCTGGTGGAGGTGTTGGAGGCCCCATCCCTGGAGACATTCAAGGCCAGGCTGGATGAGGCTCTGAGCAACCTGATCTAGTTGAAGATGTCCCTGCTCACTGCAGGGGGTTGGACTAGATGACCGTTAAAGGTCCCCTCCAACCCAACACATTCTATGATTCTGTGATTCTATGCATTAATAAACGTCATTGAATCAAAAATGTCATGTCTCTGAGAGGCAGAGAGGTCTTGTGCCTTTTATAAAAATTGGAAAAATTGGCTTAAAGTTTCAGGGGCTTAATACCTGTCTAGGTCTTAAAACTTCCATTCGGTGGCTACCTGGATCACTTTTGATCTGAAGATCACTTCTTATCACTTTTGGACTGAAGATTCTTTACGTACCTAAAATTCTGCTTTTGGCCAAGCTCTCTAGTACCATAGTTTTCATGGTACTGCATAGCTTGGCATCCGTTAAATTTATAGAAAATCATTTAGGCTCCGTTAAATAGATGGTCCTCAATCTGTGTTAGCTGGGATGTGAGCTCCGCTATTGAGTGCAACTTGTGAGGCTTCACACAAAACGGCTGTAGAAGTAGGGATGCTGCTCCCTTTGACCTGCTGGTTCAGCCAGAGGGCAGGTACCAGGGATGCAGATGAGAGATTCAAGGCCTATCTCCTTTCTCTGGGAATCATGCACTAACCGTGAATTTGGAGACTGCAGGCATTATCAGCTTTCCTTTTTAAAATTCATCTCTGTATGGAAGAGTAAAGAAAATAGAAGAATGAGGGTGAAAAAGTCATTGTGACCTAGTAGTTAGATTATATATATGAAGTTGGGGAAATCTGTTTTTTAATTCCTATGCCATTTAGAATTTCTGTATTTTTGTCAAATGAGTATTCAAGATTAAACATCTTGAAGCTGGCCCACTTTTTGTCAGGGCATTGTTCATTTTCTGAAATAAGGGATTTGTTCTTTTCCTTTAAATCAAAAAAACAAAACCTGGTCCACCTCACTCTGAGATGGCTAAAGACTATGAATCCTAACTGGAATGAGGTGTCTTCTTAAATCTCAGGATAAGTTGTCTAGTACTTAGAAACTCTTCATCCGTTCCTCATGTCTCTCTGTAGTTAGTGCTGCTCTGATTGCTGACCAGTGTGTATCCCCTTTCTAAGTATCAAATCTTCTCTTTTTTTGCATTTTTTAAATTTTTTATTCCAGAAGTCTAATTCAGGCTGTGGATTTTGCTACACAACGAGTTAAATCTGTAAATCTAGTTCTGAATCTTCAGATGTGTGTACTAAGACGTGTGTGTGTGTGCCCATTGTTATTTACCTCCCTTGAACTAGTAAATCACCTTGGTGGCCCTATGCGTTGTTCCAGCTTTTTCATATGCGTATGCAAGTTGGGGGTGCACTTAAAAGATTGCCTTAGAGTTTCAGGCTTGCATATTTATGTCCAGGAAATTCAGACAGAATTTGGGTCCTGTCTGGCATGTCTTCTTGGGAGTACTCAGTAAAGGGAGTATGCTATGTATGTTCCTCACACAAGGTAGCTCTTTGCTCGAATATACTAAAGTCCCAGTGTGTATACATTGCCCAGGATTTCCAAGCATCAAGTAGACACGTTATAGCAACCACCTGACTATGCTGCCCAGGATCCGGAAATTCCAGGCAAATGGCCAAATATGTTGTTTTGTTTTGGTTTTGGTTTTTTTTGACAGGACAGGATTTCTGTGTTGGAAAAAAAAAAAAGGCTGTGTCTGGAGAAACCTGGACATCTGGCAGCTTTAACTCAGATTATTGAGTTTCTCTATGATGAAATACAAAATAGAGTGCAAGTATTAAGAGTTCCTTGTTTTAAACAGAAGCCATTTTTCCATTTCGTAGTTGTTGATGTTGTTTCTGTTGTCAAGATTAGATTCATATGAAGAGAAGGTTATTAACTGGAGGAACTCATTCAGATGCCATCGCAAGTGGAACTAATTTCAGTACATAAAATGTTGATAGCTTTCAGATTTTTACATTTTGTATACTACCAAGACTTCTGTTTGGTTGCTTTAAATCCTGTCACATTGCCACAATTAATTACTAGCATTTTTGCCTTGCAATTGAAGTGATTACAAGTATATAATTTAGGTTCAGGCAGCTTTTAGCCAAAACATAATTTAATATCCAGCTGTTTTTCCCCTCACTTCTCTCAAGTGCCAGAAAACGTCTAGCTTTCCAGACTCGTCTTGTGAAGCCAATAGCCTTGGTGCCAGCAGATTAAAGCTCAAACAGAAGTACGGGGGTCCCAAGCCCTGGATCGGGATTTTCTTGCACTGCTAGACTTGTAGATCCCTACAGTTTTTACCAAGAAAGTGCTGAAAACCCTTTGCCCAGGAATGTTTCCATTTTAAGTGCAATCTCTGTCTAAATGGACCTTCCCTTTTTATCTCCTTTGTGTTTTGAGGCTAGAAAGACTCAAATCATTTGGTTCTGTTGCAAACTACAGCTATGCGGCAGTCTGAAAAAGCAGATCCCAAACTCATATCTAGAGTACAATCACTAATGGGAGGGGAAAATGGATAATCTGTCTCTCTTCAAATATCTGTCACTGCAGAAAGCATTTATAGGTTTGCTTGTGATTCAGTAGGTAAAAAACATTTTCCCCAGAGTCAGCACTGAACCTCCTGTATGTTGTGTCAGGCAGTGCTTAACTGCCTTTTTTTGATGAGGCATAAAAATGAGATTTTGCCTTCAGAACCTTAATGAGTGCTGAAATTAATGTTGTAGCTGGTACAACAGTCTGTCTTGCCTCCCTGGAATGCAGCTCAAGGAGGGTGGAAGGGATCTGAGGCTCTATGTTGTCCCTGCGCGAGGAGGATGAGCAGCTATGGGGTCAAGAATTAACAAGCTCTGCCTAACAGTCCCTCCACTTCTGCACCCTCAAAGACTATGTGTGCAGTTAATAAAGCCGACCAAGCGTAAGTTCTGGGATGATTCAGAGCAGGAGACTAATTTAAGTGTTCCCAGAGGAATGTCCCTTTCTTCATTGATTACAGGGAGAATGTAGGAGTACAGGCTTTCTGGATAATGCATAGGGAAGAGAGGTGACTTGTATTATTAATATCTAAAGTGTATGAATTAAAATATTTTGCATTCATAATTCCCACTGAATTTAGTAGATTTGTTTGTTAGTGTTGGATGTTTAGCCCTTTTAAGTACAGCTGGCATAATAGCAAAACAGTAGCTTTGCTACTTGTGTTTTAAATTTAATTACACCAGATCTTAACTTTCTCTAATATGTACCGATCAGAATATCTGAGCCTTTGGCAGGTAAATGTGTTATTTATTAAAAATAGCAGCAAAATACCTTTCAAAAGAAAATAGCACATGATGTACAAATATGTTGCAAATTCTAGTAATCTGAAACATAGGTAATTTGGAAGATGAAAAGCTTTATGTAAGTGCAAAGTATTAGAATAGGCTTTTTCTTCTTACTGTAAAACTTCACTAGATGTCAGTGTGGAAAGTATTTTTACTTAAATGCTATGTGAACTTTAGAATTAGAAGTGTTAATTCCTTTAACACGTGCAGATTTAGGATGGCAGTTACTAGAATTTGGTAGTTGGGGAGTTTCTCAGTACGTAATTTATTTGTATAAATGCATTTTGGAACAAGGAAAGCAATCTGTTCAATTAGGCATAACAAAGTCAAAATTTGTTTCAGTACTTACAGCAAGTTTTGAGATTTGTATTGTAAAAGAAAATGACATTTTAAAACATAATTGAAAACAATTTTTAGGGTTAAAAAGGCAGACTTTTGGGGTTTGTTTTATATTGTTGATTATTTTCAGTCAGCAAAAATTTTAATGTGTATTTTCTTGTTGGTTTGTGAAAACTGGACGTGTTTGTATGATGGTAGCAGGTATATTTCGACATGGCTCAGGACAGGGCTTAGGCATTAACTTACGCATTTAGAAAAGGAAAAATTCCATATATATTTATATATGTTTGATTAAGGAAAGCATTCTTAATCTGTAAGTGCGCCTCTGCATTCTTTTAACTGTATTGTGTGTTTACATGACATTTGAAGAATCAGACTATCTCTCTTCCTACATGAGAAGGTTGGTGGTTTTGGAGTTTTTTGGGTTTTGGGGCATTTTTTGTTGTTTTATTGAAGCTTTAAGGTTTGGTCTCCTGTGAGATAGTTAGACTTTTTCCTCTAAATTAATTCTTTTATGTTTCTGAACTGATCCACCAGACAAAAGCTAGTGGTTTAGCTATTGTATGGTGCCTTGGGTTTTGCTATATTGTTAAAGTAAGCTACTGCCAGGACTAGTTTACCAGGATGAGCCTAATTGCACGGTCAGTGAACACCTGTATTTTTGCTGAACACAGGTATTTTTTCTGAAGTACATAACTAAAGAGGGCATCCTCTCCAGTCCTATTCTCTCTGCTATTATGGCAACGAAGAGACTAGCACGAGAGGGCACAGACTGCTGGCACGCTGGCTTCAACTGACAATTCACCATTTCGCTCTTGAAGTTACTTGCCTTTAACAGAAACTTAAGTGACCTTCCTGTTTTTTGGAGTTAACAGAAAGAAGTTGATTCTGCCCAGAATTAGGATATGACTGAGGGAGTAATAAGGAAAAGCTTATGCTGTATTTGCACTAATTTTCCAGATTTAACTTGCATAGTAGATATGTAGCCATTGAAAAGCAATCTTTTTAAAATACGATAAAAAATGTTGACTCTGCAGGAGTTACATCCAAATGTTGTATTTCGTTTTTATTATTTCTAGCTATTAACTGTCTTCCATTTGGATGCAAAAGGGTTTTTTTTTTGCCCAAATAGTGGTGTTGCAAACTTGTACTTACATATACCTTAGGTGTGCCTTCCATAGCATGTCCATTACTCTCAGAAGGTTGGTGCAGATGAACCAATTAATCGTGTAATTTGGATACAGCAAATCCTTCTTTAGTATATATTCAAGAACTCTTATTAAATTCCTTTTGTATTTGTGCAGCTTTTATTCAAACTGAAAGCTTTTGCTTTTTCCAATAAAGATCACGTGGTTCTGAATGCAGTTCAACATTCTTCATGTTAGAACTGGCCTTTCCTTTTGCATGCATTGGTTAATGCCGTATTAATAGTAACTAAATAACAGGGTGACGGGTTAACTGAAATATCCAGAAAATGCATTTGAAAATGTAAATGACAAATGTATATATAAACAGCAGATGCCTTATAAGGAATTTTGAGAGGTTTGTTAAAACATTGCAAAGAGCTTGCATGTAAGTTAAGGCATGATGAAACCGGTATTTAGGAACTTAAAATCTTTTAGTAGATTTCATTAATTTTTTACAAATCATTCCCACATACTGAGGAGAAGAAAAGGAATTTTTAAACTAGATATTTATGTAACATTTCCTTTTTCTGAACTGATACCTTAAGGGTGTTTAGTTTATGTCCTGTACTTCACGATGTTTAAGTGGCTGTAGCAGGACAGGTATAGCATACTAAAGAGACTTTACAAAGGCACCTTGAGAAATAGTCTTTTAATGTTTTTAAAATAGGTGACTTGCTCTTCTTGTGGTTTTCTCTGTCAAGGTTTTGTGGTGGCTGACTCAGCAAATTCTGCAACTCTTGTTCCAGGCTAAGAACCCTTTTTGTGACCAGTGGTCCACGTTTTGGCCCACAGAAAACAACATGCTATTGCCTTATTTTTCACCCCTTTCTGTGATGATAAATAAATGCATTAAATCTTCTGAGAGTAAGTCAGGTTGAACCAGTCTTGCCTTTCTTGTATAGTTTACAGCATGGATCTTCAGCATGTTCTATCCATTTCACCTGGGTGGTCTTACACTTCTTGTTTGGAAGAAAGTAAAGGGAAATTTGGGTAAAGCTGCACACTTAGGAAGTCCCTCCCTTTGTACTATTGGATTGCATGGAAACCAAGATATAGGAAAGCCCAGGAATTCCAGCTTTGTAATCCTGTATTGGAGAGCTCTACCATTCTGACTTTAAGGTGAGAGGTGTGATTTGGTCTGTGCTTAGAACTGGTTCATCTTTATGCATACAGCAAAATTTGCTTTTGCTTGCAGGGACTTTTCAGGAAAACTTTGCTTTTAGTTCTGGACTTGTGGGGTTTTTTTCTTTGCTATTGGAATATCTTATTTTATTCTGGAAGGAACAGTTTTTGCACTGAATTTTACTGTGAAATGAAATTTATGCTAGCATACTTAGCCAAGGTTTAAGGCACTAATTTATCTTTTATAAATCAAGTAAATAAATGTGCACCTGCAATCAAGCTGGACGCAAAAGCATACAAATAATTGATTAAATACTTGAGTACTTTCTTCTCGGAACTGAAAGCTATAGAACGCTGGTTAGTTTTGATGGCCTTAAATATCAGAAATCTAGATATGCTTAAGTGCTTGCTGAAATATGGGATGGTTGGGCCATCATATTAGTCTTTAACTTAATTTAATTTCCCATGGCATTATCATGTGAAAATGTATGGTCCAGAGTTTGGGATTGTAGGTCTGTTTTTGATCCATTTGGAAGCAAGCAGATTTGGATTTTGAGAGATTGCTGGTGCACCATGTACTGTAACTCTGGGAACTGCTGCTGTAATAGGATTTTATATGGCTGCTTTGGAAATGTCTGCATTGATTTCTGTCACAGGCTGGATGAAATATTTTTTTGTTTAACTGTCTGTATTCTATGCAGGTCTTAGGAAAGAGTCAAAGGACACAAAGCCAGGTTTTGCATCCAGTCTCAGCTGTCTCCCCAGTGTTCAGAAGTATTCCTATCCAAGTGTATGCAGTAGCCTTACCTAAGTGTTTTTCATGTATTAAATATTATAAATAATGTAGTTAAAGGTTGTTGTGAATGAAGTTACACAAAATGGTATGTTTTTCCTTGCCCTTCTCCGTTACAAAAGACTGTATGACAAAGAGTTTGGCGTAAGTACAACCTTTATTGTGCTTTACAGCTTTTACAAGCTTAGTTCCTTTAATTCCTTAAGTAGAATGACACTCAGCTTGGCTGTAGTTTACACTGCGCTTCCTGAGTCCTGGGATTTATCCTCTCTTGTCTACAGCTTCTCACTCTGCTCATAAACCAAAATTTGGAGTATTTATGACAGAGACTTTTGTAACAATTTGTGGGAGTCTTTTATTCTCAAGGAAGATTAAAGTTGACTGATCCATGCAAGACTTCTGATTTTCCATTTAGAAGAGTTAAGTGTATGATAAGTGTTTTCAAAGAAGATACTCTATTGGGAGAGCCAGAACTGGTGGTTCTGGTTTAGTCTAAGTTTAAAAAAATGGGTGGGGAGAACAAAATGAAGGACTTCATATAAATACTCATTTTGTGGGCTCTCTGTGTTGTGGATGCTGCAGGAGAATTGTGTCCTATCTCTTTATGCTGGTGTGAGGAGAGAAAAAAAAAGAAAAGGCATAATTCATGTTCATTACATTCAAGCCATCATCCTTCCCCATTTCCAAAGTAAAAGCTGAAATCTTTCTCAGTGGGATATTATTTTGTGGAGGATAGGGTAGGGTAGGAAAGGATACTCATGTTTTAGTAAAAATAACTAACTAGTTTTAGGTTAGAAACATCTTCTACTGCCTTCTGGAAATGCTTGCTACAAGGAAAGTTTTGTAAGACTTTGGCATACAAATATTTGGGCAGTACATGCCAGTCTCTAGACACGAGTATACAACTTACTGCACTGAACTTATGTGAGAGGAGACTGTTAAAAGCACAGTCCTCTTCTCATGATGTGGTTGTCTCCTGACAGTTCCCTTGTGTAGTAATTGAACCCTTAGTTTTAGAAGATGTAATATATTCAAGTCTTGGTTTGTGCTAAAACCCATGGCCACAAATAGTAAGTGGACAGGTAAATAACAATGGTTATAGCTGAGAGAGAGACCACTTGTGAGAGTGGGCTATGTAAATTACAGAGCCAGGCATGCATGGATTGTGGGTGACTGGGATGCTACCCTGAAAATTAGAACATGGATCAACTTTGTCCTTCTCTCTCAATACTGAGCAGGAGTGACACTGTTAATCTGCTTTGTATTCCTGTGTTTCATAGAATCACAGAATGGTTTGGATTGGAATGGGTTTTTAAAGGTCATGTAGTGCAACCCCCCTGCAATGAGCAGCGACACATTCAACTAGATCAGGTTGCTCAGAGCCCTGTCCAACCCGACCTTGAACGTTTTGTGGGGTGGGGTAACTCCCAACTCTCTGGGCAACCTGTTCCAGGGTTTCATCACCCTCTTTATAAAAAATTTTTCCTTATATTTAGTCTTAATTTACCCTCTTTTAGTTTAAAACCATTAGCCCTCCTCTTATCGCAACAGGCCCTGCTAAAAAGTTTGTCCCCATCTTTCCTGTAGTTCTCCTTTAAGTACTGAAAAGCCGCAATCAGGTCACCCCAGAGCCTTCTCTTCTCCAGGCTAAACAATCCCACCTCTCTCACCCTGTCCTCATAGGAGAGGTGCTCCAGCCCTCTGAACATTCAAAGGGGATAGTGATGGTGTTCTTTGGATTCCTTTGTGGAAGAGCTGTCCTTTCCGTATCCTGCAGGTAAACTTAGTGACATGGACAAATTTCACAGTGGCTCTCTGTCTGCATTATTTGCTTCTGAACCAAAACGAACCGTGGTCGCTGAGGATCAGCGTTAAATTGTTAGCTAGAGAATTTTTTAGTATCAGCACATTTAGGTTTATAACTGTACCAGAAATATTTGTGTCACAAACAAAAATTTCTCTTTACTGAAAAGAGTGCAGCGAGGCCAGCGGTTTATCGCAGGGGACTGCAGGAGGCTCTGGTTCGGTAGAGGCTGGCAGCAGCAGGTATTCCTGCTTTGCTCTGAAGTGATGCCCCTTGTCTGCACCCCGAGGTGCACCCTTTTTTTCCCACCCAGAAGTTCTGTCCAGGTTCTAATTGCAAAACTGCAGTGTCAGCCTGAAAAAGAGAAGTGGCAGCCTGATTTTAAAAGGATTTTAGGTACTTACAGCCTCAAATAGCTACCTACAAAGATTTCTAAGAATAATTTTCTGCTTAACCCCTATTGCTTTTAGCCACCTAAGAATAGTTTTTAAGTCTTTATCTTTGGGAACCTTTTGAAGTTCAGTAAGGGTAAATCTGAAGGAACAGTGGAGTGTGAAATGGGACAAACTTCTAATTGGAAAACTCTAAACTTTTTTTGAGGTTTGTCTATGTACATGGCCTTGCGCTTTGAATTGATTTAATAAGCAAGAAGCTTGTATAGTGCAAAATACTCTGAGAAAGTTTCATTCATTTTTGCTGCAAGTGCTACATAGGGAAATAAAACCCGCCAATGCCCCAGAATAAAAAATAGTAAAGCCTTTAAAAATTGTGTTTACAGTATTGATTTTGAAGCCTTGCAGACAGCTTCTTATGAAAGCTTGTCTGAATAGTTGCATCAAATATTTCAATAGTTTTTCAGTAAGAATTGAATGCAAAGTTATGCTGTAATTAGAAGTCCACACATCTTTGAATTCCGTATTTAGAGACAAAGCTTGAACTTAAATGGCGCTTAAATCTGAGATTTTGCCTGACAAGAAGGAGTCCTCTAGTGTAGAGGGATATTGTCTTCTGTTCCTTCCTGCCTCCTAAATAATGGTGCAGAGGACACTGCCAAGCTGTTACAGCATTTGGGCTTTGTCTGCTTCCCCCATCATATTTACTAATAGGGATTTGTATTCATAATTTAGCTGATGATTCATTTGCCAGTACATAGCTGAATACTTTTCGCTCATTTGGCAGTATGCGTGTTGGCACAGCAGTCATCATGGAAGCAAAATGTATGTGTTTGTATTTGAATCGTGTGGCAGATGCGTAATACAAAGGAGCTACCACTTTGGCAAGGCCACTTTCCTGGCTCTGCCCGCGTTTTGACTGTTCCCTCATTATGATCTGTGATCATGGCTCACATTGATGTTTATCTACCTTTTCAGAATGAAAATAGCATGTAATGTTTTCCTTTTTTTTTTTTTTTGTTCTTGTGGTATTGCAAAGATAGTGCAGCATGGTACAAACACTGTGGAAACAGAACTTTTATAATATACTTTTTCTCAACTACCCTATTGGTTCTGAAAACAATTTGTAACCTGTCTGTTTCCATTTGGCAACTGAAAAGCAAGGATTTACAACCAAGGCTTTAGAAAGTGCAGATGACTCAATTTCTGTGTGGAGTCAAGTATGTTTAAATTATTCTGTGTGGGTAAGTGTGTAGGGAACAAAAAAGGGAAAGAGAGGATGAAATACAATTTTTTTCCCCTTTTTTGTGGGTGTAACTTTGAGCAAAGTAACATATTCTGCAGAGTGGACTCAAGTTTTTCATGTGCCTTTATGTTAAATGCTATGAGATTCGCAAGATGTGTGTATAGTTTGCCCCGAGAACAGGGTTTTAGTGGTCTTTTCTGGTAAGTTAATTTGCTGAATAAAATTCCTGCTTATAAAGAAGAGGGAGTTTGTATTGGGTTTGCATGGCAGGATTTCAGTAGCTGAGAAGCTACAGGGGTGGCTTCTGTGAGCAGCTGCTAGAACCTTCCCCCACGTCCAACAGAGCCAATGCCAGCCAGCTCCAAGGGGGACCCACTGCTGGCCAAGGCCGAGCCCATCAGTGATGGTGACAGCCCCTCTGTGAGAACACATCTAAGAAGGGGGAAAAATTACTGTGCAACAGCAATTGCAGCTGGAGAGAGAGTGAGAATATGTGAGAGCAACACTCTGCAGACTCCAAGGTCAGTAAAGAAGGATGGGCGGGAGGTGCTCCAGGTGCTGGAACAGGGATTCCCCTGCAGCCTGGGCTGAAGACCATGGTGAAGCCGGCTGTCCACCTGCAGCCCATGGAGGTTAATGGTGGAGCAAATATCCACCTGCAGCCCATGGAGGACCCCATTCGCTAGCAGGTGGATGCCCAAAGGAGGCTGTGATCCTGTGGGAAGCCCACACTGGAGCAGGCTCCTGGCAGGACCCATGACCCCATGGAGAGAGGAGCCCACACTGGAGCAGGTTTGCTGTCCGGACTTGTGACCCCATGGAAGGGACCCACCCTGGAGCAGTTAGTGAAAGACTGCAGCCCATAGGAGGGACTCACATTGGAGAAGTTCATGGAGAACTGTCTCCCGTGGGAGGGACCCTGTGCTGGAGCAGAGGAAGAGTGTGAGGAGTCTTCCCTCTGAGGAGGAAGGAGCAGCAGGGACAACATGTGATGAACTGACCACAATGCCCATTCCCTGTCCCCCTGTGCCACTTGGGGGAAGGAGGTAGCGAAAACTGGGAATGAAGTTGATCCCTGGAAGAAGGGAGGGGTGAGGGGAAGGTGTTTCAAATTTGTTTTTTATTTTCTCGTTACCCTACACTGTTTTGATTGGCAATAAATTAAATTATTTTTTCCCTAAGCTGAGACTGGTTTTGCCCATGATGGTAACTGGTGAGTGATCTCCCTTTCCTTATCTTGACCCATGAGCATTTTCTTATGTTTTCTCTCCCCTCTCCAGATGAGCAGTGGGAGTGATAGTGTGACTTTGGGAAGCACCTGTTGTCCGTCCACGGTCAATCCACCACAGAGTTTCTCTTCATTTCTCATCTACAGGATAACTTTGTTTCTGATAAATTTCTGCTAGCCTCCTTCATTTCAGCATTTTTGTCAATAATAGATCTACAGCATCAAACTGTTACGAGTAATGGGATGCTGTGTCTCAGTTTTAGCTAGCCTTCTCCCTTTGTGCAGGCAGAGCAGCATGAATACACAAGGAAGTCTGAGGACGGAAGGGCCTGAAAGGGAGGAGAAGCAGCAGTAACTTCACTGCTTGTTTCCCTTTACCTTACACAAATGTGGCCACATAAACACTACACATTAAAATAATACAGTAAAGAATGCTAAAATAAAACTTGATAATGGGAATATTGAGCTGTCTTTGTAAGTTGCTTTCTGGTTGTGGTTAACTAAGTAAAAATGCTGCTCCAACCATGTTATCTTGGGTCCCTTATTATTAAGTGAAGGCAAGACATAGGAGGAAATAAAACTCTCTTGCTTCTTTACTTACTGGAGCATTTATTTCCCCCTGTCCGTACGTGTATTGCGAGAACACCAAGCATAATGAATAGTGTTTGCATTTAGTTCTGAATATAGTGAGGTCCATGATCACTCTTATCTCTGTGAAAGCAAGCTCCAAAGCCTGTCTGGCTGCCCAGAGACACTGCATTTCTGCACATGTGATGGATGAGTTCGTTGTTCTAATGAAGCATGGCTGCTGTTGGAGGTCGTGGTCACAGGAGGAGAGAGGCAATCCATCTTTAATGAGGGGCAGTTCTATGGAGGCCTTGAATGCTAAGGCAGAGATGTAGCATTTCCTTCATTATTTTATGTAGAGGGCCAGTGCAGAAGCAGGACCTTGTTTTACAAGGGGTTTCTTTTTATTACAAAGAAGGTGGGAGCTGTATCCTGTATGAACTTCAACCATTTAAGATGTTTTGGCTTAGTTCCCAAGTGTAATGAGTCTGGAGGTTGCAAATACATGTATTTCTGTGGGCAGATCACTGATCAGATAGGGAAATCTGGCCATGCACAGATGGTGTTAGAGTTGCCTGTCTAAGCATCCTTAGGAACTGAGGTCTCACAAGCTGCATACCGACTGGCAGGCAGCGCCTGTAATCAAAGGGAACATTATGGCCTGGGGAAGTTCTTCAGAGCAATTCCCATCAGTACAGATAGTAGGCGTGTATTTTAAGTACCTATGAGGATCAGGAGCTTGTTGGGGCAGAATCCGAAGGTGGATCATCTCATTGACCAGGCAAATTCTGTAACTTACATTCCCTCCTTTTTCTTTTCTAGACTGCTTATAGACATTTGAAGTTGGTTGTGAGGAGAATAACTGAGCCCTTTTCATTAAGAAGCAGCAAATTAAGAATAACAACTTTTCTTCACTGAACTAGTCATAGTTGGACTAGTTTACCAAGGATGTAGAACTAAACACATTACCAGTCTCTTGCACATCTGTTTGTTTAACACTGGTTGTATTTAAGGTCTGAAAATGCGAATGTTTTCTCATGGTAGATATATTTGATATTTTAATTAATTAGCCTTAAGACTGTGTATGAATACTGCATATATGGCTGATGTCTGTTTGAGGAGAACATAAAACACTTTGTCTAAGCATGAAGAATGCTAATTATCTGCAAAGGGAGGGGTGTACCTAACTTCTTCTGGACTCAGAAGTTAAAATGTGGAACGCATCTGCTGTGGTTCTTATATTTGTTCTTTGAACAAACTTCTCTGAAAGGTGGCAGGAATTGTAAGTATTGTCAGTACAGAATCAAAACTAGAAAAGAGCTGTGTTAGCCAGAAGATTGGAAGTTTGACTCACCCTTAGACTTGAAAACCAGAATATATTGTATACCATTCGTTGAACGCAACATTCAGCAGTAAAATATATAATGTGATCACAATTTTCTCTTTCTTACTTTGTCTTGTTTCATTTGTTTAAAGCTTTGTTTGGTTTGACATTTTCAAATTAAACAGTTACAGATTTAAGTATCTAAGGCAATGCAAGTGCAGAGCTAGTTACAAATGTGCTTCCTTTTTGATTTGAAAAGTTTGGCTGTTGGCCTGTCTCAGTGCAATTCTTGTATTCATCACCCTGGTATCTGAACAAGCAGCATATAAAGTCATTTAGAGGAGAGGAGGGTTTGCGTGTATGAGTATTTAGCTTACTTGAAGTTAAGATTTCTTTTTAAAAGTAATTCTTAAAAGCAAACATTTTTTCTGTATTTTTGTTTGTTTTGCAGGTTGATCCAGCTTTGAAAGAAAAGTTAAAACAGAACACTGTGACACTGGAATCTGAATATGAGGTAAAATAAAATTGTTGCTTGGGGCTCATAACCTTGGCTACCCTTGATTACCATGGCCGCTGGTGGGTTGTAACTGTCCCTAACTAAAATTAGACCAGCCATCTGCCTTTGACTCATTGATGTCCAATAAAAACAAGGTTTTATGTAAAGAAAGGTTTTTGAACATAGAGTGCTTCTTTCTGAACACAGCTTTACTTTGATGTCCAGGTGCCAAGTACAGTGGTACAAATAAATTCCACTATTTCCGTGGTTAACCTGGTCTATAAATGTTAAGCTGATGTTGGCCTTAACCAGAACGTGTGTATGTTCATGTCAACACTTCTGCTGCACAAGTTTTGATGATCTTCAGACCGAATTACAGAACAATGTGCTTGACGTGCTTTCTGTTATTTCTTGCTTCTGAAACTTAGTGTGTGTCTTTCAAACAACTGCCGTTCCGTTTTTGCTATTTCGGAAAATTTTATAGAGAAATACTTCACTCTTTCCTCAACAATGCATTTTCTTCAAACATTACTGAACTCAAAAATAGCTAGTTTGGCCAGTTTAATATCCAGAAGTTCATAAATCTTTAGGCTTGCAAAAAGCCATGTTAGGACAACTGGAAATAGCCTCCCTGTATCCAGAAACAAAGGATAAAGATATTTAAGATAATTTTTAGTGTTTTAAAAACACTTGGATCAAAGGTCCAGCTAACAACACTTTATCTATCTTGGTGGTCTTTATGCTGAACACATTTTCTTTTTCTTCCCATACCACATTCCTGTCACAACAAGCCTTTGAAGAGCTTGATTGTGCCCGTAGCTCACATACTTAGGTGTCCGAATGGCAGTACATGGTCTTGCTAATAAAACCTTTCTATTATATTACTCTTTTGTGATTTGCCTGAAATAGAAATAAAGCTTTTTTTTTGTATTTTTACACACCTAATTTCACAGAACATCTCCCCACCTGCCAGGTTTGTAGTAGTGTTTTACCATTATTGCAAACAGTTTTGGGCCGTCCTCCTTTTGCAAAGAACTGTGTTTTACGGTGTAGGGCATAAAAAGATTTGATCCCTGAGTACATATGGAAAGCTCCAATGGAAACTCAGAACATACAAACCCATTAAGTTCTGATTGCCTCTGAGATTATTGTGTCTCCCACTTTCCACAGAATATACTGTAAGGCTGCTCTGATTTATTTATGTGGAAGGACCACAAGCATTACAAGGAACCACATGTCTCCATTTAACTCGCTACATAACCTCAAAATCAGCTGATCTGTATTCAGATATGTCTTGCTTTCTCTCCAGAATAATTGAAGGATAATATTTAAATGGCCATATTTGCATTAGCTTTATGGATAAATCAATGGTAATAAAATACAACTGGCATAAAAACATACGACAAGTCTACTTGGGTAATGAGTCTTCTTCCTGATGGGCAGAAATGACAAAAGCAATCTTACTTTTTTTCTTAATCTAAATTGCAGAGAGTTCCCAGGCCAGAATTCTTCCAAAGTAGTGTTTGGGCGTTACAGAGGGCAGACCAGTTCACCAAAACAAATGGATTTGCGTTTCCGCATAATGAAAATAGATTCAGATTATTGTTTCAAACTCTGGTCTCAATGTATACTTTACTGTGCGCACCAACTTGCTAGCACTAGGCATATTCATTTCTTGCTTCAGTGAAACCTGTGGAGCTACCAGCAGTCGTGCATATGCTTCGCAGGCTCCACACTGAGCGTATGACAGTTTTAGTCAACACTACCTCTAATTCTGGTGGACAAAATCTAACCAATCACGGAGTTACAGCTAACAGTTCAGACAGTAGTTTTCTGTGGGCCCGATGTTTTCCAGGCTAGGGGAGGGTTTGGGTGTTTTTTTAATCCCTTTCTTAATTTTTTTACTTGTCAAAAATACAGCTCTTAAGAACACCTTTTAATTCTCTATATAAGTCACATTGGAGGAATACATTGGTGTCTGTTACTAAATATAGTATGATGAGAGATCAAGGGCAGTTAAAAAAAAAAGTTGCTGTTTTGATACGTAAAGCCTTATTTTACAATATTAGCATTATATCTGCAGCTGTTGCTGAGAATACCAAGCCAGCTCTTTTGAAGCATGGTTGCCTGATGCATGCAAATGTCCATTGACCCTCCCTAAGACTTTAAAAATATCTTGTTGTCCTTATAGAAATGTACATACTGAATACATACTGAATTCTTTTAGAATGTCATAATTTCTGCCAATAATGCATCTTTATTGGCATATTGCCAAAGATAAAGACATTTTTGATATTTCAGACATGTTGAAGTCTGCATTTTGTCTCCAATGTTGTGGTAGTGATGATAAAAGTTGTAGTCACAGATTTAATCCATTTACAGTGAGGAAATGAACGTAAAGACATTTTCTCACCTTGTGAGATGGGATTTAGTAAATTACATTTTCTCAAACTGTACTAAATTTACTTTATTTCACTGGCCAGGATACTATTTTGAGGAAGAAAGAATTTGCATGGGTAATTCGTACTGTATTTCTTATGTCTCCGATCTGTTAATAATGCCATTTATCTTGTGCTTTGGGATGTGCCAGAGGAGCAAGCTACCTTTGCATACCATCGTCCATTGTTTCTGCATTCCTCTCACACGCGTATGTGTCCTCATATGGCCAATTAGTCCTTGCTACTCCCCTTTGCCTAATGCATCATTGCTCTGTCCACTAGTGACACTGGTACTAATGTGAATGTAGTTCTGCTGCTGAGCTGGGCCTTATAGAACACACTGTAAAAAATGTCAAGAGTTTGACCTGTGACAAAAGCCTAGAGTATTTTATTTGAAAGCACAAAAATATTGTTTGAAAGAGGGAGATAAAAAACTGATTAATGTGATGACTGAAAAACATCCTTGTGGATGTTTAACAATCAGAGTACATTCCTTTTCGTTGGTTTAAATGCAATCTCAAAATAACGTTCCTTGGTTTCTGTACTTCTGTGAAATTAATGGCCTAGTGCTAAAAAATCTGGCCTCAGTCAGTTACATCAGACTCCAAAATAAAGAATTGTTGTTCAGGGTTTTTCTTGCAAATAAAAATATCTTTAAGAAGAATTTATTAACATTCTATAATGGAAAAATCAGTTTGAGTCAAATAAATGATATCCAATGGGAGCCATTGGCAGTTGAAGGCAGAGAAAAAACATATCACAATAAATAAAAAATGTGAAGGATTGCGATGGAAACAGTAAATGAGAAGTTACAAATCAGAGAAGATTGATAAAAGATGCTAAGGACGTCAGAGGGTTGTTGAATAAGTAAGCTGACAAGGGTATGGATAAAAGGATGTTGTTGCAGCAAACTAAGAATAGAATAATGAGGATCTAAAATCATGAGTAACTGCATTGACAAAGTAGCAACATTAAAAAAATATATTTGTATTTCTTTTAGAGAAAAATGTCCTCTGTATTCAAATCAGAAGAGATGAGGGATGTACTTCCAAACCTCTTAATAACCAAGCAAGATGTTATTTAATATCAATTAGTCCCTGATGGTTTATAGCCAAGTTCCAAGAAAATGCTTGGAAGACTTCAGTGTCTCATGAAAATCCCAATCTGGGAATGATGGTTCTCTGGGAATCATCACTGGGCAGGAAGGTGATATTTTCAAGTGTTCCCTGAGGCTTTGGCCACATCTGGCCAATACTGAGTACTTTTTTCAGTGATACAGAAGAAATTGTAACAACATTACTGACATGCAAGTGACACGAAACTGTTGGAATAGTCACAGTATGGCAAGACAGGGGCAGGGAGTTGTTTGTATTGCTTGGTAAACTGAGCCCATTAAATCAGCAAAGTACCTTTTAGAATCATAGAATAGTCTGGGTTGGAAGGGACCTTTAAAGGTCGTCTAGTCTGCAATGAGCAGGGACATCTTCAACCATAGAATCACAGAATGGTTAGAGTTGGAAGGGACCTTAAAGACCATCCAGTTCCAACCCCCCTGCCCTGGGCAGGGACACCTCCCACTAGACCNGTCATGTCGAGCTTTTAATCTGCCAGCACCCCCAAGTCCTTCTCCTCAGGGCTGCTCTCCATCCTTTCATCCCCCAGCCTGTATTGATACCAGGAGTTGCCTCAGCCCAGGTGCAGGACCCTGCACTTGACCTTGTTGAACCTCATGAGGTTCACGTGGGCCCATTTCTTGAGCTTGTCCAGGTCCCTCTGGATGGTCCCTTTTTAAAATTAGCCTAAGTTATTTGTTTAAGAAACTGGAAACTCAGGGCAGAATGGGCAGCATTGTGCAGCAACTCTGGAAAAGATTTAGGCGTCAGTGAATAAATAGTTCAGATTGATCTTCTACTGTGATACTGTAGCACAAAGAGCTAATTTAGTCTTTATGGGTAAAAACAGGAATGGTAGATGGTAGGAACAGATGATTTTACTACTGAGCGTGGCACTGATGAGGCTGGTACTGAATTACTAGATCTACTTCTGGTGTCCACATTTTGAACAGGGCTTTAAAAATGGAAAAGGTTGTACAACAGGCTGAATATATTAATTTAGGGCTTCAGAAAATGCCTTAAAAGAAACTTAAAGATTTAAATCTTTTTAAAGGTACCGAAAAGAATGTTGCATATAAATACCTTTGTAAGAAGAAAGTACTAGCTATTGAAGATTATTTTTTTTTGTTGCAGCAAAGATACTAAAATTAGAAGTAAGGTCCATTATTAATAGATGAGAACATCATTTGAACACAACAGCAAGAAAAATGGTTTCTCTGTCTTTCAGAACATGAAAACTGTAAAACTTTTAAAGTTTTCCTTCAACTGGTTGCGTGGTATTGGACTTGGCATGGGATAAGTGAGGGAGTATGCTGGTCTGTGAATAGTCAGTCTGGAGAACGCTGCTTTCTTGACTTAAAGTATATCAATATTCAGCGAGTTTTGTTTCTCATAATTTGATAAATCAAAAAAGATCAACATTCACTCTGGACAAAAAGTTGTGTAACTGTCCTGAAAATTATAGCAAAAGTATTGTAATTGCAGTATTAAAATGTTTATTTAGGATGGTTCAAAAAGTAAAAGTCGGTATAATGAGAGGTGGCTTTGGAATATAAATCATATATTTACTGTCTTATGGGTAAAAGAAGAATTTGAATAAGCTCTTCCAAAAAAGATTCAAGCCACTTAATGCTCGTTTAACTTAACTTTGAGGATTGTAGTGCCAGCAGAATGGCTGAAACATTTTTTTCAGGAAGGGCCAGTGTAGTAACATAATCATTTATAGTATTAAATAGATGCATGGAAGCGTATGGACACAAGGACTACTCTAGAAGGAAGGTAATTCCTGAATGCCAGTAGTTGAAATCTGCAGGGATCTTGCTGCTGCATTTATCAGTACCAGAGGATTACTGGTTTTGTTGTTAAGAATTATCACATTAATGTATTGAATTGATTTCCTTCAGTGTCTGTGAAGATACTAGTGGCTAAATACCTTGAGCTGTTTGAGAGATGACAAAGGTGTGGGAGAGAATCCCTCTTAATGACTGTTGTGAAACTAAATGAGCTTGAGATATTGTTCTTTCCCCCTTTAATCACTCTGTCCCGCCCATGCTCTCTGCTCTATTGGGGTGTTGTCCAGCCTATCCATTAGATTCCGACTGTCCTCCGGGTTGTCTAGGACAGGTAGAGTTTCTTGCATTTTGTTTTATTCACATGAAAAATGGTCTTGAGAGTTTTTATTTCACTGTGAGTCTTCATCACTTAATGTGTGTAGAGGACAAAGTGATGTTGGTTTATCATTAATGGAAACTGCCATGGGAAAGGATTTTAGTTAGAATTGTTAGTGTTAGGCACTTTATTCTGAGTGCATGTACAGTCCAAAAGCCAAGCGATAGTTTGCTCCTTTTCTTCTTGACATATCAAAAGTCTTGTGTGCCATAGTTCAAAATGTAATCAGAGAAACACAAGCGGGTGGGATTTGGTGATGGTATGGCACAGAAGGAATTCTGGTGGAAAAGCCTTCTTGCAGGAAGAAAGACACTTAGCCTCCAGAGGAAACTTCACAGAGCATCGCTTTTTACTGGTCTTACTTCTGGAATTCATCTCTATTAATAGTCCTGTAAATTCTTTTCTGGTCATGTTTATAACATATTTCTTTGCACAGAGTTTTCCTTAACTGTGAGATATTTCTTCAGGTGTGTTGCACTTTTCTGATCCCATAAGAAGATACTGATTTCTCATAGATGGAAAAGAAAGTGAGGCAGTTAACAGTGCAATCAGACAGCAAACATGGTTGGGGCATACAAATGCCTGTTACAATTAATCTCTTCTCCTTACCCTTTCTCCTCATTTCAAAAGAGAATCCTTTGTACCTGCTTGTGCTCTCTGTACACTTTTTTTCCAATCCCAGAGGAACCCACCAACTCTTACCATGTTAGGACCAACACTATGTATTGTGTCGGTCACAAAAAAGAAGTTCGATTAGGGAGAGTGGCATCCACACAACATGGCTGAATTCTTTCATTTGTTGTCCTAAAGGATGCTGCTAGCTTCTACCAGGTAGTATTTGGAAAGTTTTCTTATGCAGCTGACTAGATTGAAATGTTAAGCACTTCTGTCATACTAATGGGTCCCCAGTGGTGAATTGCTAGATCTTAGGTATGAAATATCTCTGAAGTAACTTTAATATCGTGTATAGGAATTCAGCTCCACAGCTGAGGCTCTATACATTCCTTTCATTGACTGCCTCTGAAGAGGATACTGCAGAACAGATAGTTTTGAAGAAGGCTCTTGTCTCAGCAACCAGGCAAATGGCTTTTTGCAAGAATATCCTCCTGTTTGTTTTGCTTAGCTTTTTTCCTTTTTTTTTTTTTTGTGGTCAATTTCATAACCACTATCTGGACTATTTTGTGACTGTCAGCTTACTTCCAGGTGATGCACACATAGGCTAAATTTGAAATACTTTCAAGTATTGTTGTACAATTCTCGCATGTTCTTTGATTCTCAAATTATTGTTGCCTATCTTTGTTTAATGCTGAAACTGTACTGTACCAATGTACTCCGCAGTAGCAAGGTACTGTCAGAGAGTGGATCACTGTAGATTTATTCACAAGTTATTTGTTTACTGTACATTCAGCAGTATTGCTGAGAAGCAGCTTTACTGTTATTGGCAATATAGTGGGGGACTAACACCCATATTACTATCCTCATCAAATAGATGTGGGATGTTATAGCCACAGAGAAAAACAGGAGGATTTTTTTTTTTCCCTGCAAAAAATTTCCCCAACAGTACAAATCAAACAGCAGTCATTGATGTCACTGAAAAAACTTATTTATAGCTGAAGGAACTGAAGTTGCTCTGCTAACATTTAGCCAAAACTATAGTTTCTACACAGAGAAAAGCATTCTGCTCAGCATATAAATTGACAAGCAAGTTTTGGAAGAGAGGTGAGTGGAAAATCAGCAGGGAAGTGTAGATAAGCAACGAAAGTCCTTAACTGCACTGACTCTGTATGAATGTTACCTGAACTAACTGAGGCCAGGCTAGAGGCAGCAGCATGTGAGAGGCAGAAGATTCAACTCACCAATTCAGAAGGATCGACTACTTAATAAGGTTGACAGCTGATTTGAAGGAGAGTGGTTACTTTAAGGTGGTTATTTAATGGCCTGGATTTAAGTTTAATTTTACATTGTTGTCATAAATCTTCTTTAGTTGTTTCTTTTCTATGCCTACACACTTCTGTTAGTAGTTTCATAGTGGCAACTGATTGTTTCTTGTTATGGTAATCTCTTAGCCCTTCATGGTGATATTTATCACAGCTTTTTCCTCTCATATAAGAAACCTGTAAGAGCTTATTTTTCAGATCTCTTCAGAAGGAAAAACACTGTGTGTGACTCATAGGTCTACTATATTTTGATCCTCATACGTCTCTTTTTATTTTTTGATCAGAGTATCTTTTTATTATTATTAGGACATACTGTGACAAATTTTATATACACAAAGTCAAAAAGTTGTCCATACTTCCAAGAATTCATAGTCGTAGCAAGGTGTTTGAAATAAACCTTCTCTGTGGTGTCAGCAGGCTTTTGTGGGCTCCAGACAGGGACATGCTGTGGAAATCCATATGCTTTTCCTGCCACCAGCCACAGAACTGTCATTTTTTGCTCTCAGTTCACTCCTGCATTGTAAAATATCACATATCCCCTTCAGCTGAGCTTGCCTTTATATAGTTGAAAAAGAGCCTGAAAGCATCCACAAAATCTGTCCCTGGCTGCTTGTCTTTTAGAGGGTTCTGCTGTAGTAACTAGTGACCTTTACAAAGTTTAATATGATACAAAGTTGGCAAGATCAAACACTCAAAATTGGGAAATTCCTTGCTACTATTAATTTGGCTAGGTCTGTCAAGCTGTAAATTCGGAGATAAACCTTAATAAGCAGCACTTCTCTTTCTGAGGCACATTAACCATAACTTGATGAAATTTCCATATACAAGAGAAATTAAAACTATCCTAAATGTACTTCATTGCTTAATTAAAAGTGCAATTTGCTGAATTTCGGATTTTTGATCTTGAAGGTGTACTACTGCACTTGTGCTGTTCTTTGTAGGTTGGATGTTTCAGTTTCATTTTTGCTCAAGAAAAGAGGATAAGCTGAAAATAAATGACCTGTGCATGAGTTCTCTTGACTTTACCCACAGAGCTTGTGAATCCTTTGGAACGAGAAGTCCATCTTGGCTGATCTGCAGGTGTCATGCATAAATGTGACTTTGAGATTTAATCCAGTTTTTAAGACATTCTTCATTTGAAAAAGAGAAACTGCTTGTCAGTTAGGAGGAAATCATGGCAAACCTTAATTCTTAGATTAAAATCTATCTGCCTAGTGTTATTTTCTGTTATTTTAAAAATTCAAGGCAGTGTAACAGTGTAGTTTTAACTGAGAGCTATAATTGTTTGGTTTACTGAGTAGGTTGTATCACTGTAGCATCTTCACACAGAACTATGAGAGCACTCTGCAAACGTTAATTGAACGCTATAACACCTCTGTGATGGAAGTAAGTCCTGTTCTCATTCTTCAAATAGGGAAAATGATGCACAGACAAGTTGGTGGTGCAGTTCCTTGATACACATCTTTTACAACATAGCCACCTAAAGATGTTTCTGTTCTCTCTCTGCCCAATGATTCCTTCAGCTGTGACAGTTCAATTGTTTGCACAGTCTTAGGCTTAAATAGGATTCATTCATAAGCAGTATGTATTTGCTTTCCTAATCTATTTCATTTTTCTGATTGGGGCACAGCCCCACAGAGTGATGGATTGGCATAATTAAAGGGAAAGTAACCTACGGGGAAGGAGTCCCTTAAACCATAGGTTAATTAATTGTGCCAAAGATGAATGCTATTGGATCCCACCGAAGCAAGCAACAAAACCTCTGTTGGTTTCATCATTGTGGTTTTTGCCAGTCTTCAGCAGAGCCCAAAAGAGAAGCAGATCTCTGGATGCTTACATGCAAAAAACCCCCCACTTCTTCCCTTAATGAACAAAAAACCCCTTATTCTGGCCATAGCATGCTGCTTGTTGACAAGCTTGTATACTTATAACACAAAACCTAAACATTCTCTTAGCCTTAATTCTGTACCTCTGCATCTATACATCATCACAGAGTTCCTCAATATGTCTTTTATGGTCTTCAGGCTCTTTTGACACCCTTGCAAAACCAGCCTGGGTTAATGCATTTCTGCCATTGCATCTTTCAGCCATGAGGATATTTTTCCCTGGGTCATCTTTTATTTGCAGACGGGTTTGCTTACTATAATGATAGGAAATAATTATCTTTCTGAATTAGAGGAATGTCTTTCTGTGGTGCTCATCACAGAAAGAAATTTAAAAAGTGAAGTAAAGGTAAATAAGGTAGTAAATAAAATACATAAGTGTAAAGTAAGTAAACAAGTAAGTAAGTAAATTTACTTTAAATCAAGCTGTAAAGTAACCAGGATTTTCTTATCCCCCCTTTCACATGTGGGAAACAGAGACCAAAGCCAAACCTTGAATTAAGTCAGCCTGAGCACCAGTAGCTCTAAATGAATTTCTGCAGATTTCAGTTTGTTTATTGTGGCGTGAAGACTATCCTGCGAGAGTAGGCTGACAGAGCATTATGCCTTTTACTTAATATCAAGCCAGGAATTGAACCAGCAATTAAGAAGGGAAGGTACCTTATTGGTACCTTTGTGCCAGACAAACTCTATAACAAAAGTCTTAAAAGTCAAGTCTCTGGCAAACCGTTGAATTTTATTTTTTGTCTGTTTCCTTTGCCTGTCTGCATAGCTGCATTTTTTTCTTGAATTTACAGCTTCTGTCAGTCCCATACTTTTAAGAGGCAGTTTAGCTGATTTAGGAAGTGAATCAGTAGGTTTAATGGACTTCACTGATCTTACTTTAAACAGCTAATTTTCAATATCCTTTGGGCTATTTGAGACAAGCAGGAATAGTGGTGCTGGTCTGATCTGATTACATTTCATTGTAGTCTCCAGTGACTGACTATTTAGTACATTTGAATTGGGAGAAAAAGCTTTTTGGTTTATAGACTGACAGTTCATATGGATTTCAAGTTAGTAATAGCTGGAAGTGATTACCATCTTTATGTGATGTCTCCATGAAGTTCGGTGGGCAGAGTCCAGGTAGCCAAAAAGAAAAAACAAATAAAAGAAGCAATTAAAAAGATGCAGCCAGTTAGAATGAAAGAAGCTGGCTTCATCTGAGAGCAGAACTAGCTGCTTGCCTGAGTTCTCACTGTACAGCCCAGGCAATCTGAAGGAGCTGTGTAACTTGCACTGCCCCTAATCGATGGACTGTCAGTTTGGTCTTATTCTGAGCATTAAGATTAATTTAAAATGTGGCTTACCTATGTGTCTTTGGCCTACATCTAATGTAGCTATTTACTCGGGGGTGATTCTGGTGTAAGAATTTTCATGTCAGTGACCAAGAAAAAGGGTTAGGTTTGTTTAGTTCTGTGTGAGATGGTGTCGTGGTTTAACCCCGGCCGTCAGCTAAGCACCACGCAGCCACTCGCTCACTTTCCCCGGTGGGGTGGGGGAGAGAATCACAAGGGTAAAAGTGAGAAAACTCGTGGGTTGAGTTGAAGACAGTTTAATAAGTAAAGCAAAAGCTGCACATGCAAGCAAAGCCAAAAAGGGAATTCATTCACCTCTTCCCATGGGCAGGCAGGTGTTCAGCCATCTCCAGGAAAGCAGGGCTCCATCACACGTAACAGCTATTGGGAAGACAAACACCATCACTGTGAACATCTCCCCTTTCTTCTTCCCCCAGGTTTATATTGCTGAGCACGCCGTCACATGGAATATCCCCTCGGTCAGTTGGGGTCAGCTCTCCCGGCTGTGTCCCCTCCCAGCTTCTCGTGCCCCCCCATCCTGCTCACTGGCGGGGCGCTGTGAGGAGCAGAAGAGACCTTGACTCTGTGTAAGCACTGCTCAGCAGTAACGAAAACATCCTGTATTATCAGCACTGTTCTCAACCCAAATCCAAAACACAGCCCCATGCTAGCTCCTGTGAAGAAAATTGCCTCTGCCCCATCCCAAACCAGCACAGGTAGACACGTGAAGATAGCTACACAGTAGGAAAGCATTTCAGAGCAGACTTTCGGGCCCCCTTTCACCAATGATACTCCTTCTTATACTTATCCACATGCAACAGGGGTCCTGCAGTCTTTCAAAACTTGATAGCATCGGTTTAGAAAATTGGATTGTCTAATCATGCAGCCTTCTGATGACTGAGCAGATACCTGTCCTGTAAATTACTAATTTTCGCAGATACTGTCATGTGCCTGTAAGGAAGATGCTTTCTTCTTGAACTGCAGCAATGTATCAAACATGATCTTTATGCATGACACAAAATGTTAATGATCTCTATAAATATAATGAGAACAAAAATTAAAAATAGTCTCTCTATGTATTAATTAGAATCTTTATTTATATTTTAATTGGCAAAAATTTACTCTGTCAATAGATCTCATCTGTTCTGTGGTTAGAAGCAATGCCAAAATACTTTCTTGTTCTGGTTTGTTTAGATAGTATAGTTTTGAAGTTTTTCCTGTTTTGGCCAAATATCCTCTCTGAAAAGCCTTTGTGAAATTTCAGGAGCAAATTAATACAAACTTTTAGTAAAGATTTACAGTATGCATGTCTCTTTTGATAGACTTCTTTATACAGCCTATCTTTAGATACTACAAGTTTTGTTGTATATATTTTAAATGTTGATTCTTGTTCAGACTTTGGGAGCTGAGCGCCTTTGGGAACAGTTTAGATCCTCACAGCTGTGTGGTACCTTTGTGTTTAACACAATCAGCATGCTTCCTTTCTGTTAAAGCAGGAGGTTGTTTTCAATGTAGTTTCCTTGAAGCTTCCGTTAGAATTAGGTGTTAAATTCTGAATTTGCAATCAGAGTGGATAGTCGCTGCTGTGTGGGAGGTGGGTACCTTCCGTCCTTGTTCCTCCTTCCATGTCAGCTCAGATGCCTTCCAGTTGAAATGAAGTACTAGCTAATCAGAAGACATATAAAGTACTGAAGACAATTCTTCAGAAAGACCTATGCCAACTCCACTGTATAAAAAATTCAGTTGCTCCTACCTTGTGAAAGTCTGCTGTGTTTGTGCATGTGTTCTCATATATCTTCTGTTGAAAGTTGCCTAATTTCTTTTGATACCTGACCAACCTCATTGCAATTTCCTCAATTGTAGAAGTGGCAGAAAACTTTTACATAACGTGAACTAATAGCAGCAGGTCTGTTCTGTTCTAGCTGTTGAGTTATTCTTTGACTTTTATTCGAGTCCCTCAGAATTTGCAATTTATTTGGATGATCGATGGCAGGCAAATTAGACCACAGGCACAGGGCAGGGTTAAGTATTTTCTAGTGTATTTTCACAGCATTTGCTGAGATGAGTTCCTGGTCACAAATCAGAGGTTTATATCCCACTGCAGTATGTATCATTAATGGTATGCAGTATTGTCCTCTTCAGGGGCGTGTAGAATAGCCCTGTTTCTGGCGGTGGTAAGACCCCCTCCTCAGTCTCCTGTTGGCAGAGCTCTGTCATGTCTGATGTGCTGTTCCAGGCTGGTATGTGAGGCTTGAGGTTTGTGTCTGCTGGGAAAGGACTTCTATGTCTCTGCCAGTAGGACTGTGAAGATGCGGTATATGTTTGTCTTCTTCAACTGCAGCACTTCGTAGGTGAGGTCAGGAGGGTGCGTGTTCTTCATTTTTGTGCACCTCTAAGGCTAGATAAATACTGCTGTTATCGGTATTTCTGAGTGGGGATGATAGGAATAGGCAGGGAGGTAGCTAAAATCTAGATAGTTTTAAAGTATCTGACAGTTCGGCCGGTTAGCATATCTCTTCTATGACTTAGCGAAAGACCTATCTGTGATGTCTGGGTGCCATGAGAAACTAGGCAGCAGAAAGCATTGCATACCTCTCTCAAGTTAAAACCATATAGATTGAAGGGGGTTGCACTGTTACTGTCTTTCTGTGTACTAGATAATTCGTCTTTTCCAGTGTGCTTTGTATCTGTGCTGACAGGATACTTCAGGTTGCTAATTACTAATCTTCTGTTCGAGCTATACCAATGCTTATCACTTTTCCTACTTCAGTACTTGGCAGACTTGCAGTTGAAGAACAGATTTGGAAAACAAGGTGAGAGAAGAAAGAAAAAGTGAATACAAGATACCTTCAGTCGTGTTCAGATGCTTCCTGTCCTTACATGTTATTTATCTGTTGCTAAGCAGATGCAGTAATGCCCACACTAGTCATTTATGTAGCTATGTGGATAACTCCCAAATTTTTTTCCTTGCTGCTGAACTTCTCATGCAGGGTAGTTGGAAGTTCATCAACCTAGTAGTGATACTGAGTTCCCTGTGCCAAAAGAAAACAGCTTAGAGTAATACATACCTTAAATCATGGGCCTGTCAAGGTGACACTGTTATTTTTGCTCTTTATCTGCAGAAGCTGGAAAAGTCTGACTTGGACAACTGGGAGAACATCAGAGGACCCCGTCTGTGGGAAGATTCCAGGGCTGTTCAGAAGCAACGGAGGGAGGCTCTCCGACTCAAGACAGAGTGACTGAGCGAGCCTACTTTGGTGCCTCTGCCAAAAAAAAAGTCTCAGGCTGGACTGTCTTATTGTTCAATCCAGTGTCAGGAACAGGCATGGGAGGGGGAAATTGCACTGAGCGATTCATGCTAGCATATGTATAAGTAACTGTGAGATGAATCCAAAAGACACTGTATTATATGAGGTTCTTTCTTTGTATCCATTTGCACAGAGTTCCATGTATATATGAATTGTCAATTAAAAAATAGCAGATTATTCTACCAAAAATATCCCATTGTTTTTCAATCCCTGTCGTTCAAAAGTGAGATGCTTCAGCAAAGAATAACATTTTAGGAGTCACTTGTCAGTACCAGAAGTTGTCATCCTAATGAGAACAACAGTGCTGTCATCTAGATGTGTGTGACCAGATAAATGCTGCTTCAGGGAGCCCCTGCATGACTTCACGCTCTTCAGCTTGGAAGGGACTCCACAGGCATAGGAGCTGTTTGAAACAGTGAGTCCATTTTTGTGTTTTATTTCCAGGAGCTTGACTGTACAGAGAGAGGCATGTACAGAGTGTCAGCTGGTGATTGGTCCAGTTACACTTGTTTAGCTGTGGTTAGATTTTTGTGATTAGTTTATTGATACCTTTGTGCAGGTAGGACCTTTGCACTGGAACTTCTCAGTTTAAGTTGGAAGAATTTGTCCTCACCGAGAGCTGAGCGGTTTCTCTGTGAGAAAGTATTGTAGCAGAGTCTTTTTCAACCACTATAGTAGTAAAGCCCATCTGACATGTATTAATACATGTGTATTTGTGCACATGCACAGAAATCTTTCATCTCTTCATGAATTTTTCTGAAGTGCTTGCCTTTTTATATTTGTCGTTGTGTGCTAAATTTTTGCTGTTAGAGGAAACCCTTCTGCTGAGGCAGTTCAATGAAGAAGCATTGAGCCAATTTTTCAAATGAAATTAAGCTTTTGATAAGGTGATACAACAGACTTGTAAAACTCCTCATCAGAGGAACAGAGTAGTAGAGCACAGGTTTGCAGTAGATTCTAGTTCCAAACCATTCAGTGACCCTATATGTAAATCTTTTTGGAACTGTCTTTGTAAGAGGTGTGGTCTTATTCCTCTCTGCAAGATATGTCAAATGCCATCTAAATGTCCTTTTGGACACTTTATTTAGTGTGGCTTCCTTCTCCTCATGTAAATCTTCCCGTAGCATTTAATTTTCTTCAGTCTCTCAGTGATGAGGTCCAGTCTTTCTCTCAGGAAGAAGAATCAGCATTGGTTTTTAGAGAGTTGTAAAGCAATTAATGAAGCATTACATGAAGTATCTTAGCCATGGTTTGTGCATGTTTTCTTCTCACAGAGTTGCGAAGACCATCAGAAGGTGTTGCAAGTTACCTGGAACAAGGTTGGAGCCGTGTGTTTGTGTGTTGCCCTGTTCAATATCATATGTATCTTTGGTTCTAAAAAACAAATTAAACCAACCAGGAGAGGAACAAGAGGAGCAATACAAGAGAAAGGTAATCATAAATACTGTAGCGAAACAACTGAAAAACTAGAATATGGGGCATTAAGCTGTGCTAGACCTAGACAGGAAGGAAATAATAGGTTTAATTGTTTTGTCATTAGTTTTACCTAAAAGGTAAAGCAGTATTAGGCAAATAGATATAAAATAGGGCAAATAAGGAGTAATTACAACTGCGTACCTTGCTAAGCATTTTTTTCAGCTCTTAAATTCAAACTCTGGTGCACTTCCACTGACAGCAGCAAGATTGATTGCTCAGAGGACATCAATGCATTGACTACACTGAGTATTCTCTGAGTTAGGGCTTCTGCAGCATCACGGCGACTTTTATGGTACTAGCTGGACTACTGGAAATGTTTCTTTATGTAGAGTCATCTTGTGTGGACTCTGCAAATTCACTATGGCTTTTCCAGACAAATTCTTTTTCCCAGCCTTGGTTGAAGGAGGGGGGAGGTTGCTATTGCTTGGCCTATGGAGAAGCACGTTCAGCGCCTAGTTTTGCAACACGGGCTCACAACATGGACCAACACTACCCCTGAAATAAGCACCTGGCGTTTTAGGAAAAACGTGTAAGAAAAGCTACCCCTTCCACCAGGGGAAAAAGCAGGCATTTCTCTTTCATGAAGCCCTTAGTCTTACCGGTTTTCTTGAAGAACAAAACAGTCACTGAAATACCCTGTGTATTTTTAGTAACTTGATATCCAGCTATGTCGGGAATGGTCATCTTATTTCAGCAGGTCTGGAATGTAGTTTTAAATGATTTCTTACATGGAGAGCACTTTTTATGTTGTAACTTAGGACCCAGTTTTAGTTGGTTGCTTGCTGGTTGTGGGGTCCCCCCACCCCTCCCTTTTTCATAGGCACTAAATTTCCTGCAGTTTCTGAGGGCTTATTTCTAACTACCTTTGAAGTGGCATCTCTGAAAAGGGATGGATTTATCTTATCTTCTCTGTTTTCCAGCTTGCCCTTTTCTTCAACTTCCTTTATAAGAGATATCTCCTATCCCACTTATTTTTTTTAATGCTGTTGACTCACTTATGAATTAAAAAAAACCAACACAGTAAGTTTTGGCAGGTACAGAAGCTGTACTTTTCATAAAACGGGGAGAGCTATTTCAGCAGTTTCTCTTTATTGCCATGCACTTGGACAATGGCTTCATGTTTTATGCTGTGCTTTTCTTAACCATTGAATTGGAAATAATACTTGTGAAAGGCGTGTTGAGAGTCAATCAAAGTCTCTTAAGTTGTCATGCATCCTAAAGTAGAAGGCACTCCAGAAACGTGGAGAATTACAGCTCTCAACACTAGCAAGAGAGGCAAACTTCAATTGGTTCGCGACTCACGCTTGGCTTGGCTGCTTATTGGAACTATCCTTTTGAAAGCCATGTTATAGCCCTTCTGGTTATCTCAAAGGCACCTGGGGACAACCTTGTTGAATTCCTGAATTGTTACTCTAAACATCTGGGACTGGGGTTGGGGGTGTGTCAGAGGTAATGAAATACAATTGTCAGTCTGAGAGGCACCGATTGACATTTTGGCATCCTCTTTGGTAACTGGCATATCCTGGTCTGAGGGGAGTGAAAACAAGGCTTTAGTGAGAAGTGTGAAGTATTAAAGGGGTAAAAGAGGGGACTGAAGAAGCCAGATCTAGTCAGCGTTGCTGAACTTAGAAAGAAAAGAAGGAAGTCTGGCTATGTGTCTCTGTGTACGTGGACTGAAAAATCAGTTTCAAAATCCTTAGTTTGGCAGTAAAGGAGAAAGTGTTTATCTCTCAAAGAAACTGTGGCAGGTTTGGTCTCTGGGATCTTCCATACCAAGAAAAGCAGTAGGACATGGAAGTGGAGGGAATCTGAGGCACCTGTTTCCAGAGATAGGGAGAGCTCAGTGTAGCACCAGTGGATATCTGGCTGGATGCTTCCCAGCGGCACCTATCTGCAGCCCAAAATGCTAACCAGATCTTGGAATGAGATCAGCCCTGTGCTTATTGAGTGTGTTTCTCCTATAGCATTTTGAATTTGCAGAGTCATGGATGACCCAAAAGAGAAAATGCTCAGTATCTTAGTTCAGCTGTAACACAGATGGAGAGGCTTAGTGAAAGCTGTAGCTACTGTGAAACAAAAAAGGTTTCAAAACCCGCTCAATAACATAGCAGTTGAATCTCAAACCTCCTAAATACATCTGGATCAGCAGCTGGGTGTTAAAAACTTCTAGAATCAAGATGCAGAGAACAATCTTGCCAATAGTGATCCTTCAAGGTCTTGGAAATGGCTCCAGCTACGCGAACAAAAGGTAGGTTATGGCATAATAGGAGATGAGCGATGGGAATCTTAGACCAGAATATAGATGCAGAAACCTCTGAAAAACAACTTAAAAATACTGCATTGTCAGCTGGGGGCCAGTCCCAAAAAGCAGAGGGAGAGATGCATTTCTTCAGGGAAGCAGCAACTTGGAGTGATTTAAAGGTTACTTCATTGGATATTTCATATGGAAACTTTGTTTAACTGTGTATGCATGTGTTATACGTGAAATTTAAAACACTAGGTTTCACCTTCTGAAATAACTACGTAGGCGTTTGTACTTCTTGATGATCTTGCATTTGCGCTGAGTCGCTGTGTTCGGGTTTCCAGCACAAGTCCAGGGCAAGTTTCATTTTTATGTCTTGTATTTTCCAGAGGCTTTTCTTTCCACAAGAAATGCAAAAGCCTAATATTATCCTTTGTTACTTACTACTTTATGTCCACTGGAAAAAATATGAGAAAAAAGAAACAGAGAAAAGAAAGGAATGATCTGAAGTCTTAGGGAAAGCAGAATTACTATTTTTACATGAAGGTGGTCAAAGAATTTTCCATAAAGTTTTATGGTTAGAAAGGCTGCTTTTTGTCAGTGTTTTCAGTGGAAAAACCTCTTTTCATCCTTCAGTAGAGCAAGGTTCAGAAAAAAAATTCCACTCTTATTTTAGACTAGCTAACTAGAAGGTTTTAATTAAAGGAAAGTAATTGCTTACTGTTAGGCCTTCTTTTCCTACTGACTTGCAGCCAGCCTCAGCCAACACACAAATAGTCTCTAGACTTAGAAACAAAAAGTCCATGCAGATGTTTTCCTTAAACTTGTCCTCACCCCAGGAGCCCAAAGCAGGCTTTCATACCACTGGAATCAGACCGACCATATTTTCTTGTTGAACATGGGCTTTAACTGCGTGTTTAACTCTCTTGCTTAACACAGACAGGCAATTAAAGTTTCACCCTCGCCGTCTCCGTGCTGCTTGAGAGGCGTGTTAAAATTAGATTCAACCAAAGCAGCAGCTGGTAGTGCTGCAGAAAGGACGTGTGAAATATGGTTATACATTGCGCATGTGAAAAAAGAAGTAGCATATGTGTCATAGTCATAGGTCATTCGAGAAAGAAAAAAAATAGCGATCCAAAAACCAGAAACAAGGAAGTACTGTGTATTGCCAGTGCCTCCGTAGAAGAAATTTACGTGCTTTCACCCAGCGTACTTGGAGTCTGGCTCGATGTGCTTCAGTTGATGGTAAAAATGACTGTGCTTATTTAGCATGTCTGTTTCGGGGTAGTTGATGAGATCCTTGATGTTCAATCCCAACTCCATCCTGGGTATTCACTACCGAATCCATTATGGTATCAACCTCAAGGAGGCTCAGTGGCTCCCAGGAGTATGGCTTAATCCCAGGCAGGATCAGGGGTAAACCCATCTCTCTGCCCCACAGATCCATTCTCCCTCCTCTTTCTGTCCTGTCTTCCAGTGTTCCTCCTAAAAAGAGCTCAGTCTCTGAGCTGCTCCTTTCTAATGGAGCTGGCTGTAAAACGTCACCCTCTTTTTTTTTTTTTTTTTTTTTTTAAGCTCATTGTCTATCAAGAATTGAAGAATAGTGGTTTCTAAATTAATTTGAAGATGTCTTCTGAAATGTAAGCTCAGAAACACAGACCCAGTATTATATCCCCTTAAGTATGGCACCCAGCGTACACTGGGTCTCTTTTTATCTTTAGGTACACAATGCTGTGCTCTCTATTTTATGTACAAAGGAAATTAAATGTACTTTTTTCTTTAAAAGATGAGCTCTTCATCCATCACCGGCTGTCAGTTCCTAATAATGTTGCCCAGAGAAGTGTTATCTGTGATTTAGTGGCTTTAGTGGACTATCTTTTGTTGAATAGAGGACAGTAGAATAAAATTTCAGCTTAATATAGCTCTTTTCATACTCCTTCTGAATAAACAGAAGAAAAGAGGAAAGCAAGAGCAAAGAATCTTGGGTTCCAGGCTCAAGTTTCTTCTGTTTTGCAATAGATAGGGCATTTTAAGAAAGGAAAGGAAGGGAAACGAAAGTGAAAAAAAAGGAAATAAGAGAAAAGAAGAAATGTGGAAAGAAAAAAGCTTAGGGACAAAAATAGTAATAGAAAACAGAGTGTTCTTTCTGACTGGTCCCTCTGGATAGAGTAGGAAGGAAAATTGTTTCTGTCTCAGGAAAAACTTTTGAGCTCAAAAAATACTCATCTCGAGTCAGAATGAAAAGTGAAGTGTAATATTTTGCAAGCTACTGGTTTTAGAAAAACTTTTATTTGTGTGAACTGAAATGTTTTATTTCGCTTTTCATGTTTTTCCATTCTTGATTCTTTTCCTCAGGTAGCTTAACTCTGGAAATGAAAAACCACCACTGATCTTAAAAGCGCATTTTTCGCTTAAAAGACTGTCAGCACGAAATGTTTCAATAGTTTCCAAAACTTCTCACAAAAAGTGTTGCCAACAAGAGTAAAGATCAATCGAAATAGATCCCTCTCAATGACCAGGTTGCAAAATGTCAATCAACCAGATTAAGAAAAAAGAAAATTATTGTAAAAGATCTTTTATCAGCTGTAGCTGGCAGTTCCTTCGTTAATTGGTGGTCGCTGATGCTGATCGCCGGCAAGTGTGACCGCACACCTCTGTGGCTGCGTATGCCAGCATTCTCCCCACCAGATGCACACACCTGCCTTCGGAAAGCTGCACGCTTGCAATTTAACACAGGATTTTGCTGTTCAGTAACTTGTAAGAAAAGACCTACCCCTTACTGCATCCAATATTCTGCTATCCCAGGTAGTGACATTAATTTTTACATAAACTTATGAAGTTGCCTCTAAAAAGTAGTTCCCCTTCCTCCCTGCTTTCACTAATACTACAACCTACATTTATTTCTGTATAGTTCATCTTAAATAATGCCATTCTTTATTAGATATTGAAACAGGATGCTCACATGTCATAATATAAGAAGAAACCCAACATTTTTCCCAGTCTGCAAGAAGGCATTGCCCTGTTTAAGTGCTAGGTCTAGGGTTCCCATCATTTTAAGTTACCTGTCTAGCAAAAAATTGGCAATCAAAGACAGAAAGGCTCCAGTCCTACTCACATTCATAAATGTTTGAAGTGACTATAGTCTATCCAATTTTGGAGTCATGTCTTACCATTATTTGGCTATCCACCCCACTGCAGATGCTTTTTTGCCTTACAAACATGTTGACTGGGCTGTAGATGTGATTAAAGTTAAACGTATATTTTCAGTGCAAAAGTCTGAGATTGCACCTTTCTTATGCGGGGCTTTTTGGGCTGTGTGCTCCCTCTGAAGTGCAAACGTCCTTATCAGCTGTGCTGGAGTAATAGACAGCAACATCGTATGGTTTATTTTTATCATCCTTTAAATCAAGATGAACTTGAATGCAGTTTGGTCAAATTTTCAAAAGTTCACCCTGGCCTTGATACGGGGTTTTTTTTGGAAGGTTTAAAAGTGAATCATGACAGCATTTTGCAACCTGACTTGGGGAAGTTACTGCAGAGGAACAGCCGGGATTATTCATGGTATGTTTCAGTTTAGCTAAAACACCCTGTATTTTAAATAATCAGAAATTTAAATTTCTAAAATGCTTATTTCTATGTCTATTTTAGTGTATTCTCCATGACCAACATAGAACACATCCTTTTTTGTTAAGTGGACTGAGGTTTCTGACTAATCAAGGTTATTCAGACTTTGCAAGAAAAAGCTGGGTATGGGAACCTGTGCTTTCTATGGACAGACCCAGCTGGCTGGTCAGGGATTTTAAATACGAATAGGAGGAGGAGACCTTTATCTCTTATCTTTCATCTATTCAAGAAGATTTCTTACCCCTGTAATGAATTATTTGCAACAGAAATTAAAAATTGAACAGTCTTTGTCTCTTGAAGCTACACAGGATTGTGCAATGTTATCTGACAGGTCCATTTTTCTAACACATACTGCACATGATCTTAAAAGTGCTGATATAATTTCCTGGCAAAGCCAGATTTGCACATTACTACCTTAGATTAACCTCGCTAACATGTATCATATCATACATGGGTGTCCCAGTTATTTGTCCCTGAAGTGTCTGTTTTTCCCCCATCTTCTCAGCTAGCAGTAGAAGGATGCATAGGGTTTTCTACAACCCTCTAAGGTTAAAAACCTCAATATTTCTTCTCCCCAAAAAGATATGTTCTTCGTTTTTTGGGGTTTTTTTAAGTTCTGTTGCTGGCAAACACTATCCACTTTAACTGCCACATATTCTGTACAATTGTTTTGCTTTTCCCTCTCTGTGTGTTCATGTATTGCAGAAGAACAGATGCTAGTTCTCTTCTGTGCTCTGTCTGGAGATACCGTGATCTAGGAACTCCTGCAGCAGTCAGCCAAGGTGTTTCTGTTCCTTATTCTTTTGTCCTTGGAAAAGTTTCTTTTGCCCTCGGAGGGTTCACTGCACTCTGCTTTCTTTGCATGAAGAGGTGCAGCAGAAGATCTGAAATTTGGAAAATACATAATACCTTAAGGTCTCTTGTGTGTGGCCATATGACTGCAGACATGGTAGCTCCGTAGAAGTCAAGTGCCTGGGCAAACATCAGCGTCAAGGCACATGCAGACAGTCATCACCCCATTCAGAGGTGGATGTCTACCAAGGTGGGTGTTGAATTATGCTCCACCGCTTCTTCTCTTTCATCAATCTTGGAAGGGACTCATGGGATGAGTTTTGATCACTTTGCCTTTATAAGGCTGGCTTTGGGTGAACCGGATCCCAAGAAGTCCCCGCATTTAGTAAACAGTCTGAGGAGCTCCACTTTTGGCTTTCATGGAAGTTAAGACAAGACCTTTGGATGCGTGCTTGCAAAACCAGTGAGGGCCTGTGTTCCTCTGCTAGTGCCCTCAAGCTCCTCTCCCTGAACCTTCTGGGACAGGGTTATGGGCTTTGAATGGGTGTGAAAATCAGGGCAGCTCTGATATTGCCATAATTTTTTAATTTCCTGTTCCTCCTTTCTCTTGAAAAGCTGCTGACTCTCTTGGCTGCTTAAATAAAGAATATCTCAGTAAATTATTATTAGAAAGATCAGCAAATATCTTACTCTGTCACACTGGTATTTAGATAGAAATTGCAATCCTAGCATTGCCTACTACAGAGGTAACGTATCAAAGCTACCTTTCTGAGGAGGGGAATCACAGCACGGAAAAAGGTAAGTCATACTATCGGCTTTCTTGGTCAGGACTGAATGCAGTCCCGTCTGCTGGGTAAAATAAGCCAAGGGAATACATCTTTCCTACTTCAGAAGCAAAGTTTTGCTTATACCATCCTTCAGCCACAGCTCATGTTGTATGGGCAATAAGGTCAGAGGATCCATAGTCTCCTCCAAGTCAACAGGGAGCAATAAAAAGATATTTTCTGCCATTAAAGATAACCTCGTGTACAGCAAGGGCATGAACAGTGTGTCAGCAAACTGGCCCTGCGAGACTACTTTATTGATGCTGCTTCAGGTTTCTTGTAACATGCAAACCAGCATTATTATTATTATAGAAGAGAACTGGCACAGACCTTTCAGGATTATGTATTAAGAGCAGCAAGTCAAATACCATCTGCCTAATGTGATAAATTCTAAGCATTATTCCAAAGAGGTTTGCCTGAATCTCCTCTGCAGAGTTCGCAGAGGCAGCTGCCAGTCGCTTTCATCCTCAGTCCCCTTCCCGTTATCGCTTCTTGGCCTTTTGGCTAAGATCAAGTGCAGTATCAGTTGGAGGCTTGGCATGCCCTCTCTTTGGGGACTCTCTCCTGACCTGGCAGCAGGCTGGGCACGGTGACCTCCTAGCTCTTTTCTATCTGTAACTACCATCAGCCCTGCTCTTTAAGAGACCTGGCAGCTTTTAGAAGTCAAGTCCCCTTTAAGGTGCCTTGCAGTTACAGCTGAAATGCATTGGCCTGAATTACTTCTGTTTCAAAAGGCAGGTGGTCCTCTGCCTTTTAAAGTGGGAGGAACTGCAACATGGCTGGAGGGTTTAGGTCTCTTCTGTTGAAGGCCAACAACAAAAAAATATTTATATGTAGCAGGGGATTTTTTTCCTTCTTAAAAATTATTTTAGTGCTTAGAGGAAATGTAAACCAAACATTTTTGGAAGAAGACAGCACAGGTAAGTCCTCAGAGAGCTTTACACCCCTGCATCAATGCGGTTCTAGAACCAGGCAACAAATACCTCTTGCATAGGAAGACCGTAAAAATTGTGATGATAATACAGTGGTAATATGTCCACGTTTTTCTAGTTTTGGTAATTGTAAACTTCCTAAATACAAAGTTAAGTATCCAAAAGGGACACTGAAATTGCCAGCCAGACTTGCTGCCTAAAGATCTTACCTAGCCCTGGCTTTCCTACAAAGATCTGTTAATTTGTGATGAGAAAGTTTGTTGGGCACTCAGAATGGGTGGAAGATGCTGATGTCCCAGATAAAAAAACCTTTGGATGCTATTTTATCTGGGATTTTGCTGGGACGCTGGGCTTTGTTGTGGCCTGTCTTCCTGAGCTGTGAGCCATTCTGACTGCTGTGACAGGAGATGGGTGTCTCTCTTAGAGCCTCTGATACAATGCGGGTGGCATGTCCCTTCCTTCCCTGTTTGTTTTGCATCCTGATGCAACTGCAGCAGTCTAACCTCCAAGCGAGGGGTGCTCCACTAGCAGATTTTGGCCAGAGATCTGTGCATGTTTTTCAAGTGAATCCTTCTCAGCGCAGTCCCTGCTTTGTTTTCTGCAGTGGGCCTGCCTCCGCGATTATATAGTTGCCTCGGTGTAATTACATGATGTGGGGAGGGGGTTGTGGTTTGTTGGTTTTTTTCTTTGCCTAAATCACTCATGGAAGAGGAAATCATATACATTATCTCTGGAAGAGCCATAAAAAGAAATAGCAGAATCTCGTGTGTAACTCAAAGGAATTTCACTCCAGGATTTCTACATCAAGCCCAGTAACTTTGGGGTATCTTCCAGTCTTTGTGTTGGGGGAGATCACTAAAAAACTTCACCCTTGTCTCTGCAGCTACCCTTTGTAGAGAAGGTACATGGAGGATGTTGTGAATTTGCCTTTGACCTAGGAAGAGCTGGCCAAGTACCCTCCAAAACCACTTTTGGGGAAGTACGATCCAGCTCTACATCCCTTGGCATAGGGAAGGACGTAGGAGACTTCTGCTGCAGGAAACCTCTGGCTGGCTCTTGTGGGAAGGCAGCAATGTCTTCCAGAGCCTTAGTCTCCCAGCTGATTTTGTCTCAAAGATCTGTCTGGTCTAATGACACAAGTTGTGAGAGTCCAGGTTTTATTCACTGTCTCTTGCTGCTATTTTGGGGATGTGATTTGTCTATTTTGGTTGGCTGGGCGTGGAGGGAGTGTTGCTATGCTTTAGGGAACACTGCAATTAGTTTCACTCAAAACAATCATGATTAATAATTATGACTCTTTTGTTACTAAAAAAGGAAAAGGTAGAAATAAATAATGAACCACAGTTACTTTGAAGGCAATCTCTGTGTCTCTTTGAAGAGCTTTGAACAGACCTAGGAGCATTTGGGCTGTCCTTAGGGGACAGCAGAGTCCTCATTTCCATACGTGGCAGTGAGCCTTGCTCCAGTGTAAGTAAACCAATGAGTTCTCTGACAGAAGAACCGCATTTACCAGTTGGTGACTCTTGTTTGGTAAATCCCAGATAACTGCAGCAGCTGGGCAAATCTGAACTGCGTTCCAAATAATTAGCAAAAGTATTTGAATCAACGATGGCAGGGAAGCTACTGAAACGGCTTTCCTGAAACAAAGCAGTGAATAAACACTGCAAGTTTTCAGTCCAAGTGAAATCTATTTACTGAGCATAGCTTCTTTCTCCCTGTGAGTACATGGCCTCAGGCCTGCGATGTCTAACAGAAGCTGTCACTACCTGAAATGGCACTTCATTATCCCATTAGAAGACGAACTTAGAGGAGTGTCATGCTAGCTGCTGGCCCCGTTTGCCAGCCTCGTGCTCCTCCTGATGTCACGGTCGGGGGATGTCTTGGTGCCAGGAAATAGTGCCGACCTGAGAAGCCGCTGCTCTGCAGGGCTGGCTTGCTGCAGAGATGGGCTGGGGGCACCACACAGAGCCGTCAGCCTTGATGCTGGGAGGGCAGGGCGCCGCTGGCCGCTCAGCGGAAGAAAAACATCTGTTTTCTTCGAGTTTCTGTAGAAATGGAATATGCCATGCGGTGAGGGCCTGGTGGCCTTGCTGCCAGTCTCCCACGGGCGCCGCAGCTCTGTGCCTCGGTCCTGGCAGGGCTCCTTCGCCATCAACAGCCCGTCTGCTCAGGGGGCAGAGGGGGTGCGGGCTGCACCCTCCTTGTGGCAGCAGGGCCACAGGATGTCTTTGGAATGTCTGCTGGAAACAATTAGTATTTACTTATGTACACACCCATTCATAGATAGATAGACAGATCCAGTTCACTTTTCACTTTGTTTCATAGAAGCTGAAAAACTGTCTCAGTTGGCCCAAGCACATGTGAAAGTGTGTTTAAATTAAAGTTATCTCTTAAGTAATGGGTTCTTACATCCTGTAATCAAAGCAGAAGGTCATCTTCCCTCTGCTTAATTTTTCTGGAGAGGTAACTCATGCTTCTGAGTTTACGGAGGAACTCGCTTCCGCATTCCCAAAGCAGTAATTCATTAGCCCTTAATACAAATTTTATACTTAAACGATCTCTGATCGGTAGCTAGAATATAAAGTGAGTGTGCTGGTTTTGTGTGCAAAGATGTCCTCTTCATCTGACCTCGCCATGAAGTTTATATGGGGCTTGCACGGTGCTGCAAAACATCCATCTCAAAAGGGTTTTCCGATGTGTAAGAGTAAATGCCTGATTTTAAACAAATCAAAAATTTGGGTACCACAAAAGATGTGGTTAGAATGCTTTCAGTCATCAATTACTTCTATGGACTTTTGGAAGAAAATTTTGGCGTGCTTCTGAAAAGCAGTAGCTTTCAATAGTCCCTCGCTTGTGTGTGTACGAATATCAGAGGCGTAAGGTTGTTTTCTTCTGAAAGAGCAATGAAAAGCCAATGTTAGTCCCTGAGTTCTGGGATACTGACAATGATCCTGAGTGGAAATGTTTGTATTTTTTAATCTTCCCAATACAAGAGTGCTTCATAGAATCTGTTGCTTAAGGTAAAATTCTCCCTCTAACAACTGAGGTCTTGTACCAGACTGATGTGTCCTGGGCTTAGATAAAAACAACCAGGTTGCTGGGTTTTCTTTTCCCTTTTGATCGTCTGTTGTTGAGATTTATTGCCTGCCATTTATAGCATTTGCAACTTGCAATTAAGGCTTCTATTTTGAATACCTAACGCGTAAGCAGGAATGACTGTAACTTAGTATTTGGATATGTCTTTCAAATCGTAGCAGAAAATCTTTCAGAGATGAGGTAAAAGCATTTAAAGCTAGAGAAAGTTTATGGCAACTTAATGTTATATGAATAAACTGTAATTTTTTAAAAAATACTTTCCCATCAGTTTGAAGAGTTCCCCTGTGCAAAGTCTGTCTGATATCAATCATAGGCCGACTTTATTTTTTTTTTAGCAGAATTGTTAGTCCATTGAGCATTTGGAGCAAGAGAAGTGTAACATTTGTATAATTAACTCCTTGTTATCTAAACCCTCCTGTTTTTAAACACTAAGCTGGCTTTGTTAACTAGGGACTGATTGGACGTTCATCTCTGGTCTGCAATGAGTATTGGAGCACCAGATCATGGAGCATCCATGAGCTGTATTCCCTGCAAGGACAACTTGCCCAGCCTGTGCATGGCTTCCCAAGCCCCTCCTTCCCCAGGGCCACCCAGGGGTAGCAGGCAGTTGGCAGGGCTTTCGTGGTGCCTCTCCTCTGGGAGGCTTGTGTTTCAGGCGAGCATCTGGCTGCTGCATGTGTCGTGAGCCCCAGCTCTGTGTGTCTGCTGTATACGCAGTCTTATGGCAAGGAACAGGCTGTGAGGGCTTCAGAGAGCAGCTGAGTTGGCCAACAGCATGGGAAATCTGGGCACTGCTGGGCTAGCCCTTTAATCACGCTGAAGTGCTACCACATTGAACGATGGGCAAGGAAAAGGCGCTCTTCCCTTCGGCTGGGCTGGAGGAGGGCTAACTGGCAGTCATCCACAGAACTAGACTGGACTGTAAGTCTGCACCTTGCTTGTTAATGTTGTGTAAAGGAAGGAGGCAATGAAAAGAAAGAAACACTCTTGTCCCCCCCCCCAGACACCTTTCAGATTAAATCAGTGTGTGTTGGCTAATGGGAAAGCTGGAAATTCTGTTCCACCAGAGACGGGGGAGTGGAATGAAAGCCCACGTGTATTTTTAGCATCCCTTGTAATCGTGTCACCTTTTGAAATAAAAGCATCAGTGCATTAGAGCGGAGGAATTGGGGAGAGGACATGTTCTACCCAGAGAAATGTCATGCTCGGAGTGGATTGACTGAGTCACGCATTGACTGAGTGACATTGGCGCTGGCCAGGGCAGACCCATCCCCCTCCCAGCTCCTCAGCTTCGTTTGCCTTCCTCCTTCGTGCATCTCTGCTGGCTGTCTCCTCATGCATCTCTTCCCAGGTGATTCTACCCTCCAAACTCTATCCAGCCAGAATAAAACCTGGCACGTGCAAGATGCCTTGGGGTGTTCACCCAGAGTCCTGCCCGGAGGGTAGGCATCCCTGGCAAGGTGGCATCGTATGCCTTAATGGAAGCTACTTAGCAATGCCTTTTTTCTTTTATCTTTTTGCTTAAGAAGAAAGCAGATCTAACATAAGGAAGAGAGGAGGAGGGCAGCATCTGTTCAACAACGAATGGGTTTTTTTTGCTGTGCACCTCCGAAATGCCAATGAGCATTTATGCTGTCTCGTTTGAACTGACTATTGGCCTTGGAGAAATTACTGATGCTGCTCCTGAAAGAAATTGTCCCTTACTTCCTAAGGAGGTAGAAAGGGTCTGTCACAGTCTCCTTCTGCAATCATGCTTAGATCATGTCCTTGCTCTTCTACATCCCAGAAAAGGGAATAATTCCCCTTTACTCCCACATTTTGCCTAGCCTTCATAGGCTGGAAAGAAGGTAAAACCTAGTTTCTCTGCATTTATACAATAATCAAAATAATCTTGCTCTCCACTGGATACATTTCTCGGTGCTGTTAGCCTGCACCTCAAACCATCGGAGGTCACTTGTAGCTGTTCGCCTCCTGCCCCTCGGCTCAGCTCCGGCAGGGACAGGCAGGCACCAGCTGGTTTGCACTGTTTTTTCAGCATGTTATTTAGCACCAAGTGGGATGTTTTCACCCCTGTGAGGTAAAAAAGCAGTAGGAATTCAATTGCTTGAGGAGGGTTTACTGTCACGTGCCAGGCCATTCACTGCAGCTCTCTGTGCCTTGGTGAAGGTGCTCTCTGTGGCTGAGGTCACCTTCCTTCCTGAGAAAGGCAGATCTGCAACTAGTGCTGTAATCTTTCAATCCAGTTGTCCAGGAGCCTTCTTTATGTGCCCAAGAGTGGTGGACAACACTCTGCTTCTTCCCTTGAGCATTATGTTAAGTCCATTCTCCATTGCAATGGCAGCAGCAGAAGTGTGATGTTTCTTCAGAGTGCCAAGGCTTTGGTCTCACGTTTATGCTACCTCCTGCTGCATGACAGCCACCCATAGGATGATGACCCGAGGGCTGGAGCACCTCTGCTATGAGGACAGGCTGTGAGAGTTGGGGTTGTTCAGCCTGGAGAAGAGAAGGGTCTGAGGAGACCTTACAGCAGCCTTCCAGTGCCTGAAGGGGGCTACAGGAAGGATGAGGAGGGACTCTTTATCCGGGGGTGTAATGATAGGATAAGGGGTAAGGGCCTCAAACTGAAAGAGGGGAGATTTAGATTGGATATTAGGAAGAAATTCTTTACTGTGAGGGTGGTGAGGCACTGGCACAGGTTGCCCAGGGAAGCTGTGGCTGCCCCATCCCTGGAAGTGTCCAAGGCCAGGCTGGATGGGGCTTTGAGCAGCCTGGTCTGGTGGGAGGTGTCCCTGCCCAGGGCAGGGGGTTGGAACTGGATGGTCTTTAAGGTCCTTCCGACCTGAACCATTCTATGAAGATTAATTAAGCCATGGTGCTGGCTTTTTCCTCTTTCTTGTGTATCTTCATTTGATACAGAGCTGCGTGACTTGACTGAAGCCAGAACTAGAAAACTTCACACTAATAGTATGAGGGTTCCCTCTGAGAGCAGCAAGCCTGCATGGGCAGCAAGCAAACGTAGGGTATGGTTTGGGTTGGAAGGGACCTTAAAGATCATCTAGTTCCAACCCCCTGCCGTGGGAAGGGGTACCTTCCACTGGACCAGGTTGCCCAAAGCCACATCAGTGGAGGAAGCTGACGTGGGCTGGGAGGCAGCCTGGTCCTGCAGCCCCTGTGCTGCCCCTGGAGCTCCTGAGGCAGGATGTGTGCTCTGTCCCTGTATCCCAGGGCTCGGTGATGCTTCTTCTGCACCTGGGGAGGGGTGAGGGTTCAGAGGCAGCCACAGGCAGGCTGCCTGCCCACTGTAGCTCGCCACTTTTTTTTTTTTTTTTAAGGCCTGATCAGAGATGAGGAAATTTTTCAAAGAGTAAATGTGGCTTTAATAGATTACTTTGTTTTTCTTCCCCACAGGCAATAGACCCATCAAAAGGCTCAGTGTAGCTCCCCCGCCCCGCCAACTTCTTATTTGCATTTTACCTGGCTGTTAGTGGTGACAGTTTCTATTTGCGCAGCACTCGCCAAAGGATCTCCAGATATTTTTCCGAAGGTGGCCGTCTATTTTTAACCTAACTTTATAGGCGGTGGAACTAAGAAGTAGACAGGTTTGTGGAACAAACTCCTTGCGGCGCAGCTGTGGCGGGGTGAGAAGAGGTGAGCTGGCTGGCTGCTGGAGCCGGGCTGGCAGATGGAGAGGTGCAGAGTCGCTGGGGAGGCTTTAGGGCTGCCCGCTGCTGTGTGCGGATGGGGCCGGGCAGCCCCCCTCAGCCTGCGTCCGTCCTCCCCCCCCCCACATCCACCTTTCTTCTAGTAAAAGTGGGTTATTCTCATCCAGAGTTGCGCTCACAGTGACTTGGGATTGTTGTACAAATTTGGGGCGTGGATTTGTACATCCAGTTGTGCACACCCCTATGGTACCTTGCTAAAGCATCCCCGGTTCTGCCCGAGCAAAGCCCCTCCACCTCCCCAGCGAGTTTTGGCTGAGTTAGGGAGCAGCCCTGCATACACATAAGCATTTGCTTTAGGGACTTACCCATCAGTTAAAGTGGAATTACATGCTTAACTTACTAAATTACTCTAGGCTTTGCTTAAATATGTAATTAAGAATTATGTGCTCAAAGATAACCATTTGTAGGGCTGGGTCTCGCTGTCCTGCTTCCATTCCCCTAACGACACAGGGCAAATTACTGTGCTCTTGCGTTGTTCTGCCCGGGTAATGTTCCCAGCCGCTGGGATCAGAGGGTAACAGAGCCGGGAGGAGAGACAGAGCACACAGACCCGCAGAAACACCCCATTGCTCCGGGAAGCCATCTCAAAATAAGAGCGCGTTTCAGAGGCGCAAGTATAGCTGGAGAAGCTTACTTAAATGTTGCATAGGGCCAAATCCTGGCCACCCTCCAACCTCCAGCCTTTCTTCAAGGGATCTTTCCCTCCGTGTGTGGGTTGTCCTCATCCAGCTGTTGGCAGGGCTGTGACCCAGAACCACCACCTGGCTAAGGATGACATGATGTTTAGCAAGCTCCATTTCGCAGACTAAACCCCTTGCGTACTTCCCCTGCCCTGGGGCTTCTCCAGATTGCTATCAGCGTCCCAGGGATGTAGCACTGGGGCAATGCAAGCTGTCCCTCCCTTATGGTTATACCAGTATTGAAGAGTGTGAAAGAAGAGGGCTGACAGACCACTCTGACTGCAGCCTTCCACCAGAGCCAGCCATCTGGAGGCCAGGAAGATCCCTTCATTCAGATATCTGGACTGTGGCAGGCAGGGAGCTCCTGAGCAGGAAAGGGTCTGAACTGATAAAGGCAGCAGGTGATGCCCCGTGTCCATCAGCTCCTAGATGTTGGTGTCTCCCAAACAGTGCTTTTCAGAGGGAGGGGTCACCTTGTCCCCATGTGATTTTTGGCAAGCTTTGGTCACGGCATGAGAGCAGCCAGAGGGAAGATGTATTGCCTCCTACGGAAGGGTGTGCTGGGTAACCAGCGCACTGGGGACGCCTGCCACTCTCTTGTCACTGCCCCCATCCTTCTCACTATGTCTACAAGACCCATATTTGAAAAGATGGGGAAATGCAGGTTAAGGAGATAAAATCCTTGTGATTTTTAAAATACAAGAGACAGGTTTGGGGGCAGTTTATTGTTTTCTTCTAACGATTCATGCTGCCTTTCCAGCGCCAATTTGCCAAAGCTCAGAGAAGGTGAATTCACTTTTTCCTGTGCCTGCTTTTTTTTTTTTTTTTTTTTTAAATAGGTCTATTTGCTCTGTGCTCTTCTCTGCCTTGCCCTGAGGGGCCCTGACCCTTCGGGTGCCTCCTGTACCAGCATCTCCCCTTTTGGGCTCAGCAAGCTGTTGTTACAGGCGGGATGTGGTTGTAGGCCAGAGCCACTGCATGGACCCGCTCCTGCGGGCAGCTCTTCCTCTGACCACGTTGCAGGAAGAGAGCGATGTGCAGCTACCTGAGCAGAGCCCTAAGAGATGGCGTCTTGTGCAAACAAACCATGGGGGTCATTCAGGAGTCCTCTCTTCAGAGATGGGCATCGTCACAAAATCTTGGAAAAGAGCTACATCTCCTCCAGGCTGTCTTCTTGCACAAGCCATGCCAGCTAAACTCATTGAGTAATCCCTGCCTCGGGCCCAAAACTTCTGCTTGAGATAGAGCAGATCAGTTAAAAAATGTTAGATGTTAATTTTAAAATCTGAAGTTACTGAAAGTTAGCTGTGCTCCGGGATGTATTGTACCAGTGGCTGGCTGGTTGCTCCCATAACTCAAGGTTTGGGGCCTGACTCTTTCCAGTTCTTGGCTCCTTCCAAATTTCGCTTGTCTGTGCAGCTACTTCCACTTCTAAAGTCCCATGGTGACCTAGGAGCCTTCTCCTAGCCAAGTCCAGTGATGGTGACTTCCCTTTACCTGCAGAAACATAAGCGCCAGTGCTATTTGGATGTTGCCTTCATCAGCTCCTGTCCTAAAGTGGATGGCATGGTTTTCCCCAACGCAATCTTTGCTGTGCTCCTCCAAACCACTTAATTTCAGTGGTGGATGGGGTGACTCTGGGTGTGTTGCGTAGTTTTGCAAAGATTTTCTTAGATCCTTGGGAGAAGATGAACTGCACGGTGGCTGATACAGACCCTCGCTTTCTGTGACATGGAGCAGGGCTTGGTCTGTTCACAGTTTATGTTCTCTGTAGTAATGCATGAACCAGCTTGGACAAGAATTTAATAGTGTCACCTACATTATGGCTAGTCTTTAAGAAGAACCGAACCACTTATCTGAAAAGACACCTTTGGAGCAGGGGCTGGCTCTAGCCTGCACTGGAACGGAAGATCCCTGTCCCACAAAATGAGCGCTGGGTTCGGTGCCCTTGGGCCAATCTGGCTCTCACACCAAGCCTAAAAATGCTGTTTCCACTATTCAAACAGAGGATCACTTGCCCACACTCCGTAATCTTTAATTCTCTTTTCTTTTCGCTCCAGAGATCCCAGTGACAAAGCCTGTGTCGCTTCAATGTTATTGTTCAATTCATCCTGTGCATTCAATTCAGTTTTACACAGCTTTTAGCAGCTCTGGTGTTTGAACACAGCTTCACCCCACATCTCTGTCCTGCACAACTCCTCTCCCTGGAAGAAGCCAGGGAAGGGCAGGTTTGTGTGTGTCTCTTGGAGAGAAGCAGCTCTTTCCAAATTCCTGCCCATCATGTGGTTGTTCAGCAGCCGAACCCTCTACTGTAGCCATTTGTTCTTTTTTTTTTATTTTTTTTTTTTTCTTCAGAGACGCCTCCTCGTCTCTGATCTTCTGATAGCAAATGTCTCCTTTCATGTCCTACATCAAGGCTGCTGCTTTGGCCTCCTATCCCATTTGCTCCTCTTTTTAATGCTATGCCAAGCTTATTAATGTCAGGCAGTGCTGCCCTGGACCCCTTGGTGTAACTCTGAATGCAAAACCCTTTCCCTTCCTCTACCTAGCCAGGGCTTTGCTGGCATGGCTCTTTCCTGGCCCCATGTGCAAGCCATGATGGTGGCACCATCTGGATCAGGGCAGTGTATTTTCCCATTTTATTGTTCTCAGGGACCCAGAAGGCTGGACTGACTTCTGGCCCGGCTGTGTCCATCCCCAAATGCCTCCTGCTGCCCTCTAGTGAGAAATGCCTGTGATCCAGCCCTGGTTTTGGGACCAGAAAGACAAGGAAGGGGGCCCATGGAGTAAAATACCTGTTGTATGCAGAAATGGGTGCGTTATCAGAGCCTGGCGATTGAGGACCTGCTGCTGACCACAATGCCCAGCTCCTTTGGGAGCACATGCCACCTCCTCCTCCAGGCTTTTGGGGGTACTGGTCTGCTGCCTTAGATTCCACACTCACTGGGAAGCTTTATCCTTAGTCTAAATATACCACAAACCCATTGAAAATCAAGAGCAGGCTGACAGGGAGATGTACGGGCTACAAAGGCAGTGGAGGAGAGTGGGGGAAGGAGAAACTTATTTGACAGATGATCATAATTAGGGATTTTCTTCCTATTTATCCTGCTACAGCTGCACACAAGCCGGTTGGGCCGCTCTGCACATGCCCTGGTGTAGCTGCATTTTGCTGTGCTCTTAATGTGAACGTTGCCCCACTGCAATAGAGAGGGAGAGGCTCCTCATCGCCCAGACCTCTAGTGCGCAGGAGGGGTACATCCAGCCTGACTGACCCCCTGCAACACGCCGCTGATGCCCAAGTTAATAAGACAAGGGACAATCGGGTCCCTCTGCGTTACTGACAGCCCCCCTGGGCAGCCGGAGCCCTGCGCAGTGTGACAGCTCTGGCTGGCTCCGGCTTAGCTGGAGATGAGTCACCTTGGGTGCCTGGCTTCTTGATAAATCCTGGAAAAAACAGGGCAGTTAAATGTCAGCTAACGGGGAAAATTTTCAGCTGCGGGTAAGTTAAAGCAGCTCCGCAGCTGTCGAGGACACTTGGCCACCAACCACCCTCCTCCAGACCTGGCTGGCACCATAGCATTCACCTGCAATGAATTTTCTGGGGTGAGGCTAAGTGAGATGGTCCACAGCTTTCAAGCAAAGCCTGAGCTGCTGGTGCTCGTTTCTCTCTCCTGAGGCCTCAGGGTTTGTTTTATTGCCAAGGCCAGGTAGGTAAAGAAAGAGGCTCTGTCTTCCCCTGCTTCTCAGGAATTCTGGTAAAGATGCAGCTGAGAAAATGCCTCAATTTCTGCCTAATCTATGGTTCTTTCCAGCTCCTCAGTTGTCTCTTTAGTCACTTTAAAAGCTGATAGGAGTTATTGATCTCATTTACCCTCTGTATATCTTGACTGATTCTTTATTTGGAAACCCGAGTCTTGAGGTGCAGAGAAAAAGCAAAGCTCGTCTCATGGGATGGAACAAAAATGTGCTTTAGCGTATCTGAAATCTATAAGGTAGCTTTGTGTTTCCGTGAGTTGTGCTGAAATACCAAGTCCCTGGCAGGGAGGGGACCATGACCCGCTTCTGGGCTGTGGAGAGGATTCTGGCCTCCTGGTCCTCTAGCAAGAACCTCTTTTGCTACCAACCTTTTTTGCATTTCTCCAGCTTACCTGAACTCACAGCTCTGGGGAACAGCAGCTCCTGCTCAGGAGGAAAGCTGCAGCCAGTATTTCTGCCCCTGCCCAGGCAGCTCCTGCCCTCCAGGGCAGGTCTTGATGCTCCTAACTGAGGCGTAAGAGACAGACCTACCTCTTAATTTCCAGTTAGTGTTGCACAGTCTTCCCTCAGAGCTGCAGCTCTTGTTTTGGGTCTTATAAGTGTGCTTGATGGTCAGCCCTCAGAGCACTGAGGGAAATCTCAGCTCAGTAAAGAATATGGTTGACTCTTTAACCCTAGGAGTAGTGAGAGCCCCCTCTTCCAACAGCTGTGCTCAACAGTGGGATAAATTTCAGGTGACCCACCTGCATGAAAGAAAAGAAAAAAGAAAAAGAATTATTAATTCTGAGCACTTCTTGACCCATTTCCCAGCCATATTCCTTGCCCACAACCGCCTGTTGTCTGTGAAAGCACAAATTTTGCAAGGAAAATTCCTGTGTGACTGTTAATAGTTAAATGCAATTTTGTTTATTGAATGTTTCAGAAAACATAAAGAACAGCTAAGTGCACAGACAGACTGTTGCATCCAAATGATTTACTGCTTTGCCTTTTACAGCTCTTGATTACATCAGGTTGCTGCATCAATATCTTGTCTGTTACAGTCCAGCCCGTAAGATGGGCCAGTAAGGCAAGCAATATTATTGCTGGGTGGTTTTCCAGCTGGTATGGCAATTAAAATAGCTTTCCAGGGGGATGTAGTACGGATCCCCCAAAGCTGGGAAACAATTTAAATTCATGCATGCTCAGATGCTTGTCCAGCCCATAGATCTAAAATAAAAGTACACTGTTTTCATAAAATATCCAGGGTATATTGCCTAGGACTGACTGGCTGTACTTGAGAAAAAACCTTGCCTGAGTATTTCACTGCATCTGACTTTTATCCAGACTGCAATCTAGAAGTGCAAATAGCTGCCTGTTGCGAGAGATGGGTGAGGACTGTGAACTAGGGTCTGGACTCCAAAACTTCTAGGATACGAAGCTGTTTGAGTCCAGTTCAGAGAGAGGCACCCATAGCAATGTCTTTCCCCAGGCTGGGATTCACAGGCTTCATCTCCTTCAAAATATCAGCCAGGTGGGATCTGGGACTTAGTGCCCCCGTGCCACATCAGGACTGGCTTTGCACCCGCAAGTCTCGTGGCCCTTCTGGAAGGGTGCCCTCCTGCCTGCCTAACAGCAGAGGAAGGATGGGATGGGATTTGGCTTTGAGGACCCAGCAAAGCCCACAACAGGAATGGATTCCCAATGTCCTGACAGCTCTTGCAAGGCCAGATCTGAACCCAAAGGAGATGTCATAGTGTATTAGGAAATCTACCTGTGCCATGTTGTGGTCTTCCTCCCTTCTCCATACCCTTTAGCAGGCAAACCAGCTTTTCCTGTGAAGGTAACTGAGGTGGTTTGCTCAGCGTATAACCTCTGCTATGGCACAGAGCTGCTGGGACAGGAAGGAAGGAAAAGGAGAACAGGCTCTGTACATGTTGAGAGCTTTCCTCACAGTGGACAGAAAAAGTGGGGCTGGAAAAGCAAGTTTTAAAACAGTTCATTGATGTTTTGGTGAAAGAGGCAATAGTTGTGAACTTAAGTCCCGTAAGGGTTTCCAATACAGAATGGAGGAGGCTGGGAGAGGAGAAAGAGGCTCCCTGGTGAAAACAGTTTTCATCAACAGTTCAATTTCCTACTGTAGTCAGAGCCTGTGCCTCATTCGTGTACATCTCTAAATCAGATACACTTCATACCCCTGTTCTTCGTCTGCGCACTAGACACAAGTGACGGCAGGAAATTGAAGGCAGGGCCGCATGGCTGTGGCTGCAGGGAATGTGATGGCATTAGCAATCTGACCAAGTGTCTCTTTCTGGTGGCTCCAGAACTCACTGAAATACAGTATAGAGCCTCAGATCCAATTTCCTGCTCTCCTTTATCCTGGGTGTATGTGTCAGTCAGAGCGACCGCCCAGCATTATCAGGTGATCCATCATATTAAAACGAGGGGGAAGGAAAAACCACAGCAAAAAGGAAAATTAATGCTTTGCAGTCTTTGAAGCACTTCCCCTTTCATCCTAGCCCATAAAACTTTGATTTAATTATGTGTCTTGGTTCAAGGGTTTCTCTCTGTCCCAGTGCTCTGAGCTGCTCAGGCCAGCTCGGACCCTGGTGGGATCCAAGCAATACAAGCATCCACATGCGCTAACCTGGCCCACACTAACTTTCCCTTCTGGACGGAGTCAAGGCAGGTGTCTTGCAGGGCTGTCACTTCACCCATGCTGGCTAACACCATCCTGTGCCAAGGAAGCAGGAGAATTGTTGCTGCCCCAGGTAATCCCCTTCCCGACCTGTCTCATTAAACAATAACCAGTCAGAGTGTAGTGCCAGTGTGGGCAGTGACCTCGTACTGGGCTGGTGCGTGAAGGAGGAGATCCTGCAGCACGTGGAGGGGGATGCAGGCTGTGTCAGGAGGTCCCCATGCATGTTGCACTCCTCTTTGAGAGGCTCAGACAGTGCCAGTGGGACTGCAGTAGCTTCCCGTCCAGTTCAAGGTCAGGAGCAGACCAATGACCTGTTTGCCTGTGATCTTTCCTTTTAGTAGCAGACATCAGTTCAGCAGTTGTCCTTAAAGGTCTGTTATACTCCACAAGGGAACTGGTGGCTGTGATGTTCTGGATAGAGTCCAAAATTCATTCTGCTTCTGCGAATTCCCCTTGGAAGGTATTGGACACAGCATGCTTCGCTTCCTGCCCTCTGCCACTCTGCACTGCTCCTCCAGGCTCTTCAGCAGCTCCTGTAGTGTAACGTGGACTATATTGCTCACAGTGACAAAGTACTAGCTAATTTCCATAGGATCAGGATTTGGCTTGATCTCATCATCATCTGTACTCTGCTGAAGTGACCGGAAGCTCTCTGCATCTCCCCCTGTGCACTCCAGTAGCATTGGGCTGGTCAGGACCTTGTTGCATTGTCTCTGTAAATGCATTAGATGAGGGAGAAATCCCATGTTGGCAGCTGTGGATGGCCCTCAGGTTCTCCAGCAGCTCAGAGAAGGCTGTCTGAAGTTCATGACTTGGTCCTAAGTTCATGAATCGGTCCTACAAGACCCTTGTCCTGGCCAAGAGCGGTGAAATGCTCGGACAGTTAAGACGGTGTCTGCTTGATGCTTCACCGCTGGGGTACCTGGGCTCAGAGCTCTGCCCTCGCTGCTGCCGAGAGGTGCAAGAGCCTTTTCCAGGCAGCAGAGCCCTGGAGGAAGCCTGCGTCTGATTTACTCTGTGCTGGTGAGAAATCTGTGCGCGGAACTTCCCCTGCTCAGCATCTTAGCATCCTGGGAGGTTTCTGTAGCAAGGACTGGCACGTGTCTGTGTGTTTCCATCAAAGAAAAGAGGTGACCTGGTTTGGAGTGTTTTGTCTCATTGCTTTCCCCAGTGGTACCTGGGTAAGGGAGGAGCTTTGGTAACTGAGAATGAACCCCAGCTGCAATTGGATTCAGGAGAGAAAGGTTTCATGTCCCTACCTTCTGTGATGAAAATCGCAGTCATAAAATTAATTGCTGATTTCACACTTCCTGATACACTATGAAAATGATTAGACACAGCAGCAGCTGGGGGAAATGATGGGACTCATTGAGGCTTTGCTCCTTCTAATAATATATTCTTTCTCTCATTTTTCCCCCACCTTTTTTTTGAGCATGCATTCATTGTGGAAGCTGGCAAAGGACTTAAAATCTCAATACACACACCAAACAAGTCCAATAAGAGGGCTGCTCCTGCAGCCTGTCCCCCAACCACATGGCAGCAGCTTTCTGTCTCACGAAGGCAGTAAACCATGAAACCACCAGTAAAGAAATGAGGATGAAAATGTGTCTATGCAGAGGCTCGATAAAAGGTGTTTCCTGGTTCCTGTCTTTCTGAAGGCATGACAAAATGAACTTCACCTCATGGCTCTGTTGCGTGCTCTGGTCCCTGCGCACCCGTACAGGGGCAGGATTAAAACCCTTAGAGCATGTGGAAGGGGACCTATGCCCATTACTGCCCCTGGGAGCCCATGGTGGCTCATCCCAGGGTAGCCAGGGGCTTGCCACCAGGCTTCTGAGTGCAGTAGGTGACAGAGAGCAGCACGGATGCATGGAGACATGGTGATCTGCAGGATAGTGTTGGGCAGAGGGGATGATGCTCCACCAGCCCGTGGAGAAGAGGGAAGCCCTGGTCTCTTCCCCAGGGGTGGCAGCCGATGGCTTGGCTGTCCCTGGTTCCCTGGCAGCAGTCACAGCACTCTGCCTGTGACCTGTAGGACATGGAGCCATCCATACAATCTCATTCTTCAGTAACAAGAGAGTACTTAAAGAGGCACTAGAAAGATGTTAAGTGGAATGCCATAGGTTTAGATGCAGTAGGGACAGCAGCTGAAGGAGGAGTGCAGCGGTTTGTAGCAGAACCAGCTGAAAGGGAATCCAAGCACCGACGGCCCTGCTGCTTCTGTAGTGTGAGCAAAACTGCATGATGCCAGGGAAGGAGGCTGCTTCACGGTGCTGCTGCTCCTGGGATGCCAGTTCCCTTGTCTAGTAAATAATAACTTCTGTAATGAGCCACATAATGGGTGTGCTGAAGCACACCTTCATCCTCTGGAGGGCATTGCAACTGAGTGATAAGCAATTAGCCCTTGCAGCATCCTTGGGAGATGAGTAATGCCCCATTGTATTGGAGGAGTCACCTGGCACTGCTGAAGCTCCTGGAGTAAGGTACAGCAGGTCTGGGAGCAGTAGGGCTCCTGGTCAAGTGGCTTGGTCTGCACGCTGCTGGGACTCAGCAGCCTGTTCTGCTGAATGGGTGGTGACTGGGAGATGTATCTGGAAATCGCTTCAGGCATTGTCAGTACCTTTGACTTCCAGTTCAGGAGTAAATCCAGGCCCTTCTGAGAACCTTGGATGCAGGAGATGTGAGCCGAGTGCAGGCTGGGGCAGGGAACAGCACGTGGAGGCAGCAGCTGGGGAGCTCATATGGATTCGCAGATGCTCCCTGGCCCCAGGAGGAGGGAGCTGGTGGCAGGACAGGGGTGAGGGCTCTGCCACCCCATAAGGACACTTGCAGGACACTCCTAGGGCACAGCAAAGGCAAGTACCCGAACCAGAACCTGCTCCCTGGCATTACCTGTTGCCCCCCACCTGCAGCTTGTCCCCAGCCTGCTCCCGTCCCCCTGGGCAGCCTGCTCTGAGCACGCCCCCGCTCACTGCACAGGTGAGCTGGGCTGCCCCGAGCACCACGAACCCGCTTCTCCAGCTCCTGCCAGCACCGCAGGGAACGCAGCTCTGCCTCCAGCTCCTGCCTGTTGCTGGCCTTTGGGGCTTGTTTTCCTCTGAGCTCTGGTGTCTGCATGAGGTTCTGCTGCTCTTCCCGTTAAGGTAAATGGCGTTTTCTCATGGTTTAGCCTTTGTAAAGGGCTTGCGGCACTTAGTCTGCGCGTATGATACCTGCTGAGAGCTCTGTTTTGATTTCTGTCCTGGGCTTCTGAGGCAAGGAGGCTGTGTGGCCTTCCTTTGCCCGCAGGGACCTATCTGTGATCGTCTGGTGGTCCCTCACGTGGCTCTGGGACCTGCTAGCCCACTGCAGGGAAATTTGGGAGCCTGGTAGCAATTCCCAAAAGCTTAATTTCACAGTTGTGAGAAATAAGGCAGACGGTGGGAGGAAGGAGAGGCTCAGAATGCCCGGGCTGAGGGAAGCTCCCGGTTTGTTAGGGCTCTACTCTGAGACACCGAGTGTCGCCAGCTGGATCTCGCGTGCCCGGCTGCGCTGTCAAATGCGGGTCTGGTGGCCACTGCAGCTGCGAACCTTGACAAATCTACCGGCATGGGGAGATGAGGTGTTCTTTCTATCTGGTGTTTCTGCTTGTGCCCCTTTGGGTGAGGTTGATGTATTTGGATAGCAGTTCCCTGCGCAGCCCTGTGTGACTGGGACTCCTGGAAGCGGGAGGTATTTCTCCGTAGCTGCAAGATGGCCAGCAGTGCAAAAATGAATGTGAAAAGCCGCACAGGCCAGACGCTCTGCAGAATGGCCATAGCCTGCCTCTGGCAGGAGAACCGGGAGGGTGCTGGGGGTGGGAGACAGGCAGCTTGAGACTCCCCAGAGCAAAACTCCTTCTGCATATTATGGGGCGCAAATTAGTTATCATGGAGAGAAAGACAGAGCTACTCCAAGCTCAGTTTATGTTGATGTGTTGACTAAGAGCAACGGCTAAACCCACGTCCCCGCAGCAGCAACACGAAGCGTGGTTTAAAGAGCGTGCGTAGCAATAGGCACGAGCAGGTGGGAGATGGCGCACAGAAAGCGGCAGAGGCTGAAGGAAGGACTGTGTACANTGCTTGTGCCCCTTTGGGTGAGGTTGATGTATTTGGATAGCAATTCCCTGAGCAGCTGTGTGTTCCCTGTGTGACTGGGACTCCTGGAAGCGGGAGGTATTTCTCCGTAGCTGCAAGATGGCCAGCAGTGCAAAAATGAATGTGAAAAGCCGCACAGGCCAGACGCTGTGCAGAATGGCCATAGCCTGGGTGCTGAGGGTGGGAGACAGGCAGCCTGAGATTCTCCAGAGCAAAACTCCTGCATATTATGGGGCGCAAATTAGTTGTCATGGAGAGAAAGACAGAGCTACTCCAAGCTCACAGTTTATGTTGATGTGTTGACTAAGAGCAACGGCTAAACCCACGTCCCCGCAGCAGCAACACGAAGCGTGGTTTAAAGAGCGTGCGTAGCAATAGGCACGAGCAGGTGGGAGATGGCGCACAGAAAGCGGCAGAGGCTGAAGGAAGGACTGTGTACAAACTACAGGATAAAATACATACCGTGTGGGAAAAAAAAATCCCCTTTAGAAAGAAAAGCTGGGCTATGAAATCCACCCTGTCTTTTGTGCACGTGTCTGAGTGCGCCTTTCTCCTCCACAAATTAACTTCCTTCCATCTGAATCCTTTTGACCGCTCTGAGGGTAGTATCCTGTTGTCGGAGCAATGCTGTGTGAGGCTGCTTCGGGCTGCGATGGTGTGCCTAGGACAGGCAGGTTGTGTTCAGCAGGATCTAAGCGTATGTAGGTATATGTTGCAAGAGCTTATGTCCTTTTGTGGTTGTGCATTTTTGTTTAAACTTTGAAACAAGGGATAATATTCTCATAAACTCAACTTTTAGGAGAAGCTGAGTAAATTAATACTTTAAGGGATAACCAATGTTTTATCACCCACTTAATCAAAAACCATGATGCATATCAGAAGGATGATTCAGTGACATAACTGGAGACCTAAAGTCAAGGCTTCAGTCCTGAGGGTGGTGGCAGACCGTGTGTGGAGTCCCGATGGTAGGCCTCTTCCCAGGGAGGCTGTCTCTGCCCTACCACCACCACCAGGGCAGTCTGGGATCAGACCCTGCACCAGAAGGAGAGCTTGTCCCATATGTGTTTCCTGGGTCCTGCCGGACCTCAACAGAGGCCACGTGTATCCCAGAGATGAATGCATCTCTCCATGCACAAGCCGCTCACTCCTTTAATTAAACTGTTAACTTTCATTAACAGCTGATGTTAATTTACTTTATAGTACCTTTTCCCCCCTGATTTTTATAAACTAGGATCAGAGCCTCCTGGAGGGAAGAGTGACTTTCTTCTAACTGCTCAGGGGGAAGAGACAATCTGGCACTCTTCACTTTGTCCCAGATTTTTAAAGGAAGAGACACTATTGCAAAGGAGACCAGTTTTTCTTTTTTTTAGTAGGTCTCAGCTGTTTTGCAAAGAAAATTCTTACGTTGACCTCAGGGAAATAGTAAAATCTTTTTCTATCTTTATCCAGCATTTATTGTTATCCCCACTGGACTGTGCTATTAAGGTCTGCAGTTGTGCTGTCTGGTAACATCCCCTGAAGTCGGGGGCCTTCATCTCTGGCATCTTGCATGCTCGAAGGGGAGGCAAACCATAGTGTGAAACCTTGTTTGCAGCCCCTATGGAAGCTGCCGTGAGGTTTAAGGGCAGGAGCACCCACGGACACACCACCATTTTCATGCCTGTGAGCCGAGCCCCCACAGCCCCGTGCCAGGCACTGCTAGTGTAGGCAAGTGGCCACAGGGTGGTTGTGAGTCTTCGGGCCACCCGAGATGCAAAATGGGTGGGAGAGTTTGAATGGTGTGGAAGACTCTTAGGAACTGGAAGCCAATACAGGGGACATCATGCTCCTGCTACCTATATGCTGTCTGCAATATAACATAACCCTAACCATTTTTTATTATCAGTAGCAGCACAGTTTAGCTTGGTAGCAATCCTGCTGGCCACGGGGTAGCTTACCCAGAATTTGAAGGTACAGTCACAAGATAATGGGGGAAGAGTTTGAGAGGCATGAGAAAGCCAGCCTGTCCATGGCGCTTGGCTGAAGCACCGGCTGCTGCTCTAGAATTGCTGTGAATCCTCCTCTCCATGAAGAGCTAGATTAGTTTTAGAACGTAGATTACTTTTTTTACATGTTATTAGCCAGTATGTAGTGCAGGAAACAGAAAAAAAAAATATCTTGGTGCCAGTGTTTAGCAGGGAAACCAGAGTATAGAGGTATAATCGATTTTTCTTTGTTGGGTTTCAAAATCAATGAAATATGAGCTTTTCCCATTGATTTTTGGAATTCAAAATGATTTTGGGAAGCTGTTAAATAAATTGGCAACTTTGGGAGCCAGTTCCTCTTCTGGGGCTTTGTAAGACATGTATGAGAACCCATCAGAACCTGATGATGTGCTCGCAGGCTTCTCGCCATACTAATATCGGTTGCTGTCATCTGTCATGCCACAGGGTCTCCTCTGCGGCCAGGCTTCTTGGTCTTGGGGAGAGGAGCAGATCCAGTCCACAGCTGTAATCTGAGCCTTGTGTACTTGTTCTGCAGCTGAGAAAATGAATGCATTGCCAGCAGTGGTGGTGCTGGTTGCTAATTACTAGTCACTGCAGTTGAAAGGGAGCTTCTGGATCTGCTTGTGACCTCTGTCCTGGCACATGCCCTGACGGTGTAAGCAATAGAGTCCCGCTGGTCCTTGCTGGAAATAATTTATGTCATAAAACCCCTCCAAAACCATGCACTCTAGTTTGTAACAGTTGCTATTGAACTATTGCTCTAAGATGCCAACAATGAAGAAAAGTCTCAGAGCTCCTCAACCTGAGAAGGTCCCCCTTAACACCACCCATGTTTGGCATTTAAAAAGCTGGAAAATTCCCCTTTGGATGCCTGTTTCCTGCCCTAGGATTCACTGGCTTGACAGGCCTCACCCCAGGTTGTTTGTCCTGAGAGGGTATGCACCACCACAGATGTCCGCTTTCCCTGCATCCTGCACTGGTCCATTTATGAGTCAACACAGTTTCTGAAGCCAATGCTAAAACGGAACACTTTGGAATAAACATGTGTCCTGGATTCCACTGTGATCAAAATCCCCTTGCTCTCCATTGTCAGGTGGATTCTTTGGAAGATGTCACTTCTCATCAAAAGTTTTCAAGGGCTTGAGTTTCCCTGTGACTAGCTGCTATCTTTAGTTAGTTTTGGGGTTTTTTTTGTATTTTTGGAGGTGGTTGTACACATTGTCTGAATGCTGAGTTAAGTTCCTTTAGGTCCATGTTCACTTACACGGAATACCCAAACCAGGACATGTTTGTGGTATCAGTCACCGACACGTGGTCTTGTCTCTCAGTTGCGGTGGTGAAGATGATCACACAAAGAACTGCCCCTCCTTCTGAGCCAGACCTGAGGAACGCGGCCTCTGACACCAGTCTAAACCTCCTGGGAAGCTCTGCAAGGAGACTAGAGGACCCTATCACAATCTACACCTGCCACAGCCACGTCTGTGGGCTGGGGAGATTAAACCTGTGTTTCACTCCTTCCTGATCAGTGCGCAAAGGATACTAAAACAATGAGCAATGCTTTGTCCTTCCTTGTGCATCTGTGCTAGAAACCCATTTGCTAGGGCCAGTGGAGGAATTGCACACTGGTCATGGGAAGTGCCATAAAGAGAGCAGGGACCGTCCCCAAGTGTCCCATGCGTTGTATGACAGGATCTTTTGCGCTGTTAAGGATGTGTGGGCAAAGCCCAGCTTGGGTCTCAGGGCCTCAGTCATGTTTGCAAAGCAGGCTTTTATGGGGGAAAAAATAAAGCACAAAATTTTACATTTAAACTGGTTCATTTGCTCAGTAATCATGGATAGCCTTGAAGCTGCCTCCTACATGGTGGCTCCTTTCCTCTTTCCCCTAGAAAGTAATTTTTTCTCAGATTTGGATCTTCATTTCAAGGCTCTGCAGATGCATCATACTAATAAATGTCACATTATCCCGTCTCTTCTGACATGAACGTGAGCAGGCACCTGATGAAAGCTGATGAGGGAGGAAAAGCAAAGCTACAAAAAAAATAACCTGACACATAACCCAGGCTTACCGAGACCAAATCTTGAATGAGAAAAGGGACCTGTGCCAGGCACTTAAATACAAATCTTGGGGCAGGAGCCGTCAGACTGTTCATATTCAAATGACAAGGGCAGATGCAGATAGTGTTCGTGGCCATTCTCGGGTCATTGAGCCAAGGGCTTGAAAGATCAGAGGAGGACAGCAAGGTGGTGGCAGCAATTCCTATGGCCTTGAAATTTTCCAAGGAGGAGACAAACCTGCAGCTTGTTGTATCTGCCATAATATAGCAGTAATACAGCCATATCCATCTGAAATTTTGGGTGGCAACTGTGTGAAATTCTTACCCATGCATGCTAAGCACACGGTGGATGAAGGGGAAGGAACAGGTCCTTTCTGACTCAGTTAACACATTCCCAGAGTTTCTTCTGGAACTTGTAAGGCAGTGGCAGGTTTTTTATGTCGATAGATGACGTTGGCCTGGCAGAGCAAGTCGATGCCTGTTACGCACGTTGTCTTTATCGACCGTGCTGCCGTCGCTACGTTCTGCTGTCAGCATCTTTATTATCTGCACGGTTGCCAGCACAAGACCGAACCCATGGGATGCTGAAACCATGGATTAAGTTAAAAAAAAATATATATTTTCTAGTCATAGGTGGACAAGGAAAGGAAGAGCAAAGCCTGCATTTCTTGTTCCACCCCAAATCTCAAGAGCTTGGAGATGGGTTTGAGAATGGTAATAAGGTCCTGATTGCTCATGGGAAAAGTGCCCAGCGGATGGCTTTCAGATTCATGAGAGATGTTGCCTACCTGTGGTTTCTGTTTCAGGTGACCGTGGAGGAGTCTAGAGGGGAATGGGTTTTGCTTTACAAATGTGTTTCCTTTTTTTTTTTTCCTTTGGTGCTGCATAATGTAATTATTAATTATGCTTGTCATTCACAGAGAGTGAGAAAAGCTTTTATGAAAGAAGTAGTGCGTGTTCCTTCAATATATTAGTATTTGATAGTCTTCCAGTGGTTTTGGTTTAGGTGAGGTAACACTTGAAACATCAAGTAATCTTAGTATTCATTAAAAACTGGGTTTGTTTAGTGAGATTGTGCTAAGCAGCCCAGCAGTTTGAAATCCCCATATACTAACATAAACAGGAGGGTTTTTTTTTTTAACTTTTTACAGTATTATTCTATAAAGGGTTTGAATGCTTTCATCACAGGTTAGTACCTTGCAAGCGCACCTTTAAAACTAAGGAGATTAAAAATTTCATATAGTCCCTCTTGTGATGAACAATTTCTGCCTGAACTGAGCAACGGAAAAGCAGGTCCATATGGAAGGGAAAGACAGAGAGAAGTGTCTTGGAGCATTTCTTAAATGTATTAGGCATGATTTTAGGTACTGAGTTGAGGAGATGAGGTGAAATAAAACATCTGTGTTCAATAAAGGGCTCTGACTGTCTTAAGTTATTGTCAGCTGTAAACTTGTGTGTTGCCCCCAGGGCTTGTTCCTGCTGATGAGCAGTTGTACCGCCATTCCTCGACTCCAGACCTCTTCTTGCTGAGTCTTAAACACAAGCGGTTTTTTGGAACCGCCTGATGATGAGCACTGGGTTGGGAGAGTTCCCTCGTGATGGTGGGGGCCGTTTCCTTCCCTTGGTGTTGGAGGGGACTGGAGAGCTGCCACCCTTGGGGTCTGTCCCCTCTGGCAGGGGTGTGAGTTTTGGAGATCAGGTGACACAGGCCAGCATCAGGGTCCCTGCATCCACCCAGCCTTGGGTTTCAGCCACTGATGCCGCGCTGTTGATTTTATGTGTCGATGTTAACAAGGGCTCCTCCACAGCTCTGATGAGACTGCTGGGCATGTTCATGCCTCGGCCCACATGTGCCTGTGTGCCTCCAGGTGCTGGGAAGCCCTTCCTCTCCCTGAAGCCACACAGAAGTGTCATTCAGGCGTGCAGCCCTGTGGGCGTCTGGCTGGCACCCTAAGCTCAGGCACCTTGGCACCTGCTAGATCTCGCTGTGTCCTCTGGTCTGCATGCATCCCATGCCATGTTCCTACCAGGTATGCTGCCTTGCTTGGGCTATTTGGAGACAGCAGGAGCGGCAGGTGGCATTTGGGGAGATACAGGACAAATTCCAGGACCCACAGGATGTTCTGCCATCTTCTGCGCTGCTATCTCCTACTTCTTCACCCCACTTGGCAGCACCCGTGTTCCCTGGTGCCCTCCTCTGGGAAGGTGACCCTCTGTCTGCGTTTCTATGCTCTGCTCTAACTTATAACTGTAAGTAGCCAGACCAGAATGGGGAACTGCTCTTCCAGGCCTCCGGATCCCACCTGTGCTGAGGTGTGGGGCCAGGGGCTGCCCTGCAGTGCCATAACCACAACGTGCCAGCTGATTTTCAGGGACTTGGTGGTCTATGCTTTCCTGCAGGGGATCACAGCCCATCTGCAGCTTTCCTTACCCATTTTTGGCAGCATGAAGTAGATGCAACTATTTCATGTTGCCCTCCCACTAACTGTTTTTCTACCCTTTCCCTTTCCCTCTTTAGACATCTCCTGCCTGTGCCTGGCCGAAGTAAAAGCTGTTGCCCAGTGTAGGACTCAGGCTCAGGTTTCTCATGGCAGTTTACGCAGCTGCTTTTGACAGGGATGGTTTGCACTTGTGTGTGTGCTCAAGTCTCACCGGGAAGCTTCTGCTCCCTTATCGTGTCATGGGGTAAGGGGGAGTCACTGGGGACAATGGAGTTGGGACACCTTCTCTCTGGAGGATAAAATAGCCCATCCTTTGGCATCAGGGATCATTGACTTATAGTATGGGCTTGATGGTTCTTTAAATAAGTGCGAAACCATGCCAGAAGGTAAACCTCCTGGAGGCGCACGTCTGCCCGCAACTGCTGTGGTGAAAACAGAGGGGATCACAAGGAGAGACAAACCTACGTGCAAACACCACGACGTGTCTTGTGCAGGGCATAAAGCTACTGTCCTGTTCCCTGGAAACCAGCCCCAAGTCGTCTTCTGCCAAAGTCAAATAGTAGCTTTGGAGGCAACATGTATTTTTTACTTTAAAATGACTTGCTGTCTCACAACTTGTTATTTGACTTTGGTTAAAAAAGCCCAACCAACGACTGGGTGGTTTCTGCAAGCACAAACCGAAGCAGGCAGTTTCAAATGGGTACCAGGACCAACTCTGCCCGTGTAATTACATTGCCTATATTTAATCTCTCAGAAGTGTTTGGCAGATGCTTTAAATTTCAGATATGCAATCAGTATCTTCTGCTCTGAGGCTCAGCTACCGTGTTCTTCCCCTCCCTTGCTCAAAATACAGAAAGTCAAGTCAATATACTTGGAGGGTACAGGAGTGATCGCCGCTCAGTGAGTGTATATCTCTATCTATATGTACCCATGGAGATCTCATAGGGATGTGTGTGTGTGTGAGTGTGCGCACATTATGTGCTTGTATTTATTTTGGAAAGGGTTTGCTCTGGTTTCATCGTGCCTTGCTTTAAACGATCTGAAAATCCCCCCCCCCGGGTTCAGAAGAATAAATATGCATGGCTTGTAATTCTGTTGCAGCTCTCGCTCCCAGCTGATAGGGTGACGTGGAGTTTGGAGGCTCGCAGATTGGCTTTTTGATTTGGCTTCTTGCTGCAGTTGTGCAAACCCCGCTGGCTCCCAGAAACCGGGCTCAGCGCTTCGCCCTGCGCCGTAATGCTGGGAAGCCTGGACCGAGCCCCGATGGTGTGAGCGCGGGAGCGGGGGAAGCCCAGCAGATTCAGTGGCAATCTGGGGTACAATCCATTTTCTCTTCC